>OY804596.1:41360854-41960854 GCA_963680895.1 Fragum sueziense | reverse complement strand
ATGGTATTTTGTGCTTTATTGGTGTTAAGTAGGTACAATATAAGAAACCTTGACTAAAAAACGACTTTTCGGTACATTCCATGAAGAAAAGAAGTTTTGGAATCATGAAAATTCATTTTCACACCGTTTGGGACACATTTTTCCAAATATTTTTCTCTTTCAAGGTACCACCACCTTTAACATGGTATTTTTGTGTTTTATTGCTGTTTCATATGTACAAAATCAGGATCCATGACTATAAACCACTTTCCGGTACATTCCATGGCGATAAGAAGTTTTGGAATAATGAAATTTATTTTTACACCGTTTGGGACACATTTTTTGATTTTTTTTTCCTTTTTAAGGTACCACCTTTAAAATGGTATATTTGTGTTGTATTGCTGTTTCATACGTACAAAATCAGGATCCATGACTATAAACCACTTTCCGGTACATTCCATGAATAAAGGAAGACTTGAAATGTAGACTGTCGTTTTGACACCTTTTGCCATAGATTTTTCCGAAATTTTCGCATTTTCAATGTTCCACCTAAAGAATGGAATTTTGTGCTGTATTGGTGTTACATAGGTACAATATAAGAAACCTTGACTAAAAAACGACTTTTCGGTACATTCCATGGAGAAAAGAAGTTTTGGAATAATGAAAATTTATTTTTTCACCGTTTGGGACACATTTTTTTCAAAATTTTCTCTTTTTCAAGGTACCATCTTTAAAATGGTATTTGTGTGTTTCATTGATGTTACATACGTACAAAATCAGGATCCATGACTAACAACCACTTTCCGGAACATTTCATGGACAAAGAAAGACTTGAAATATTGACTGTCGTTTCGACACCCTTTGCGGTAGATTTTTCCGAAATTTTCGCATTTTCAATGTTCTACCTAAAGGATGGTATTTTCAGCTGTATTGGTGTTACATAGGTACAATATAAGAAACCTTGACTGAAAAACGACTTTTCGGTACATTCCATGGCGATAAGAAGTTTTGGAATAATGAAATTTATTTTTACACCGTTTGGGACACATTTTTTTTATTTTTTTCCTTTTCAAGGTACCACCTTTAAAATGGTATTTTTGTGTTGTATTGCTGTTACATACGTACAAAATCAGGATCCATGACTATAACCCACTTTACGGTACATTCCATGGATAAAGGAAGACTTGAAATGTGGACTGTCGTTTTGACACCTTTTGCGGTAGATTTTTTCCGAAATTTTCGCATTTTCAATGTTCTACCTAAAGAATGGAATTTTGTGCTGTATTGGTGTTACGTAGGTACAATATAAGAAACCTTGACTAAAAAACGACTTTTCGGTACATTTCATGGAGAAAAGAAGTTTTGGAATAATGAAAATTTATTTTTACACCGTTTGGGACACATTTTTTCAAAAATTTCTCTTTTTCAAGGTACCACCTTTAAAATGGTTTTTGTGTGTTTCATTGATGTTATATACGTACAAAATCAGGATCCATGACTAACAACCACTTTCCGGTACATTTCATGGATAAAGAAAGACTTGAAATGTGGACTGTCGTTTCGACACCGTTTGCGGTAGATTTTTCCGAAATTTTCGCATTTTCAAAGTTCTACCTAAAGGATGGTATTTTCAGCTGTATTGGTGTTACATAGGTACAATAAAAGAAACCTTGACTAAAAAGGGACTTTTCGGTACATTCCATGGCGATAAGAAGTTTTGGAATAATGAAATTTATCTTTACACCGTTTGGGACACATTTTTGTTTAAATCTTCTTTTCAAGGTACCACATTTAAAATGGTATTTTTGTGTTGTATTGATGTTACATACGTACAAAATCAGGATCCATGACTAACAACCACTTTCCGGTACATTTCATGGATAAAGAAAGACTTGAAATGTGGACTGTCGTTTTGACACCCTTTGCGGTAGATTTTTCCGAAATTTTCGCATTTTCAATGTTCTACCTTAAGAATGGTATTTTGTGCTGTATTGGTGTTACGTAGGTACAATATAAGAAACCTTGACTAAAAAACAACTTTTCGGTATATTCCATGGAGAAAAGAAGTTTTGGAATAATGAAAAATTATTTTTACACCATAAGGGACACATTTTTTTCAAAAATTTCTCTTTTTCAAGGTACCATCTTTAAAATGGTATTTTTGTGTTGTATTGCTGTTACATACGTAAAAAATAGGATCCATGACTAAAATCCCCTTTCCGGTACATCCCATGGATAAAGGATGACTTGAAATGTGGATTGTCGTTTTGACACCTTTTGCGGTAGATTTTTACGAAATTTTCGCATTTTCAATGTTCTACATAAAGAATGGTATTTTGTGCTGTATTGGTGTTACGTAGGTACAACATAAGAAACCTTGATTGAAAAAACGACTTTTCGGTACATTCCATGGAGAAAGAAAGTTTTGGAATAATGAAATTTATTTTTACACCGTTTGGGACACATATTATTTTAAATTCTCTTTTTCAAGGTACCACCTTTAAAATGGATTTTCTGTTTTGTATTGCTGTTTCATACGGACGAAATCAGGATCCATGACTGAAAATCACTTTCCGGTACATTTCGTGGATAAAGAAAGACTTGAAATGTGTACTGTCGTTTTCACACCGTTTGCGGTAGATTTTTCCAAAATTTTCGCATTTTGTGGTTGTGGGGTTTTGTAACAAATCCGACGTCAAAAAGTATTGTTTGTCCGTAATAATATCATGATTTACTTGATAACATTGAACCTTATTTGTAAAATACCGTTAATGAAACACATAGAGAATAGTCTCTATTGCATGTACGTATAAGGTTATAACATAGCAATCTATTCTACTGTTATAGCAGAGAAAGTATTGAGGGAGGTTGAAAAGAAATGGTCACCAGTTTTTGTTTTCCTTTCTTCAATAATTTGTCATAACATCTCAGACTAAATCATCAAAACCGGGCCTTGTTTTAATCATAGAACTTTTCATTGAAAGAAAGTGACAGGCACTACTTCTTCATTGTGTACATGAAAACATTAATATTTAAAAATATTTCATATAACTTGTTCTTTATGTGTATCTCACATGTATTAAATTACATTATCTTATTCATTAACCCTTTGCTTCAAATGACGTTAATTACAATTTGAAAAAGAACTATAAACATACTGAAGGCCAAGCCATATGCTATGGTGGAGGACCGGTGTGTGATTATTATTAAAGTTTTCTCCAAATCTGTCGATTATACCTCACGATGAATGACCTGGCAGAGCATCCCGGCCTATTGGCTAGGGCTGCTCTGCCAGGTCAATTATCGTAAACTATATCAGCGTCCCTATCGATTTGGTATTTTGTAAACAATCACGATTTAGGATTTAGTATTGTCCGGACATGATGGTGTGGCATACGCATACACATTATGTAATCAATGCGAAAATCGTTCATACTGTCTCAGTGGAATTTGCGTGCGATGGATCGAGCCTTGCATGTGTGAGACTGTTACACCTGCATGATTCGAACCGTTACATACAAGAGCTAAGGTCTTTTTGTGTTCTATTGAGTTGTTTTCATGTGTGGTTTTGTAAACGTCTGCCATAGTATCGTGACCGGAATGTAGTACTCAATTATCACGTCGTTCAATAAAAAGGGTTGATTTCAATCCCTTTGTACTACAAAAGGTTTAAAACTGATGAAAGATCGGAATTTATTTAAAATGAAGGCTTATTTTCTTACAATGTATAATGTGTTGACAGACGTAAATGCAAATTATCAACATATTTTTTATCTTTTGTTTTCTTCAACCTTTTCTAAAGTCCTACATAAATAGATCGTCAAAGCAGAAAATAACTACTTGGATAACTTTTGTCAAGCTAAATATACTATAAAATAATCACATAAAAACCAAAGGCAATGTCTCGACCCTGATCAGATACCACTGGCTGTGGCGTCTGATCAAGACCGCGACATTCATGTTTCAAATGCAAATTCCAAATCTAGACTGTATAAACAATCACATTCCGCATTATAAGACAATTAACACATGGAGGATATGTGTATTTTGGTTTATAATCCATCATTTATACCTAGTTTAAACATGTTTCTTTTTGTTTACTGTTTTAAAGTATGCCATTGTTTCATAGTTTTAATGGAACATAATTTTATGAGATGCTTTACGACCTTGCACCTTTCTGCGCCACAATTTGCTTATTTATTGAAAATTATAGTTTTACTACTAAATACACATAGATAATTTAGAATTGATCTCATACAATTGCCGGGGACTAAACAACTTTAAAAAACGTTTTGATCTTTTGTCACTTTTCAAACAAAAGAAAGCAGATTTAATCTGTCTTCAAGAAACTCACTTTACACCAGATATTGAGAAAAATATTTACTCAGAATGGGGTGGGGAATGCTATTTTAGCCATGGGAGGGCAAATGCACGGGGTGTAGGGATTCTAATAAGAAAAGAGTCCGGTGTAAAAGTGAATAAAATATGCAAAGATAACGACGGTAGATTTATTATTTTAGAACTTTCCATCGCTGATTTCAACTTTTTACTTATTAATTTATACGCTCCAAACGTGGACGACCCCAATTTTTTCAACTCGATATTTGAATCAATCGATTCAATGAGTCATAGTGATAGTTTTGTCATATGCGGAGATTTTAATCTAGTTTTAGACCCTAATTTAGACTATAAAAACTATAGGAATTACAAGCATAATATCAATGCAAGAAAATTATTACTTTCAATTATATCTGAAAGAAATTTAAAAGACCCGTTCAGAGAAATCCACGGAAACACCACAAAATTTACTTGGAAAAAACTTACACCAGTTCAACAAGGAAGACTAGACTTTTTTCTTCTCACAAACAACTTAATAGAACATGTACAAAATTGTGACGTAGACATCAGTTACAGATCAGATCATTCAATGGTTGTTTTAAATCTTAAACTTTCAGAGACTAAATATGGTAAAGGGTACTGGAAATTTAATAATTCCTTACTTTATGACATCAATTATATAGAATGTATAAATAGAAAAATTAATGAAACAATAATGCAATACTGTCTACCAGTTTATAATCATGAAAACGTTTTAGATATTGACAAAGCAAATTTATTTTTCACAATAAATGATCAACTATTTTTAGAAACGCTTTTAATGGAGATTAGAGGTAAAACTATATCGTATGCATCACATAAGAAAAGGGAGGTTAATCATCGTGAAACTTATCTCATGGCAAAAATCAACGAAATTGAAAATAATTTAGACGAATCAAATAAAGAAATACTTTTAAATTTACAAACAGAGCTAAGTGAAATAAGACAAACTAAACTTAAAGGTGCATTTATCAGATCAAAATCAAAATGGGTAGATGAAGGAGAAAAGGTTACTATTTTTTTCTGCAATCTCGAGAAACAACATTCTATCAGTAAAACAATACCTTTTATTGAAAAAGATGATGGTTCTAAAATTTATGACCAAAATCAAATACTACAGGAAACTAAACATTTTTATCAAGCCCTTTACGATGTTCGCCCATGTATTGATCATTTTGACCTAAAATCCGATTTCCAGGATACTGATTATAATAAATTAACCGATGAAGAATCACAATTATTGGAAGGTCTATTGACTTATAAAGAAGTTACAGAAACTCTTCGAAATATGAAAAATGACAAAAGTCCAGGATGTGATGGTTTTACTTCAAATTTCTTTAAAGTATTCTGGAATAAGATAGGGTACTTTGTCGTTCGAGCACTAAATTTTGCTTTTACTTCAGGTTCATTCTCAAGAAATATTAAACTAGGAAACATTATTTGCATACCAAAGGAAAATAAAGCTAAACAATTTCTAAAAAATTGGAGACCAATTACTCTTTTAAATGTTTTATATAAACTTGCATCAGGCTCCATTGCAAACCGATTAAAATCAACGTTAGACAAATTAATATCAAAAGATCAAACTGGGTTCATAAAAGGTAGATATATTGGAGAAAATACACGATTAATTTATGACATAATGCAACACTGTGAAGAAAACAAAATTCCAGGCCTTTTAATGCTTATTGATTTTGAGAAAGCGTTTGATTCGCTATCTTTTAAATTTATAGAAAAAACACTGTCTTTTTTCAATTTTGGTGAAACAATAAAACGATGGATTGAACTATTTCTATACAACACCGAAGTTTCAGTGCAATTAAATGGATTCATATCGGATTTTTTCCATGTTAAAAGGGGCTGTAGACAAGGTGATCCGATTTCTTCTTATATTTTTATCCTCTGCGCACAGATCCTAAATTTGAAAATTAAAAAATGCAAAGATATAACGGGCATCAAAATCAAAGGAAAAGACTACCTAATTTCACAATTTGCAGATGACACAACCCTACTAATGGACGGATCAGATAAGTCTTTGCACTCCGTGTTAAATGTCCTAGATGAATTTTCTAATATATCTGGTTTAAAAGTCAATTTTGACAAAACAAAACTTATTTGGATTGGCTCTTTAAAATACAGTACACGTTCGATCAAAACAAGGTGGAAACTGGCATGGGGAGATACGCAATTCAAATTATTGGGAATAATGTTTGATGTTGATCCAACAAAAATGATTTCTTTAAATATAAATAGTAAATTCAATAGCATAAAGAAAATCATATACTTTTGGAAAAGGAGAAAGCTAACGCCTATTGGCCGAATCACAGTCGTCAAAACTCTTTTGTTACCAATATTAAATCACATTTTCATTAGTTTACCAACACCATCGCCAGAATTTATAAAGCAACTTAATACTTTATTTACAGAGTTTATCTGGGACGGCAGGCCCAAAATTAAAGCATCCATTATGATAAAAGATTATGATGAAGGCGGTTTAAAAGTTCCTGATTTAGAGAATTTTATAAAATGCATGAAATTAAAATGGTTAAAAAACTTACTGCTGAATCAAGGATCAACATGTTATGACATAGCAAAAATTTCTATCGACGTTGATAAAATTATGAAGTGCGGAAAATCATATTGTGAAGTTTTTTTTTTTTTTTTTTTTTCACACCGTTTGGGACACATTTTTTCAAATATTTTTCTCTTTCAAGGTACCATCTTTAAAATGGTATTTTTGTATTGTATTGCTGTTACAGTTGAGAACATCATGAAATTGACATTCTGAGTGGAATGGGAATGTTTTATGAGCGAATGAATGGATGAATGGAATGAGCGGTTGGAATGATTTTGTGTATCTAAAAAATCGATAACACGCCCACGATAACCGTTCAACAAATCAAACGTGATCTTAAAATAGTAACAGACTGATGTCGGAAATTTACCAATATTATCGGTATGAAGATTTATCGATAAAAAGCCCACGATAATTTTTCGGCCAATGAAAAGCCTTCTTTTCATAACAACCAATTAAACCAGTGAACGTTTATTGAGCGGTGTGAATGTTTTATGAGCGTTTTGGGTGTTTTCGTGGTCGGAATGAATGAACGCTAGAGTGGAATGATATAAATGTCAATTTCATGATGTTCTCAACTGTGCATACGACCAAAATCAGGATCCTTGACTAAAAACCACTTTCCGATACATTTCATGGATAAAGGAAGACTTGAAATGTGGACTGTCGTTTTGACACCTTTTGCGGTAAATTTTTCCAAAATTTTCGCATTTTCAATGTTCTACCTAAAGAATGGTATTTTGTGCTGTATTGGTGTTATGTAGTAACAATATAAGAAACACTGACTAAAAAACGACTTTTGGTACATTTATTGGAGAAAAGTAGTTTTTGAATGATGAAATTTATTTTTACACCGTTTGGGACACATCTTTTTAAAAAGTTCTCTTTTTCAAGGTACCACCTTTAAATGGTATTTTTGTGTTGTATTGCTGTTACCTACGTACAAAATCAGGATCCATGACTAAAAACCACTTCCGTAACATTCCATGGATAAAGGAAGACTTGAAATGTGGACAGTCGTTTTGACACCGTTTGCGGTAGATTTTTCCAAAGTTTTCGCATTTTCAATGCTATACCTAAGGAATGGTATTTTGCGCTGTATTGGTGTTACGTTGGTACAATATAAGAAACCTTGACTAAAAAACGACTTATCGGTACATTCCATGGAGGAAAGAAGTTTTGGAATAATGAAAATGCATTTTTACACCGTTTGGGACACATTTTTTCACAAATTTCTCTTTTTCAAAGTACAACCTTTAGAATGACATTTTTGTGTTGTATTGCTGTTTCATATAAACAAAATCAGGATCCATGACTAAAAACCACTTTCCGGTACATTCCATGGATAAAGGAAGACTTGAAATGTGGACTGTAATTTTGACACCGTTTGCGGTAGATTTTTCCGAAATTTTCGTATTTTCAATGTTCTACCTTAAGAATGGTATTTCGTGCTGTATTGGTGTTACGTAGGTACAATATAAGAAACCTTGACTTAAAAAGGACTTATCGGTACATTCCATGGAGAAAAGAAGTTTTGGAATAATGAAATTCATTTTAACACTGTAAGGGACACATTTTTTCAGAAATTTCTCTTTTTCAAGGTTCCACCTTTAAAATGACATTTTTGTGTTGTATTGCTGTTACATACGTAAAAAAACAGGATCCATGACTAAAAACCATTCCGTTACATTCCATGGATAAAGGAAAACTTGAAATGTGGACAGTCGTTTTGACACCGTTTGCGGTTGATTTTTCCAAAATTTTCGCATTTTCAATGCTCTACCTAAGGAATGGTATTTTGCGCTGTATTGGTGTTACGTAGGTACAATATAAGAAACCTTGACTAAAAAAAGACTTATCGGTACATTCCATGGAGGAAAGAAGGTTTGGAATAACCAAATGCATTTTTACACCGTTTAGGACACATTTTTTCAAAAATTTCTCATTTTCAAGTTACCACCTTTAGAATGACATTTTTGTGTTGTATTGCTGTTTCATATAAACAAAATGAGGATCCATGACTACAAACCACTTTCCGGTACATTCATTGGATAAAGGAAGACCTGAAATGTGGACTGTCGTTTTGACACCGTTTGCGGTAGATTTTTCCGAAATTTTCGTATTTTCAATGTTCTACCTTAAGAATGGTATTTTGTGTTGTATTGGTGTTACGTAGGTACAATATAAGAAACCTTGACTTAAAAAGGAACTATCGGTATATTCCATGGAGAAAAGAAGTTTTGGAATAATGAAATTTATTTTAACACTGTTTAGGACACATTTTTTCAGAAATTTATCTTTTTCAAGGTACCATCTTTAAAATGGCTTGTTTGTGTTGTATTGCTGTTACATACGTACAAAATCAAGATCCCTGACTAAAAATCACTTTCTGGTACATTTCATGGATAAAGGAAGACTTGAAATGTGGACTGTCGTTTTGACACCTTTTGCTGCAGATTTTTCCGAAATTTTCGCATTTTCAATTTTCTAACAAAGAATGATATTTTGTGCTGAATTGGTATTACGTAGGTACAATATAAGAAACATTGACAAAAAGACGATTTTTTCGATACATTCCATGGAGAAAAGAAGTTTTTGAATAATGAAAATTTATTTTTACACCGTTCGGGACACATTTTTTAAAAAAAATCTGTTTTTCAAGGTACCGCCTTTAAAATGGTATTTTGTGTTGTATTTATCTTACAAATGTGCAAAATCAGGATCCATGACTAAAAACCACTTTATCCGCACAACTCTTCCCAATTATAATAATCATTCAAATTCTTTAACCAGCATGGAAACGACCGGTAAATATTGTCCATCCAAACTAAGCCATTGCTAATACTACAAGGAAAAACATCCTATTTCATCTGACATAATATCCAGGATACATTTAATGCAATAGCCATCCAAACTGAGCCTTCGTTTAGATTATACATTTCGGGTTAATTCCAATAATCAGGAAAATGAATAAGTAAAGGTTGAAATGAGGTTATGTCATTTATTCATCATTTGATTAAACGACGAATTGTAATACAAGCCGACAGGTGAAACATATTTAAGTCATGTTGGCATTGGAAACTATAATAGGTTACTAAATAGTAATCATTGAATATCTTTAACAAATTTTGAATTTACGAAATTCAGTATAACATAGTATATCCAAGCCAAATAATAAAATAACGATCCCTTGGCGCCCAAAAAGAGGCCGGGTGGAGAATGGGGTAGAGGTGGTTTATAAAATTGATACGTTGTAAATTGCAATGTTTTCCAAACAAAGGATTTCTTTGAGAATAGCTTCGCTGTGTGAACGGACGCGTTTCATTGGCTGTTCTGAATTACCGTCGGGAGAATAAAGGAACAGCCCAGAGAGAACAGTTTTCTTGACGCGTCATACATAAAGGGGGGGAGTTCGCAGATAAACCTATTTATTTTCAATAAATTTCATTTATCGCACAACTCTTCCCAATTATAATAACCATCCAAATTCTTTAACCAGCATGGAAACGACCGGTAAATATTGTCCATCCAAACTAAGCCATCGCTTATACTACAAGGAAAATCATCCTATCTCAGCGGACATAATATCCAGGATACTTTTAATGCAATAGCCATCCAAACTGAGCCTTCGTTTAGATTATACATTTCCAATAATCAGGAAAATGAATAAGTCAAGGTTAAAATGAGGTTATGAAATTTATTCATCATTTGATTAAACGACGAATTGTAATACAAGCCGACAGGTGAAACATATTTAAGTCATGTTGGCATTGGAAACTATAATAGGTTACTAAATAGTAATCATTGAATATCTTTGACAAATTTGCTGTTACATACGTACAAAATCAAGATCCATGACTAAAAACAACTTTCCGGTACATTTCATGGATAAAGGAAGACTGGAAATGTGGACTGTCGTTTTGACACCATTTGCGGTAGATTTTTCCGAAATTTTCGCATTTTCAATGTTCTACCGAAAAAATGGTATTTTGTGCTGTATTGGTGTTACTTAGGTACAATATAAGAAACATTGACTAAAGACTTTTTGGTACATTCCATGGAGAAAAGAAGTTTTGGAATAATGAAAATTTATCTATACGCCGTTTGGGACAGTTTTTTTTCAAAGGTTTCTCTTTTTCAAGGTAAAACCATTAAAATGGTATTTTTGAGTTGTATTGCTGTTTCATACGTACACAATCAGGATCCATGACTAAAAACCACTTTCTGTTACATTCCATGGATGAAGGAAGACTTGAAATGTGGACTGTCGTTTTGACACCGTTTGCGGTAGATTTTCCCGAAATTTTCGCATTTTCAATGTTCTATCTAAAGAATGGTAATTTGTGCTGAATTGGTGTCACGTTGGTACAATATTCGAAACCTTGACTAAAAAACGACTTTTCGGTACATTCCATGGAGAAAAGAAGTTTTGGAATAATGAAATTTATTTTTACACGTTTGGGCCACATTTTTTCAAAAAATTCTCTTTTTCAGAGTACCACCTTTAAAATGGTATTTTTGTGTTGTATTGCTGTTTCATACGTGCAAAATCAGGATCCATGACTAAAAACAAATTTCCTGTACATTCCATGGGTTTATGAAGACTTGAAATGTGGACTGGGGTTTTGACACCGTTTGCGGTAGATTTTTCCGAAATTTTCGCATTTTCAATGTTCTACCTAAAGAATGGTATTTTGTGCTGTATTGGTGCTACGTAGGTACAGTATGAGAAACATTGACTGAAAAACGACTTATCAGTACATTCCATGGAGGAAAGAAGTTTTTGAATAACCAAATGCATTTATTTTTACACCGTTTATGACACATTTTTTTCAAAAAATTCTTTTTTTCAAGGTCCCACCTTTAAAATGGTATTTTTGTGTTTTATTGCTGTTTCATACGTACAAAATCAGGATCCATGACTAAAAAACACTTTCCGGTACATTCCATGGATAAAGGAAGACTTGAAATGTGGACTGTTGTTTTGAAACCGTTTGCGGTAGCTTTTTCTGAAATTTTCAAATTTTCAATGTTCTACCTAAAAATGGTATTTTGTGCTGTATTGGTTTTACGTACAATATAAGAAACATTGACTAAAACGACTTTTCAATACACTCCATGGAGAAAAGAAGTTTTGGAATAATGAAATTTATTTTTTCACTGTTTTGGATACATTTTTTCAAAAATTTCTCTTTTTCAAGGTACCACCATTAAAATAATATTTTTGTGTTGTGTTGCTGTTTCATGCGTACAAAATCAGGATCAATGACTAAAAACCATTTTCCGGTACATTCCATGGATAAAGGAAGACTTGAAATGTGGACTGTCGATTTGACGCCGTTTGCGGTAGATTTGTCCAAAAGTTTCGCATTTTCAATGTTCTACATAACGAATGGTATTTTGCGCTGCATTGGTGTTACGTAGGTACAATATAAGAAACATTGACTAAAAAACGACTTTTCGGCGGTACATTCCATGGAGAAAAGAAGTTTTGGAATAATGAAAATTTATTCTTACACCGTTTGGTACACATATATTCAAAAATTTCTCTTTTTCAAGGTACCACCTTTAAAATGGTATTTTGTGTTGTATTGCTGTTACATACGTACAAAATCAGGATCCATAGTTTAAAACCTCTTTCCGGTACATTCCATGGATAAACGATGACTTGAAATGTGGACTGTCGTTTTGACACCGTTTGTGGTAAATTTTTCTGAAATTTTCGCATTTTCAATGTTCTACCTAAAAATGGTATTTTGTGCTGTATTGGTTTTCCGTAGATACAATATAAGAAAGTTGACTAAAAAACGACCTTTCGGTACATTTCATGGTGAAAAGAAGTTTTGGAATAATGAAATTTATTTTTACACCGTTTGGGGCACATTTTTTCAAACAAGAGTTGTCCGCGGACAACGTAGCTCGCCTATACGAGAGCTTGTCACAAAAGCAACATTTCTTTAAAAGTCACCCCCAGCTGTGGAGGGGGATTAGAAATATCCCGGCTGCCGTGTCCTGTAGCAAATGGTAAGACCCCAAGCAAAGGACAGTGTGTCTGTAACGGACCCGCTTGTTGGCCGTGAGTGGATACTCGTAAGCCGGAAAAGGGGATCCTGGTCAGTTGAGGGAAGCTCAGGGCTCTCCAGCTTCCCAACACGCTGGCTTTGGCCTCGGCTTCGGTGTAAACGGGAGCTTAGATGGGCCCGGTCTAAGCAATCGGCTGGTCGCTTTAGACGAAGACTTATACTTATAGGCAATACTTCTCATTATGTTTAAATGGATTAAGTTATACACTTTATTGTATCAATTTTTTGCTATTGTAGTCTCTTTTTGTCCTCGTCTATATAGGCTCATGGGCTAATTGAGTTGATTAAATGTCATGATCGACGTTGAAATGCATGGTTTGTCTAAGTTTAGAGATTAGTCATGTATGTCATTGTCGCGCGTGTTTATTTGGTTGGCTTGAGTATACCATCTGGGGATCCCTGGCATGGGGAGCTGGAGATCCGCTCCATTTTCCATGTCCCCTTGTTGGACTCCGTGGTGGGTTGGGGACCCCAGATGATGAACATTAAATTTTCAAATATGGATTCTTTACAAAAAAACAAACGAACGCGCTCTGATTTTGACTCTGACACGGATAATGGACACTGCCAATCGAATTTCCCTAGATTTCTGCTCATCGAATCGAAAAACGATAAGAAGCCACTTTCTTCAATGTCACCTTTTGTAATCAACAAGTGCATCCTTTCTTATGCTGGCGAACCGAAATCAATTAAAAAATTGAAATCGGGTGCCCTTCTTGTTGAAGTTGACAAGAAGGCACATGCCGAAAATTTGTTGAAAATCAAAAAGTTTTTTGATGTACCTGTTTCATGCTTTGAACACTCGACTTTGAACTCGTCTAAAGGCCTTATTCGCTGCCCCGATCTTCGGGGAGTGTCTGAGGAGGAGATAGTTGCAGAATTACAGTCACAACATGTAACAGCAGCCAGGAGGATTTCTGTTTACAGTAACGGGCAAAAGAAACCTACAAACACGATCGTTTTAACATTCAATACGGCCATTCTCCCGAAATGCTTAAAGGTGGGATATTTAAAAGTCAATGTTGACCTGTACATTCCCAACCCTCTTCAATGCTATCGTTGTTACAAATACGGTCACCACGAGAAGAATTGTCATGAGGAACAGCTTTGTCGTCGTTGTGGCGGTTCGGCTGATTTGCATGGCGTCGAGGAGTGCGAGATCCCCGAAAAATGTGTTAACTGCGGGGGTTCGCACTTGTCGACTTCTCGTGCTTGTCCAATATGGAAGAGGGAAAAGGACATTGTAACAGTTAAATGTAGAGAGGGACTTTCTTTTTTTGAAGCTCGGAAAATTGTCGAGTCAAGGAATAATTTAACAACCTATGCTCAAGCTTCTAAAGAAAATTCTAATACCAATAAAATTGATGGTGCATGTAAAACTTGCAAAGATTTATTTGGAAAGTTGTGTGTACTTTTCCCTGAAAAGAAAGAGGAAATCGCAAAACTTTTCCCTGCAGAAAAATCTACATCGCCTCTCCCTTCTGTCAACACAAACAAACAATCCACCAGTAAACATGTTGAGTTACCAGATAAACAAATTACTTCTGTTACTGCACCTTCTCCGACAAACAAACCAAAGCCCAAGTTATCAAGTGCACCTGTTACAGTTAGTGTTTCAGGTGAACAAAGTGTTCAAAATAACAAGAAAAAGCCTGTGATCTCGGATCGCCAGCCGAAAGGATCACAGGACCCTATCCAACAGTTTAATCGTTATCAAAGTCTTCATGATGAAGACATGATAACGGACGAACCCTACATTGCAGATTCCAATAAGAATAAGCAAGGTAGCAACATGATCAGATTAAATACTAAGAAATGAATAATTACAGACTTCCATTGCTGTATGGTATCTTCACAATTTTACTTTTAGTCATGGCGAATAATATTATTCAATGGAATTGCCGTAGCGCTACTTAAGGCTAATTTCGACGAACTCAAGCTATTAGCTTCAAAGGAAAAACCAGTAGCAATTTGTCTACAAGAAACCTTTCTTAAAGATACTGATAAATTTTCTTTCAAGTATCATTCTTGCTATTTCAAGAATTTTACTGGAAGTGAAAGAGCATCGGGCGGCGTTGGCATCATTGTGAATAACAATGTTCCGCATCGCCCGGTACATCTTGACACTTCATTACAGGCAGTTGCCGTAAGTGTCTCTCTCAATAAAACTATTACACTCTGCTCTATTTATCTTCCCCCTAGTTCTCCTGTTGACGGCAGGAAACTAGATCGTCTTGTTGAGCAATTACCCAAACCTTTTGTTTTAATGGGAGATTTTAATTCTCACCATTCTTTATGGGGATGTTCAAACATAGACAACAAAGGTTATATTATTGAAGACTTCATTTCAAGGCATGACCTTTCTCTTTTAAACGACAGATCATCTACTTATTTACATCCTGCTACTGGTTCATATTCGTCATTAGACTTGACAGTTTGCAGTCCTCAAGTTTTTCCAGATTTTAACTGGAAAGTTGATGACGACCTGCATGGCAGTGACCATTTTCCGATTCTTATTTCGGAAATTGGGCCATCTGTACAGGAGCGACCACAACGGTGGAAACTCCATAAAGCAAACTGGGGCTTGTTCAAAACTGTATGTGAACAGTCCATTACACCTCAAGCTTTTGAAAATTGTGAGAATCCTGCAGAATTATTTACCTCTCTTTTGTATTCATCTGCAGAAAAAGCAATTCCAAGAACGTCAAAAAACCCTAAACATCGAAATAAGCCATGGTTTAATGATGATTGCAAAAAGGCTGTAGCAAAGCAAAAGTCGGTTCTTAGAGAGTTTGATTTAAGGCCGACTAAGGAAAATCTTATAAAGTTTAAAGTTGCACGTGCGAGAGCACGACGCACTATTAAACGCAGTAAACGAACGTCTTGGAGACAGTATGTATCTAGATTAAATTCTAGATCATCTGTCAAAAAGACTTGGGATATGGTGAGGAAAATTGGTGGCAAGAACTCCTCACTCAGTGTTGGGCATTTGAAAACTGATGAGGGCGTTGTTTCATCAAAGTCTGACATAGCAAATGTTTTGGCAGATACTTTTGCTAAGAAATCCTCCTCTTCTAATTATTCGCCAGAATTTCAAAAACATCAAGAACAAAAAGAAAAAGTTAATTTGAATTTTAAATCCAAAAATACAGAGCACTATAATAAAGAATTTACTCTTAAGGAACTTAAAACAGCCCTTAAGAAATGCCATGATACTGCAGTTGGATGTGATGACATCCACTACCAGTTCCTGAAGCATTTACCACACCAATCCCTTCAGTGTTTACTTGATATCTTTAACAGTGTTTGGAAAACGGGAATACTTCCAGCCTCGTGGCGGGAAGCTATTGTCATTCCAGTACCCAAACCTGGTAAAGATTCAGATAATCCTTCAAATTATCGGCCTATAGCCTTAACAAGTTGTGTTTGTAAAACCATGGAAAGAATGGTCAATGACCGTCTTGTATGGTTTCTTGAGAAAAACAAACTTATTACGTCGGCCCAAAGTGGCTTTCGTAAGCAAAGAAGCACTCTCGATCATTTAGTTCGCTTCGAGACTTTTATACGAGAAGCTTTTATCAAGAAAGAACACGTTGTTTCAGTCTTTTTTGATTTAGAGAGTGCATATGATACCACATGGAAGTATGGAATCATGAATGACCTCCATGATTTCGGTATACGAGGTCGCCTTGCTTATTTCATTTCTGCATTTTTGGATGAACGGCAATTTAGAGTCAGGGTTGGAGATACGCTCTCTGATCCTCATGAACAGGAGATGGGTGTCCCCCAGGGCTCCATTCTTTCTGTTACACTTTTTAGTGTTAAAATCAACAATATTATTAAGGCTACTTGCCCTGGTATTGAATATTTTCTTTACGTTGACGACTTCTGCATTTGTTACAGGTCTAAACACATGCATACCATTGAACGACAGTTACAGCAGGTTCTAAACAACCTGAGTAAATGGTCAAATGAAAATGGTTTTAAATTTTCTAAAACCAAGACAAAATGTATGCATTTCTGTAAATCGAGAAAACTCCATCCCGATCCAGAACTCACTTTGGACGGGATCCGTATCGAAGTTGTCCCAGAATTCAAGTTCCTTGGTCTTTTATTTGACTCTAAATTATCATTCATCCCGCACATTGAATATTTGAGCAATAAATGTAAGAAAGCTCTAAATCTTTTACGTGTCGTCTCCAGTATGGACTGGGGAGCAGACAAAAAAGTTTTATTACGTCTTTATAGATCTCTTGTGAGATCTAAATTAGACTATGGTTGTGTTGTTTACGGATCCGCCCGTCAATCCTACTTGCGCAAGCTTGATTCTATTCATAATCAAGGTTTACGTATTGCGGTGGGCGCATTTAAAACATCGCCAATTAACAGTCTCTATGCGGAAGCAAATGAGCCATCTTTGAATTTACGTAGAAAGAAATTATCAATGGATTATTATTTAAAACTTAAATCTAATCCAGATAATCCTACACATGACGTTGTTTTCGAACCTCTTTATGAAGAGGAATTCAATAAGAAAGAATCAGTTATACCTCCTTTCAGTTTACGTTGTAAGGCAGATGTGAATTCTCTAGATTTCGATCTAGATGACGTGGCCGAACATAAAGTTCCACGCGTACCTTTGTGGATGTCCAAAAGTCCCACCTTTATATATGATCTTGCTTCAACGAAAAAGTCGGAAACTGATCCTTTAGTATTTAAAAATAAATTCCTTGAAGTACAAGAAAAGCACATGCTTCATTTACAAATTTATACCGATGGTTCTAAAAGCGACGAAAAAGTTGCTTCTGCTGCCATTTTAGATGGCTTCAAATATCAGTATCGTCTGCCCGATAACTCGTCCATTTTCTCTGCCGAGCTCAAGGCTATTGACCTTGCGCTCGAGCACATCATTGAAAATGGCTACTGGCGCTACATTATTTTTACGGACTCTCTGTCCTGTATGCAAGCGCTCGAGCACGAAAAAACGGACAACCCGATTATTGTAAAACTTCTTGAGAAGATTTCTCGTTTATATGCTATTGATGAAGATACTGATATTGTCTTTTGCTGGCTTCCAAGCCATTGCGGTCTACGTGGCAACGAAGAGGCAGACAAAGCTGCCAAGGAGGCGTTGTCACTAGATATTTTACCTTTTAAAGTCCCTTTTACTGATTTTAAACCTCTGATAAATAGTTTTATTCACAATGTATGGCAAAATTGTTGGAGCGACGAGGCTAATCACCAAAATAAATTGTTTAGTATTAAACCTGCACTTGGTGAATGGCTGCCAGGTCTTCGATCTGAGCGCCGCGAGGAGTTAGTTTTGGCCCGACTACGAATTGGTCACACACATTTGACCCATTCGTACTTATTAAAAAACGAGGAAAAGCCTCAATGTATTCCTTGTAACGAGGCACTAACTGTTCAGCATCTACTCATAGATTGTGTAGATCTAGCCATCATTAGAAACAGGCACTTTAATGTCGACAGTTTGAAAACATTGTTTGAAACTGTAAGGCCTGAATCAATTTTTAACTTTCTGAAAGAGTGTAATCTCTTTAAAAAGATTTAGCTGTGAAATTTAATCTGTGATATTTTTTTTATGTTCTATGGATTTTCCGGTCGAGTGGACTCGGACATGGGTGTTCTCTGATCTGGGAGGAGCCCATGTCTATTCGTGCTCACGTCGGATTATTCATGGTACATTGTCATACAATATGTCGTATGATAGTTTTAATCATTTATACTTCAGTTATTTTAATAGGTTTTATGCATTATGAATTTTCCGGTCGGGTGGACTCGGACATGGGTGACCTCTGATCTGGAAGGAGCCCATGTCCATTCGTGCTCACGTCGGATTATTCGGCGATGTGCATTGTAGTTTTTTTTTATATGATTTTCCGGTCGGGTGGACTCGGACATGGGTGTTCTCTGATCTGGGAGAAGCCCATGTCCTTTCGTGCTCACGTCGGATTATTCATGACCTATTGTTGTTTTACCCTCTATATGATATCTTTATCTTGTTAATTTCAGCATGTTTAATTTATTCCGATGATCTGTGGATTTTCCGGTTTGGTGGACTCGGACATGGGTATTCTCTGATCTGGGAGGAGTCCATGTCCTTTCGTGCTCACGTCGGATTATTCATGGTGTATTATAAATTTGCATAGAATTTTATCTGTTATAGAATATCGTATTTTTATCATTTCTCCTCTAGATGTTTATGTAACTAATACATATTCCTATACATCTTGAAGTGAGGTTTAATAACAGTGAGTGCGCCCAATATGACCTTAGTAGTCGACGGGCCTTAAAACTCCATTCATTCATTCATTCTTTAAAAGTCGGTCAAACTCCAAGGTCAAGGTCACAAGGTCAAAGGTCGTGGTCCCAAATAAAAGGTCTTGTCGAGATGTATCTGTGTATGAAATATCAAGGCTGTATCTGTAATAGTGCCTGAGATATAGGCCAGGTTAAAGTTTTTCAAAAGTAGGTCAAACTCCAAGGTCAAGGTCACAAGGTCAAAAGTCATGGTCCGAAATGAAAGGTCTTGTCGAGATGTATCTATGTATGAAATATCAAGGCTGTATCTGTAATAGTGCCTGAGATATAGGCCAGGTTAGAGTTTTTCAAAATTAGGTCAAACTCCAAGGTCAAGGTCACAAGGTCAAAGGTCATGGTCCCAAATGAAAGGTCTTGTCCAGATGTATCTATGTATGAAATATCAAGGCTGTATCTCTAATAGTGCCTGAGATATAGACCAGGTTAAAGTTTTTCAAGTGAAGACGGGACGGGACGGGACGCGACGCCGACGCCGACACTAGGGCTGTGACATTAGCTCCCCGGACATATAGTCCCGGCTCGCTAAAAATTCTCTTTTTCAATGAACCACCTTTAGAATGGTATTTTTGTGTTGTATTGTTTGTTCATATGTACAAAATCAGGATCCATGACTAAAACCCACTTTCCGGTACATTCCATGGATAAAGGAAGACCTGAAATGTGGACTGTCGTTTTGACACCAATTGCGGTAGATTTTTCCGAAATTTTTGCATTTTCAATGCTCTACCTAAAGAATGGTATTTTGGGCTGTATTGGTGTTACGTAGGTACAATATAAGAAACATTGACTAAATAACGATTTTTCGGTACAGTCCATGGTGAAAAGAAGTTTTGGAATAATGAAAATGCATTTTTTCAAAGTTTGGGACACATTTTTTTCAAAAATTTCTCTTTTTCAAGGTACCACTTTTAAAATAGTATTTTTGTGTTGTATTGCTGTTACATACGTACAAAATCAGGATCCATGACTAAAACAATTTTCAGGCACCTTCCATGGAAAAAAGGAAGACTTGAAATGTAGACTGTCGTTTTGACACCGTTTGGGACAGATCTGTTGGAAAATATCTCAATTTCAATGTAGTACCTAAAGAATGGTATTTTTGTGCTGTATTGGTGTAACGAAGGAACAATAAAAGATCCGTCGACTAAAATAACACCTTTCGGTTCATTCCGTTTGGAAAAAAAAGTTTTGAAATAATGAAAAATCATTTTAACACCGTTTGGGACACATTTTTCAAAAAAAAATTCTCTTTTTCAAGGTACCATCTTTAAAATGGTCTTTTTGTGTTGTATTGCTGTTACATACGTAAACAATAAGGATCTATTACTAAAAACCACTTTCCGGTACATTCCACGAAGAAAAGAAGACTTCAAATGTGGACTGTCGTTTTGACACAATTTGGGACAGATTTTTCGAAAAATTACTCATGTTCCATTTACTACCAAAAGAATGGTATTTTGTGCTGTATTGGTGTTATGTAATTACAATATATGGACCAACGACTAAAAAGTCCTTTTCGATACATTCCCTGGGGAAAAGAAATTTTGGAATAATGAAAATTCATTTTTACAACTTTTGGGACACATTTGTCAAAAACATTCTCTTTTGCCAGCTACAACTTTTGAAATAGTATTTTTGTGTTGTATTACTGCTACATACGTACAAAATCAAGATCCATGACTAAAAAGTCACTTTCAGGTACATTCCATGGATAAAAGAAGACTTGAAATGTGGACTGTCCTTTTGACGCCGTTTGGGACAAATTGTTCTGAAACTTTCTCATTTTCAATGTACTGCCTACAAAATGATGTTTTTGCGCTGTATTGGTGTTACGTAGGTACAATATAAGGACCGTTGACTATAAACGACTTTTCGGTTCATTGCAAGGGAAAAATAAGTTTTAGAATAATGAAAATTCATTTTCAACTGATTTTGGACCTATTTTTCTTTTTCAAGGCACGACTTTTAAAATTATGTTTTTGGAATGTATAGCTATTAAATACGTCGAAATCAGGATCCATGACTAAATAGCACTTTCCGTTACATTCCATGAATAAAAGAAGACTTGAAATGTGGAATGTCGTTTTGACACCGTTTGGGACAGATTTTCCCGAAAATTTCTCGTTTTCAAAGTACTATGAGAAGAATGGTATTTTTGTGCTGTATTGGTGTTACGTAGGTAAAATAAAGGGACTGTTGACAAAAATCTACTTTTCGGTACATTCCATCGTGAAAAAAAGTTTCGGAAAAATCAAATTTTATTTCTACATCGTTTGGGACACATTTAAAAAAAACACACATCTTTTTCAAGGTACCGCCTTTAAAATGGTATTTTTGAGTTTTATTGCTGGTACATACTCACAAAATCAGGATCCATGACTAAAATCCACTTTCCTGTACATTCCACGGATAAAACAACACTTGAAATGTGCACTGTCATTTTGACAGCGTTTGGGACTGATTGTTCCGAAAGTTTCCCATTTTCAATGTACTACCTAAAGAATGATATTTTTGTGCTCTATTGATGTTACGTATGTACAATATAAGGATCGTTTACTAATAAAAACTTTTCAGCACATTGCATGGAGAACAGAAGTTATGGAATAATGAAAATTCATTATTACACCGTTTGGGACACATTTTTCAAAGATTTTTCTTTATCAATGTAAAATGGTATTTTTGTGTTTTATTTCTGTTACATAAGTAAACAATCAGGATCCATAGAGAAAAAGCACTTTGAGGTTCATTACGTGGATAGAAGAAGACTTAAAATGCGAACTGTCGTTTTGACACCGTTACGACAATGGTATTTTTGTGCTCTATTGGTGTAACGTAGGAACAATGTAAGGACCGTTGACTAAAAAAAGCACTTTTCGGTACATTGCATGGAGAAAAGAGGTTTTGGAATTATAAAAATTCATTGTTACACCGTTTGGGACACATTTTTTTTTTTTAAAAATCAGGATCCATGACGAAAAACCACTTTCCGGTACATTCTATGGATAAAAAAGACTTGAAATGTGGACCATCGTTTTGACACAGTTTTTGACATTTTTTTTCCGAAACTATCTCTTTTTCAATGTACTACCAGGAGAATGGTATTTTTGTGTTGTATTGGTGTTACGTAGGTACAGTATAAGGAGCGTTGACTTAAAAACCACTGGGGAAATACGTTTTGTAATAATGAAAATTCATTTTTACACCGTGTTGGACACATTTTTTTTTTTTAAAAAAGTCTCTATCTCAACATACCAACTTTAAAATGAACATTTTGTGTTTTATTGCGTTTATATACGTACAAAATCAGGATCCATGACTAAAAATCACTTTACGGTACATTCCATGGATAAAAGAAGACATAAGATGTGGATTGTCGTTTGTACACCGTTTGGGACAGATTTTTTCGAAAATTTCTCATTTTCAATATACTAACTAAAAATGGCATTTTGTGTTGTATTGGTGTTACCTAGGTACAATATAAGGACAGTTGACTAAAAACACTTTTCGGTACATTCCATGGGGAAATGCGTTTTGGAATAGTGAAAATTCATTTTTACACCGTTTGGTACACATTTTTGAAACATTTTTCTTTTTCAAGGTACAACTTTTAAAATGGTATTTTTTTTTTGTTTTATTGCTGTCACATAAGTACAAAATCAGGATTCATGAAGAAAACCCACTTTCCGGTTCCTTACATGGATAGAAGAAGACTTAAAATGCGGACTGTCGTTTTGACACCGTTACGACAATGGTATTTTTGTGCTGAATTGGTGTTACGTAGGTACAATATAAGGACCGTTGACTAAAAAACACCTTTCTGTACATTCCATATAGACAAGAAGTTTTGGAATAATGAAAATTCCTTTTTACACCGTCTGGGACACATTTTCAAACATTTCCCTTTCTCAGGGTACCCCCTTTAAAATGGTGTGTTTTGTTATATGTTACATACGTACAAAATCAGGATCCATGACGAAAAAACATTTTCCGGTACAATACATGTATAAAAGAAAACTTTAAATGTGGACTGTCGTTTTGACACCGTTCGGGACAGATTTTCCCGAAAATTTCTCATTTTCAATGTACTACCTAAAGAATGGTATATTTTTGCTCTATATGTGTTAGGTAGGTACAATGTAAGGACCGTTGACTAAAAACCACTTTCCGGTACAATCCATAGAAAAAAAGTTTTGAAATAATTACAATTCATTTTACATGTATGGGACACGATTTTAAAAACTTTCTGTTTTTCGCGGTACCACATTCAAAATAACATTTTTTGAATTGTATTGCTGTAACATACGTACAAAATCAGGATCCATGACCAAAAAACACTTCCCGGTTTTTACATGGATAAAAGAAGACATGAATTGTGGACTGTTGTTTTGACACCGTTTGTGATGTATTTTACCAACAATTTTCCATTTTCAATGTACTACCTAAAGATTAAGGTATTTTTTGCTGTATTGTTGTTATGTACGTACAATATAAAGACCGTTGACTAAAAATCCAAATTGTCGATACATTCCATGGAAAAATAAGTTTTGAAATAATGAAAATTCAATTTTACACCGTTTGGGACACTATTTTCAAAAAATTCTCTTTTTCAAGGTACCACCTTTAAAATGACATTTTTGTGTTGCATTGCTGTTATATACGTACAAAATCAGGATCCATGACTAAAAACCACTTTTCAGTACATTCCATAAATAAAAGAAGACATGAAATTTCGACTGTCGTTTTGACAACATTTGGGACATATTTTTCCGATTTTTTTTTCATTTTTGATGTACTACCTAAAGAATGGTATTTTGTGTTATATTGGTGTTATATAGGTACAATATAAGGACCGTTTACTAAAAAAACACACTTTTCAGTACATTCCATGAAGAAAAGAAGTTTTGGAGTAATGGAAAATTATTTTTACACCGTTTGGGACACATTTTTCAATCCTTAAACTTTTTCAAGGTGCCACCTTTAAAAAGGTATTTTTGTGTTGTAATTCTGTTCCATACGTAAAAAAATCAGGATCCATGTCGAACAACCACTTTCTGATACAATACATGGATAAAAGAAGAGTTGAAATGTGGACTGTTGTTTTGACACCGTTTGGGAAAGATTTTTCCGAAACTTTCTCACTTTCAATGAGCTACCAACAGAATGGTATATTTGTGCTCTATAGGTGTTAGGTAGGTACATGTAAAATATATAGACCGTTGGCTTAAAAAATACTTTTCGGTACATTCCATAGAAAAAAAAAGGTTTTGGAAAAATCACAATCCATTTTTTACACCGTTTGGGACATATTTTTTTAACATTTCTATTTTTCGCGGTACCACATTAAAAATAGCATTTTTGTATTATTTTGCTGTTACATACGTACAAAATCAGGACCCATGACCAAAAACCACTTTCCGGTTATTAAATGGATAAAAGAAGACGTGAAATGTGGACTGTCGATTGACACCGTTTGTTATAGATTTTACCGAAAATTTCTCATTTTCAATGTACTACCTAAAGAATGGTATTTTGTGCTGTATTGGTGTTACGTACGTACAATGTAAGGACCGTTGACTAAAAAAACACTTGTCGGTATATTTCATGGAGAAAAGAAGTTTTGGAATAACGAAAATTCATTTTTAGACCGTTTGGGAAACTTTTTTCAAGGTACCACCTTTAAAATAACATTTTTGCGTTGTATTGCTGTTACGAGGTGCCTTCATTAAAGATCTACCCTGACCTACTTTCAGTTGAGGTAGAAAGTTGAAATTGTACACATACATTACCGTATACCTCTATAGATCACATGAAAAAGTGCAGCTCTGATATATAATTTGTTACTCATTACCGTGTGCTGAAATTAAGTAAGGTAGCGTGAAGGAGCAAGCAGTCATTCTATTCCTGTATTTGAAAGGTCGCACTCTAAAGGAGGAATTTGATGACATGAAAGAAGTTATGGGGATGATGTCCCATCATATGACTTTGTGAAACACTGGTATACTAAGTTCAAGTGTGGACGTAAGTCTGTGGAAACAGCCCGAATCCTGGGCGCCCACAGTCAGTCATTGATGATGCCACCATAAAGCCAATGTAAGGTTCCGGGCACATTTTTCTACAATACAGGTCTCCAAAACTGGATTTAACGATGGCAGAAGTATGTCTCTCTGGCTAGAGTCCATGTAGAGAAAGATTAAAATTTGTTCCAAGTTTCAAATCTCTATACTTATTGGAAGTAGGTTAGGGGAAATCTTTAATGCACGCCCCTAGTATATACGTACAAAATCAGGATCCACGACTAAAAACACTTTTCGGTACATTCAATGGATAAAAGAAGCCTTGAAATTTGGACTGTCGTTTTGTCACCGTTTGGGACAGATTTTTCCGAAAATTTCTCATTTTTGATGTACAGGGTGTCCCAAAAGTAAGGTAACACTTAAAACCTCATGTATCTCGGCTAATCTATCAATTGTGTATTCCCAATATCGCTTAAATTACAGAGGGTTATGTGTAGAAACAAATAAAACAAATTTCATCAAAATATCATGCCATTTGTATATTTTATGTATGATAAATAGAACACACCCTATTTTATCAATGACGTCATTTTTACATTAAATGACGTCCTCTGAATTACGTCCCTTCTATCCCTTTTCTTGATTTATTCTAGTGCTGTTTAATTTTTTCAGTAACTGCCTCACATATGTCCATAGAACTGTTCCTATATTATCTTTGAATGTTTGATACCAATATTGTAACAAAAGTCATGTTCTTGTTTTGGGAACTACACCACAAGTCTCTTCACAGAAAATAGACCAATGAATCCAAATCCGGCGTGCGTCCGCCGACAAAAGTCTAAGCGTTTGACTTGATCTCCCAAAGACTTTGAATTTATAATTTGAATATTGGTACATTGTATTAAGAAATTTCAAATACAATTTCAAGGTTCACTGTCCTAAATATTTCAATGAATCTTGTTCCGACGAAAATCTTCTCATCGACTTACTTGGACTTCCATTTACAGTCTCACTCAAAGCTAAGAAGTTTTCTGCGCTGCGGGGTGTTTCCCATCCTTTGCTTCTATGTTTATCAAAATCTGACCGAGATCGTTCAAATTTAGGTATTATTGAGTAGATTAGTTGTGTTCTTGGTGGATCTTCTGTTTTTAATTAAAACTGTAACTTTCTTTGCACAAATATGGGAGATATAGATTAATGATATGCTTTATTGCATATATATGCTGTGTGAAGGAAGGCCGTGACGTGACGTGGTGCAGATGACGCCACAAATGACGCCATTTTCACATGTGCATAACGTTGAAGTATACGGCAAAGATAATTTCATTGAATTTCGAAGACAATGATAGTTTTCTGAATGAAATCGGCTGAGAAATAGCAGAGCTATTACGCTTTGTAAGTGTTACCTTACTTTTGGGACACCCTGTACTACCTAAAGAATGGTATATTTGTGCTATATTTGTGTTACGTAGGTACAATATAAGGACCGTTGCCTCTAAAACCACTTTTCAGTACATTCCATGGAGAAAAGAACTTTTGGAATAATGAACATTCCTTTTGCACCGTTGCTGTTATATCCATGTACGTGCTAAAGCAGGATCCATGACTAAAAACAATTTTCGGTACATTAAATGTGGAAAATGCGTTTTGGAATAATGAAAATCCTTTTTTGCACCGTTTGGGACATATTTTTCAAACATTTCTCTTCCTGAATGTACAACATTTTAATTGATTTTTTGTGCTGTATTGCTGTTACATACGTACAGAATCTGGATCCATGACTAAAAACAACTTTCCGGTACATTCCATGGATAAAAATAGACTTAAAATGTGGACTGTCGTTTTGACACCGTTTGGAACTGATTTTTTTTTAAACTATCTCTTTTTAAATGTACTACCTTGATAATTGTATTTTTGTGCAGTATTGGTGTTACGTAGGTAAAAAACAAGGACCGTTGACTAAAAAAACACTTTTCGGTACATTCCATGGAGAAAAAAAAGTTTTGGAATAATGAAAATTAATTTTTACACCGTTTGGGCCACATTTTAAAAAAAATCCTTTTCAATGTACCACCTTTAAAATGGTATTTTTGTGTTGTATTGCTGTTAAATAAGTACAAAATCAGAATATATGAATAAAATAACTTTCCGTAACATTCTATGGATAAAAGAAGACTTGAAATGTTGACAGGTCAACATCGTTTTGACACCGTTTGAGACAGTTTTCCGAAATGTTCTCACTTTGAATGTACTACCTAAAGAATGGTATTTTTGTGCTGAGTTGGTGTTACGTAGGTGCAATATAAGAACCGTTGACTAAAAACCACTTTTCGGTACACTCCATGGAGAAAAGAAGTTTTGGAACAATGAAAATTCATTTGTACACCGTTTGGGACACATTTTTCAAAAAATTCTCTAATTTAAGATACCACCTTTTAACGGTATATTTGTGCTGTATTGCTGTTACATACGTACAAAATCAGGATCCATAACTTAAAATTACTTCCCGTTACATTCCATGGATTAAAGAAGATTTGAAACGTGGACTTTCGTTTTGACACCGTTTTGGAGAGATTTTTCCGAAAATTTCTTATTTTCAATGTACTACCTAAAGAATGGTATTTTTGTGTTGTAGTGGTGTTACACAGGTACAATATAGGGACCGTTGACTGCAAAACCATTTTTCGGTACAATACATGCATAAATGAAGACTTGAAATGTGGACTGTCGTTTTGACACCGTTCGGGACAGATTTTTCCGAAAATATCTCATTTTCAATTTACTACCTAACGGATGGTATTTTTATGCTCTATAGGTTTTACGTAGGTACAATATAAGTACCGTTGACTAAAAAACACTTTTCGGTACATTCCACGGAGAAAAGAAGTTTTGGAATAATGAAAATTCATCTTTACACCATTTGGGACACATTTTTCAAACCTTTATCTTTTTCAAGGTACCACCTTTAAAACGGTTTTTTTTTGTGTTGGAGTGCTTTTACGTATGTAAAAAATGAGGATCCATGACGAAAAACCACTTTCCGGTACATTACATGGATAAAAGAAGACTTGAAATGTAGACTGTCGTTTTGACACCGTTTGGGACAGATTTTTCCAAATATCTATCATTTTCAATATACTACCTAAAGAATGGTATTTTTGTGCTGTAGTGGTGTAACATAGGTTTCAATATAGTGACTGTTGACTAAAAAAAACCCTTTTCGGTACATTCCATGGAGAAAAGAAGTTCTGGAATAATGAAAATTCATTTTTACACCGTTTGGGAGACATTTTAAAAACTTTTTTCTTTCTCAAGATACCACCTTTAAAATGGAATTTTTGTGTTGTGTTGCTGTTACATACGTACAAAATCAGATGTCGGATAAACACTTTCCGGTACAAAACATGCATTAAAGATTACTTGAAATGTGGACTGTCGTTTTGACACCGTTTGAGACAGATTTTTTCTAAAAAATTCTCATTTTCAATGTACTACCTAAATAATGGTATCTTAATGCTGTATTGGTGTTACGTAGGTACAATTTAAGGACCGTAGACTAAAAAACAAATTGTCGGTACATTCCAAGGGGAAAATGCTTTTTGGAATAATGAAAATTCATTTGGGACACAATTTTCAACTATTTTTATTTTTTAAGGTACCAACTATAAAATGGTCTTGTTTGATTTATTGATGTTACATACGTACAAAATCAGGATCCATGACGAAAATCCACTTTCCATTTCATTACAAGGATAAAAGAAGACTTGAAATATAGACTGTCGTTTTGACACTGTTTAGGACGGATTTTACCGAAAATTTGTCATTTTAAATGTACTACCTAAAGAATGGCATGTTTGTGCTTTATTGGTATTACGTGGGTACAATACGAGGACCGTTGACTAATAAAACACTTTTTGGTATATTCCATGGAGAAAAGAAGTTTTGGAATAATGCAAATTCAGTTTTACACCGTTTGGGACACATTTTTCAAACCATTTACTTTTTGAAGGTACCACCTTAAAAACGTTTTTTGTGTTGTATTACTTTTACATACGTACAAAATCAGAATCCATGTCGAAAAAAACACTTTCCGGTACAATACATGGATAAAAGAAGACTTGAAATGAGGACTGTCGTTTTGACACCGTTAGGGACATTTTCAATGTACTACCTTAAGAATGGTATTTTTATGCTGTATTGGTGTTACGTAGGTACAATATTAGGACCTACAAAACACGTTTCGGTACATTCCAAGGATAAAAGACGCTTTGGAATAATGAAAATTCAGCTTTACACCGTTTGGGACACATTTTTCAAAACCTTTCTCATTTTCAAGGTACCAACTTTAAAATTGTATTTTTATGTTGTATTGCTGTTACATTTCTCATTTCGAATGTACTACCTAAAGAATGGTATTTTTGTGCTGAATTGGTGTTACGTAGGTACAATATAAGAACCGTTGACTAAAAACCACTTTTCGGTACACTCCATGGGGAAAAGAAGTTTTGGAATAATGAAAATTCATTTGTACACCGTTTGGGACACATTTTTAAAAAAATTCTCTATTTTAAGATACCACCTTTTAAACTGTATATTTGTGCTGTATTGCTGTTACATACGTACACAATCAGGATCCATAACTTAAAACTACTTTCCGTTACATTCCATGGATTAAAGAAGACTTGAAACGTGGACTTTCGTTTTTACACCGTTTTGGAGAGATTTTTCCGAAATTTTCTCATTTTCAATGTACTACCTAAAGAATGGTATTTTTGTGTTGTAGTGGTGTTACACAAGTACAATATAGGGACCGTTGACTGCAAAACCACTTTTCGGTACATTCCATGGAGAAAAGAAGTTAAGGAATATTGAAAATTCATTTTTACACCTTTTGGGACACATTCTTCAAACTTTTTTTCTTTCTCAAGGTGCCACCTTCAGAATTGCAAGTTTGTGTTGTATTGCTGTTTCATATAAACAAAATCAGGATCCATGAATAAAAACCACTTTCCGGTACATTACATGGATAAAAGAAGACTTGAAATGTGGACTGTCGTTTTGACACCGTTTGGGACATATTTTTCCAACAATTTCTCATTTTAAATGTTCTACCTAAAGAATGGCATTTTTTGCTGTATTGGTGTTACGTATGTACAATATCAGGACCGTTGACTAAAAAACACTTTTCGGTACATTCCACGGAGAAAAGAAGTTTTGGAATAATGAAAATTCATTTTTTTAACCCTTTGGGACACACATTTTTCAAAAATTCTCCTTTTCAATGTACCACCTTAAAAATTACATTTTTGTGTTGTTTTTTCGTAACATACGTACAAAATCAGAATCCTTGACGAAAAACCACTTTCCGGTACATTCCATGGATAAAAGAAGACTTGAAATGTGGCCTGTCGTTTTGACACCGTTTGGACAGATTTTTCAAAAACTTTTTCATTTTAAATGGACTGCCTAAAGATTGGTAATTTTTTGCTGTATTGGTGTAATGTAGGTACAAAATAAGGACCGTTGACTAAAGACACGTTTTTCGGTACATTCCATCTAGAAAAGAAGACTTGAAATGTGGACTGTCGTTTTGACACCGTTTGGGACAGATTTTCCGCAAAATTTTCATTTTCAATGTACTACCTAAAGAAAGGTATTTTTGTCCTGTATTGGTGTAACATGTCCGAGGGATAGTCAAAAAGTTCCCGGATTGCATTCGAATGGTATTTATTCCGACATACTTGCTTCATTTCTTTATTCAAATAGTAACTTTAATATATAAACTACCATTATAACAAGTTTTTGTGGTTTTTAAATTGGTAAAAATTATTTTTTCTAAAACATTTAGCATAGTAATCAAGAGTACGGATCACTTTGAAATAATGCTTGTGTCTGATATTCTTACTATTATTCAAAGGACCAAATCGTACGAAATACAGTTACTTTGACATGCAGTGTTATCAATATGGCATCACATCAACATATTTCTAGAGCAAGTCTAAATTTCAACATCGTCACATAAAGATTATGCGTTTTGTACATATTTCTCCGAAGCAATGGATGAAAATCAACTGAAATCGGACCGACGTCATCACAGCGTACGGAACAAATCACCGCCATCAAAATCATGTGAAGGTCGGGATGGCGCCTACGGAAATTTAGAAGTTCTTTAATACAATTAACGGCTGCAGTACATATTCACGAGGAGAACATCTTTTAATTTATACGAGAAATTTCTGAATTATCGCGTGAAAATAAGCGATGATCTTCGCAGTTTGCGACCAAAACTATGTTCATGAAAAAGTAAAGACCAACATTCTCTCGGACCGAAAGAAATCATTCGACGATGTAGCTAACAGTGTTGGAATTAGTCGCGGTACAGTTAATAACGCAATTTCTACCGAAAAAATACGTCTAAATGGTGTACAAGGTACTCGTAGGAGGCGCGCCTTTTGACGGACGACGCCCAATAGGACCACGTTGCGTACTCGACGTCATTTCTTTGTTACCTAAGAATCCTGCGAACGCCTATATTTATGGACATTATGTTCATTATCTACCTTATGTACCCTTCGTACCGATATGAAAATATGAGCTACGTGGTTTCTAGGCTTAGAAAGGTTGTCGCACGCGCAATACATCACTGACTCATTAAAAATTTATTTCAGTATTTCCTTTATAAAGGAATTGCTCTGAGGTCGCGGATTTGATTCCAATGAAAAGGTTTGTCCTTCGGCCAGGTCAGCAGTGAAAGGTTATGACACCGAATTCAATCAATAAAACACTTTCGATCCGTTGCAATGGGTAGTATTTAGAACATTCTGGTAAAGAATTTGAAAAAATGCGAAGATACATGAATTTATTGATTTCGAATTTTTTGCAACGTTATTTAGACGTCGACGTCAAAGTGATCCGTGCACTGTTGTTAGATGTTTTTAGAGCCGGAAAATATCAGGTTTTATATACTTTATCAATACAAATATCTTATGTACTTATCAGTCTTGGTTTTCTTTTTTTATTTATACAGTTTCTTTCAAAATCCTTATGCGTTCAAGTCACATGTAACGGCAGTCCGGGAACTTTCTGACTGTACCTCGTACATAGGTACAATATAAGGACCGTTGACTAAACAACCACTTTCGGTACATTTCATGGAGAAAAGATGAAAATTCAGTTTTACACCGTTGGGGACATATTTTTCTAAAACTTCTCTGTTTCAAGGTACCCCTTTAAAAATTACATTTTTGTTGTATTACTGTTATATACGTACAAAGTCAAGATGCATGATTAAAAAAAATGTTCCGGTACATTCCATGGATAAAAGAAGACTTGAATTGGGTACTGTCGTTTTGACACCGTTTGGGACAGATTTTTCAAAAACCTTCTCATTTTCAATGTACTATCGAAAGATTGGTATTTTGTACTGTATTGGTGTTACGTGGCTACAACATAAGGACCGTTGACTAAAAACACACTTTTCGGTACATTCCATGGAAAAAAAGAAGTTTTGGAATAATAAAAATTCTTTTTTACACCGTTTGGGACTCATTTTTCAAATATTTCTCTTTCTCAAGGCACCACCTTTGAAATGGTATGTTTGTGTTGTATTGCTGTTACATACGTAAAAAATCAGGGTAAATGACTAAAAGCTACTTTACGTTACGTTCCATGGATAAAAGAAGACTTGAAATGTCGACTGTCGTTTTGACACCGTTTTGGACAGATTTTTCCGAAAATTTCTCACTTTCAATGTACTACCTAAAGAGTGGAATTTTTGTGCTGTATCGGTGTTACGTAGGTACAATATAAGGACCGTTGACTAAAACCACTTTTCGGTACATTCCATGGAGAAAAGAAGTTTCGTAATAATGAAAATTTATTTTTATACCGTTGGGGACACATTTTTCAAAACATTATCTTTTTCACGGTATCACCTTTAAAATGGTCTTTTTGTATTGTATTGCCGTGACATAAGAACAATATCAGGATACATGACGAAAAATCACTTCCAGTACATTCAATGGATAAAAGAAGACTTGAAATGTGGACTGTCGTTTTGGCACCGTTTGGGAGAGATTTTTTCCGAAAATTTCTCATTTTCAAGTACTACATAATAAAAATTCATTTTTACACCGTTTGGGAAACATGTTTCAAAAATGTCGATACCACCTTCAAAATGGTAATCTTGTGCTGTTTTGCCGTAACAATAGTTCAAAATCAGGATCCAGGACGAAAAACCACTTAACGGTACATTCAATGGATAAAAGTAGACTTGAAATGTGGACTGTCGTTTTAACACCGTTTGGGACAGATTTTTCCGAAAGTTCCTTTTTTAATGTACTACCTAAAGAATGGCATTTTGTGCTTTATAGGTGTTATATAGATACAATATATAAACCGTTGACTAAAAACCACTTTTCGGTACATTCCATGGTGAAAAGAAGTTTTGATATAACGAAAATTCAGTTTTACACCCTTTGGGACACATTTTTTAAAAATTCCTCTTTCTCAAGGTACCACCTTTAAATGGTATTTTTGTATTGTATTGCTGTTACAGACGTACAAAATCAGGATTCATGACTAAAAAACACTTTCCGGTTCATTCCATGGATAAAAGAAGATTTGAAATTTGGACTGTCGTTTTGACACCGTTTGGGACAGACTTTTTTTTGACAATTTCTCATTTCTAATGTACTACCAAAAGAATTGTAATTTTGTGCTGCATTGGTGTAACGTATTTACAACATTAGGACCGTTGACTAAAAAACCCTTTTCGGTACATTCCATGGAAAAAAGAAGTTTTGGAATAATGAAAATTCATTTTTACACCGTTTGGGAGACATTTTTTAAAAAATTCTTTTTTTTAAAGGTACCGCCTGTAATATGATATTTTTTGTTGTATTGCTGTTACATACGTACAAATTCAGAATCCATGACTAAAAACCTTTTTCCGGTACATTCCATGGATAAAAGAAGACTTGAAATGAGGACTCTCGTTTTGACACCAATTCGGACAGATTTTTCAAAAACTTTCTCATTTTCAATGTACCACCTAAAGATTGGTATTTTGTGGTGTATTGGTGTTACGTAGCTACAATATAAGAACAGTTCACTAAAAAACATTTTTCGGTACAATCTATGGAGAAAATAAGTTTTGGAATAATGAACATTCAGTTTTACACCGTTTGGGACAAAACTTTAAAAAAAAATCTCTTTCTCAAGATACCACCTTTAAAATGGTATATTTGTGTTTCATTGCTGTAACATACGTACAAAGTCAGGGTCAAGGACTAAAAGCCACTTTCTGTACATTCCATGGATAAAGAAAGACTTGAAATGTGGACTGTCGTTTTTACACCGTTTGGGACAGATTTTTGCGAAACTTTCTCATTTCCAATAAACTACCTAAAGAATGGTATTTTTGTGCTGTATTGGTGTTACGTAGGTACAGTAGAAGGACCGTTTACTACAAAATCACTTTTTGGTACATTTCATGGAGAAAAGAAGTTTTGGATTAATGAAAATTTATTTTTACACTGTTGGGGACACATTTTTTCAAAACATTCTCTTTTTCAAGGTACTACCTTCAAAATGATATTTTTGTGTTGTATTGCCGTAACATACCTTCAAAATCAGGAAACATGACGAAAAATCACTTTCCGGTACATTCAATGGATAAAAGAAGACTTGAAATGTCGACTGTCGTTTTGACACCGTTTTGGACAGATTTTTCCGAAAATTTCTCATTATCAATGTACTACATAAAGAATGGTACTTTGTGCTGTATTGGTGTTATGTAGGTACACTATAACGACCGTTGACTACAAAAACACTACCTGTACATTCCATCTAGAAAAGAAGCTTTGGAATAATGAAAATTCGTTTTCACATCGTTTGGGATACATCTTTCAAAAATCTCTCTTTTTCAAAGTACCACCTTTAAAATGGTATGTTTGTGTTGTATTGCTGTTACATACACGTGTACATTATCAGGATCCTTGACTAAAAAACCACGGATTTTCAGGTTACCGTAAATAAGTTGCTTGATACACTAGCTAATGATTAACTGCAATGTCTTTTTGATAATTTGTAGTAATATGGGAGCTAGACATACATAATCGTTCCTTTCTCATTCTTGACGTACAGGTTCCAGTTCCCTTACATACATAAATATCGGTATGAGTAGCATAACATTCTTTCCCATACTGATATGATAATCTTCAAACTTCTTTTATTAATTATATTGTGACAAATATGACAAATAAACCAGAATATTGCAATGGGCAATTTCATCATGTCATGGTCCTGGTGTTTTCATTTATTTTCCAATTTGTCAAATATTTGAAACCAGCATATCCATTTTTATACGCCCGAAGGGTCGTATTATGTTATGGCCCTGCTCATCTGTCTGTCTGTCTGTCCGTCTGTCCGTCTGTCCGTCCGTCCGTCCGTCCGTTAGCAATTTCTTGTGTGCGCAACTCCTCCTACAGTTTTGATCGGAATTCGATCAAACTTGCCACAATGAATCTCCATGGTGTCTAGTTGTGCATCCCGCTTACGGAATTCAATTAACTCTTTTCGTTCTTGAATTATCTGCCCTTGAATTAAAAAAATGCCCATTTTCTTGTGTGCGCAACTCCTCCTACAGTCTTGATCAGAATTTTATCAAACTTGCCACAATGAATCTCCATGGTGTCTAGTTGTGCATACCGCTTACGGAATTTAGATTACTGTTTTCGTTCTTGAATTATCTGCCCTTGAATTTAAGAAAAAAATCCCATTTTCTCAAAAATGTCCATTTCCTCCTGTGTGCAACTCCTATAGTTTCAACCAGAATTTAATCAAACTAGCCACAATGAATCTCTATGGTGTCTTGTTAGGCAAACAAAATTTTGATAACTTTTCATGTTTCAATTAACTGCCCTTGAATCGAAAAAATGGCCAATTTTACTGACAAGCCCCTCTCGGGCGTATATGCGCCGCTTTGCGAAGCTCTTGTTAATATGTAAGTATTTGATTTATATCAAGATTGTAAGGTAAATTATAGTATTACAGGTACATCGTTGTTGTAAAATATAGTGTCAGGAGTTAAACGCTTTTCAGCAATTCTTTTGTTGAGCAAGGTGTTGTAACATAAAGTAGTCATATCACATTTTTTGTATCAAATTATTTTAAGACTATTGTATAATTTACTTTTTAAAATGATCACAGTACCTGTTAATTCTATCAAAACAGCGTAAAATATGTAGATATTAAATTAGTAAGATAAGAAATGTACATCTTAAAAGACCTGCCATTTCTACAAAATGACAAGCTATTCTATATTATGGTTAAACTGTATCTTGAATATCGTTTATATTCAATGATTTGATTTAAAATTAGTATGAGTCGCCTTGTATAGTGACAAACGTAAATAAGCATTTCACAGATATTGCACCAAATCAGACATTCTAACCCGTTGATACACTTGGTAGTAGAGTGAAGAATGTCTACAAGGCATTTGCATTCTTAAAAATAGCCTACGATGAATTTTAGAAGAACATACAAAAATGATTACACATTAAAGAAAGAGTGTTTCATTGCTGACGTCAGAGGGTTATTGGATAAAACCATCCATAATCACAAACGAGTGTGAAACGATTATTTCTATATGTGTGTTTGTGATGTATAATTCCTACATGTATTTCAATTATACTTTGTATTGATAGCCAGTTGTAGTCGATTAAACAGGAAATGTTGATTTTATCTCGTGAAATTTGCATTGTGCTTGCCCTTTTAATAGAGACAAATAGGTACGTATGTCTTTTGTTCATATTTTTTTTTACTGTGGACACGCTGATTTATGAATTACAAGTGCTTAAAGTGGTGCCATGTCAATGTATTTTATAACACATTAGCTTAGATATTTAGCATAACTAAAACATGTCACACAAAAATGGTTTCACTCCTGACATTTTTGACCTGTTATAATAATGTAACCTTTAGAGTAAAAAAGCGATTTTTTTAATTTGGTACCCTGTATATGGACACAACATCACACCTTTTTGGGATTGATTCCATTGAATTGTTCCTCTTTGACGGCAAAGGCATGTACAAAGTGAATAATGGACTATTTTTTTTCCTAAATTGCCCTACACTGTTTCTGAAACATTTTTTCAAAAGTCCTGATTTTCAACGTACTACCTTAACAATGGTATTTTAGCATTATGTTGATGTTACATACATGTACGTACTACATTACGTTTGGTGCATCCCATGGCTAAAATGAAGATTTGAAATGAGCACTTTACACCATTTGTGAAAGATTTTTCGAAAATTTCTAGTTTTCACCAAGATACATTTACATTGGTATTTTGGTGTTGAAAAAAAAGCTGTTTGGTACATTCAATGACAAAAAAAAGTTTTGAAATCAGGAAAATTCATTTTTTACACCGTTTTGGAAACATTTTTAAAAAAATCTGGTTTTCAGCGTAAATTACCTATACAATGGTATTTTGGTGTTGTGTTGATGTTATATAAATTCAATATCTGAATTTTTGACAAAAAATCCCCACTTAATTTTTGGTAGATTATACGACTAAAAGAAGATTTGAAATGATTTTTAAATGAATTTTGAAATGGGGACAATAGATTTAACACTGTTAAGGACATATTTCCAAAACATTCAGATTTTCAACGCATTCCCTTACAAAAGTATTTTGGTGTTGTGTTGATGTTACGTATGTGCAATATTATAATCCTTGACAAAAAAAGACCTTTTGGCACATTTCATGCCTAAAGAAGATGTGAAATAGGGACAATAGATTTTACACCCTTAAATTACAAACCACTTTTTGGCACATTGCGTGGCAACACGATGTCTTGAAATTAGAAAGAAAATCACATTTATATTGTTTGGGAAACATTTTTTTTTTCAAAAAAAATCTGATTTTAGACGTATTATCTTTACTATGGTATTTTGGTGTTGTGTTGATGTTACATACTTACAATATCAGAATTGTTGTAAAATAATTTCCCCTATCTCAAAACGTCTTTACTCCATGGAATGTACCGACAAGTGTTTTAGGCATAGAGCCTTACATTGTACGTAACACCAATGCAACCCAATAATACCGTTATATAGGTAGTACCTTAAAATTAGATTGTTTTGAAAAACAAACAAACAAATAAACGGTGTAAAAAGAGAATTAAAACCCTCTTTTCGCAATAACATGTATCAAAAAGACTTTTTAAAGGTAATGATCCTAATATTGTACGTTACGTGTAGCAGCAATACAACACAAAATACCATTGTAAAGGTAGGAAGATGACGAATATAATGTTTTGGAATTTACTAAGAAGAGTTTTCTATGCAAGGATCCTCAAATAGTACGAACGTATGAAAAACAAATCAAGAAAAAAACCCTAAAACGAATTGTACGTATGTTACAGCAACACAACTTCAAAAGTAATTAGTTGCAATATATCAAAGAGTGTTTTAAACCAAGGATCCTGATATTGTAGGTAAGTAACAGCAATACAATACACAAATACCATTCTAAAGGTAGCTCGTTGAAATATATATATGATATATATGGACGGAAAACGGAATTGTCCGGTCGAAACCGGTCCGACACAAGTAAAATATAAAAGGAAATAAAAAACTGACTTCACGTGCCTTTACAATATGTATGTATTTAATCTAAATTCAATTTGTCAAACCGGTTTCGCCTTTCGGCTCATCAGTGACATGACGTTGTTACTATGTATCGCGACGTTGACGTCGTATCGACGTAACGTTAATGAAGAGTCTTTAAGAGGGACCACTCGTTATTGTACTTGAGTTGAGTTTTGGCTTAAAGCATTTTATAAAGTATTTTTCTTTTGACAATCTAACCGAAAGTTTTTCAGAAAACATTTTAAAGAAAGGAAATATTCTAAATTTTATTTCATTATTCGAACATTCGTCTAAGTGTGCACTTAATGGTATTTGGCGTGTAGATGGGTCGCGTACTTGTTGTGCGTGGATCGTTCGTCGTGTTCTTAACTTGTCGCCAGTCTGTCCGATGTAAAATTCACCACAACCACTACATGTTATTACATATATGACATTTTTTACGTCGCAACTCATGTTAGCATTCACTATAAATATTTTTCCATTAAAATTATACGTGTTGCCTTCGGGCATATACAGGCAGAGACTACAATTCGGACGTTTGCAGGTTGTTACAGTAAATGTTTGGTTGTTTTTCTCTGTAAATTTGGCTCTGGTAATCAGTCGTTTTAAATTTGGCGGTTGTCTTTTGCTCTTAATTATTTTTGTGTTTTCAAGTACGGATTTCATGTGGTCATCTGAGTTCAAAATGTAAAGATTATTTTTAGAATACCAAACATTTCGCGATCGTTTGGGTTAAATGTTGAGACAAATGGAAGAGTGTTTTCTTCAGACGACTTATTTACCGCCAGTAATTGTTCCCGTGGGATGTTTAATGCTTTTTTAATTCCGTTGTCAATCAAGTGTTTTGGATATTTTCTGGATATTAAAGATTCGTTTAATTCAATTAAGCGTTGATCTCTTGTGTTTTGGTCAGATACAATGGTGCAAACTCGTCGCGCTAAATTATATGGGATACCGTTTTTTGTATGTTTAGGATGGGATGAATAATAGTTTAAATATTGTTTAGTATCAGTGTCTTTGAAATAAATGTCTGTACATATGATATATATGGTATATTAAAGAAAAATGTACCAGACGGTGTAAAATAATTTCCCCTATTTCAAAAACCTCTTTCGCCATGGAATAGTCCGAATAGTTTTTTTTACGAAAGGATCCAAAAAATATACGTAGGTAACAGCAGTACACCACAAAAATACCATTCTAAAGGTAACATAAAAAAATTGGCTTTTTTGAAAAAATGTTTCTCAAACGATATTTTTCCAAACCTCTTTTCTCGGTAGTATGTATCAAAAAGTGTTTTAAGGCAAATATCATAATATTGTACGCATGTAACACAAAAATAAATTCTAAAGGTATTACATTTGGTTTTGAAAAATATATTTGATAAAAATGTTTCCCAACGGTCTAAACAGAGATGTTTCCCTATTTCATAACTTCTGTTCGCCATGGAATGTATAACAAAGAGTTTATATGACAGAAATCCTAATTTGTGCGCAAGTAACAGCAATACAACACAAAAATACCATTGAAGTACGTTGGAAAATAGGAACTTTTGAAAAAAAATCTGACCCAAATGGTGTAAAAAGAGATTATTCCATATTTCAAAACCGCTTTTCGCAATGAAATTTATAAAAAAAAAAATAAGACTTTAATAGTCTTTTGCACAAGGATTTTAAAATTGTACGGATCAGCAATGCATAAAAAAGTAGCATTTTAAAGATAGTAAATCGAAAAGTAAACATTTTTGGAAAAGTTTGTTCAAATCGAGGTTAAAAAACTTTCTCTATAGAAATCTCCTTACGCCCATGGAATGTATCAATAAGTGTTTTTATGGCAAGGGTCCTGATATTGTACATATGTAACAGCAATGTAAAACAAAAATGCTATTTTAAAGGTAGAACGTTGAAAAATAGGGCTTTTAAAAGATGTTTCTCAAAGAGTGTGAAAAGAGATTTTCCAGTATTTCGAAACCTCTTTTCGAGATGGAATGTATAAAAAAAATCAAGGCAGTGATCCTAATAGTGTACCTTTGTAAAAGCAATACAACACAAAAATTGCATTTTAAAGGTAGTATATTTGTACATTGAAAAATATATTTTTAAAATATCCAAAGTGTAAGAATAGATGTTTCAAAACATCTTTACGCATTTGAATGTATCAAAAAGTGCCTTTAAGGTACGCATCCTAATATTGTACCTATGTAACAGCAATTCAACACAAAAATACCATATTAAAGGTAGTACGTTGAAAAATAGAGTTTTTAAAAGATCTGTCCAAAATAAATTTGTCCTAAACGGTGTCAAAAGATATTTCCCCCTATTTCAAACCTCTTTACGCCATGGGATGAACAAACATAATCTTTTACGCATATATTACACCCATGTTACAACAGCAATACAACACAGAAATACCATTTTAAAAGTCATTACTTTGTACCTTGAAACAGAAAAAATTGAAATATGTGTCCCAAACGGTGGAAAAAAGGATTCCCCTATTTCAAAATCTCTTTTCGCCTTGGCATGTATCAAAACGTGTTTTGTGGCAATGATCCGAATATTGTACGTATAACAACAATACAAAACACATTTTACATGTAGTTTAATGGAAAATAGTTTTTTTGAAAGAAATCAGTTTCAAACTGAGTAAAAATGATTTCCCCTTTTTCAAAACCTATTTATGCCATAAAAAGTACCAAAAAGTATCTTTATGCAAAAATACGAAAATTGTAAGTATCTAAAGGTCTGTCCACATTTCAAGTATTATTTTAGCCATGGAATGTACCGAAAAGTTATTTTTAGTCATGGATCAGCAAAACAACACAAAAGTACCATTTTAAGGGTAGTACCTTGAAAAAGACTTTATCAAAAGGAGTAAAAATAAGTTTTCATTATCCCAAAACTTCTTTTCTCCATAGAATGTACCTAAAAGTTGTTTTTTGTGAACGGTCCTTATTTTGTACGTACCAATGCACCAATACAACACAAAAATACCGTTCTGTTCGAAGTACTTTGAGCAGTAGAAATTTTTGAAAAAAACTTGTCCAATACGGAGTAAAAAACGACTGTCACATTTCAAGTCTTCTTTTAGCCATGGAATGTACCGAAAAACAGTTTTTTTGGTCAAGGGTCCTTATTTTGTACGTACGTAGCACCAATTCAACACATAAATGTCATTCTGTGGGTAGTCCTGTGAAAATTAGAAAATTTTGGAGTACTACCTGTTCCACACGGTGTAAAAACGACTGTCCATATTTCAAGTTTTCTTTTAGCCATGGAATGTAACGGAAAACGGCTTTAAGTCATGGATCCTGATTTTGTACGTATGTCACAACAATACAACACAAAAATACCACTTTAAAAGTAGTATAGTCTGTAAATATTGACCTGAACCCAATGAAAATGCAATGAGTAATTTTGACACGCAATAATCAATACTACCCAGCAATCCTCACTGTCGAGCAGAGTCGATAGTTTCCGCAGGCATTATGACTTTGTATTCTTCACATGCTTCTCGTGTCAACATATGTTGGAGAGAGAATATTTCGCATTACAATTACTCATTTCATATTCAACAGGATCAGGTCAATATTTACGGAGTATACCTTGAAAAAGAGGATGTTTTCAAAAAAAGGTTTCCCAAACGGTGTAAAAATGAATTTTCATTATTCCAAAACTTCTTTTCTCCAAGGAATGTACCGAAAAATGGTTTCTTGGTCAAATGTCCTTTTTTGTACGTACGTAGCACCAATACAGCAAAAATACTATTCCGTAGGTACTGCATTGAAAATTTGAAAATTTAGGAAAAATCTGTCCCAAACAGTGTAAAAACGAATGTACCCATTTGAAGGCTTCTTTTGCCATGCAATGTACCGAAACGTGTTTTTTATTCATGGATCCTGATTTTGTACGTATGTAACATCAATACAACACAAGAATACCATTGAAAAACCAGTATCTTGAAAAAGAGAAGTTTTTCAAAAAAAAAATTTCGAAACAGTGTAAAGATTTATTTTCATTATTCATTTCTCCATGGAATGTATCGAAAAGTTTTTTTTGTGTGTGTGAAATGTCCTTATTTTGTAGGTACGTTACCGTCGTAACACCAATATAGCAACAGAAATACCATTCTGTAGGCAGAAAGTACATTGAAAAATAGAATTTTTTGAAAAATCTGTCCCAAACGGCGTAAAAACGACTGTTCACATTTCAAGGCTTCTTTAAGCCTTGGATTATACTGGAGAGTGGTTTTAGTCATGTTTCCTGATTTTGTAAGTATGTAACAGTAATACAACAACAACATTTTAAAGGTAGTACATTGAAAAAGACAATTTAAAAAAAATAATTGTTTCCCAAAGGGTGTATGAACTGAATTTCCATTATTCCAAAACTTCTTTTCTCCATAGAAAGTACCGATAAATCTTTTTGGGTCAAGGGTGCTTATTTAGTACGTACATAGCACCAATACAGCACAAAAATACCATTCTTTAGATAGTTCATCGAAAATAAGATTTTTAGGAAAAATCTGTTTAAAACGATGTGAAAACTGCATGTACTGTCCACACTTTAAGTCTTCTTATAGCCAAGCAATGTACAGGAAAGTAGTTTTTAGTCATGCATCCTGATTTTGTACGTATGTAATAGCAATACATCAAAAAATACAACTTTAAAAGTAGTTCCTTGAAAAAGAGAAATGTTTAAAAAAATGTATCCCAATTGGTGTAAAAATAAATTTTAATTATTCAAAAACGTCTTTTTTCTATGGAATGTTGCGAAAAGTGTTTTTTGTCAAAGGTCATTTTTGTACGTATGTAGCACCAATACAACACAAAAATACCATTCTGTACATTGAAAACTAGAATATTTAAAAAAAAAAAAAAAGATCTGTCCAAAACGATGTAAAAACGACTGTCCACATTTCAAGTCTTCTTTTAGCCATTAAATGTACCGGAAAGTTTTTTTTTGGTAATGGATCTTATTTTGTGTACGTATGTAAGAACAATACAACACAAACATAATATTTTAAAGGTAGTACCTTGAAAAAGAGATTGATACTTAGAAAAAAATGTTTCCCAAGCGGTGTAAAAATGATCTTTATTATTCCAAAACTTCATTTCTCCATAGAAAGTACCTAAAAGTGTTTTTGTGGTCAAGGGTCCTTTATCTGTACGTACGTAGCACCAATACAGCACAAAATATCATTCTGTGAGTAATACATTGAAATTTAGAATTTCTTGAATAATCTTTCCCAAACGGTGTAAAAACGACTGTCCACATTTCAAGTCTTCTTTAAGCCATGAAATGTACCGGAAATTGGTTTGTAGTCCTGGATCCTGATTTTGTACTTATGTAACAGCACTTAAACACAAAAATACCATTTTAAAAGTAGTACCTTGAAAAAGAGAATTTAAAAAAAAACAATGTTTCCCAAACGGTGTAAAAATAAATTTTCATTATTCTAAATCTTCATTTCTCCATGGAATGTACCGAAAAGTATTTTTGGTGAAGGGTCCAGATTTTGTACGTACATTTACAACCTAAAGAAAATCTACAATTTCCTTTGATTGTACAGGAAAGTGGTTTTTAGTCAACTCGTTATTATTTAAAAGCTGATTTTATTATGAAATGCACTATTTTGGTATCACTTTCGTGAGTAGTAGGACGACAATTCTCTGCAGAAATGACCAATGAAAAACAACAACATTAAGTCAGTATTTCATTTTTTAATGTAAATACTTATAAAATGTTCACAAAAGGGGTTGTAAATTTACAACCCCCCCTTCAAATATTATTGGATAAATGATGAGCTGATTCTCTTTAAAAAGGCTTATTTCCGTAAGTTTCGATTTTAAAATTCCAGGTCATCAGGGGTTGTAAATTTACAACCCCTCTTCAAATAATATCGTATGAATGATATGCTGCTTCTCATAAAAACAAGAGTAATTCCATATGTTTCGATTTTATCATTTCTGGTCATCAGGGGTTGTAAATTTACAACCCCCCTGCGAATAATATTGGATAAATGTTGTGGTGCTTCCCGTACATACAAGCCTAATTCCATAAGCTTCCATTTTAAAATTCCAGGTCATAGGGGTTGTAAATTTACAACCCCCCTTAAAAAAATATTGGATGAATGATATGCTGCTTCTCATAGAAACAAGTCTAATTCCATATGTTTCGATTTTTAAATTTTACCGTCATTAGGGGTTGTAAATTTACAACCCCCTGCAAATAATATTAGATGAGTGATGTCCTGGTTCTCATAAAAAGAAGCCTTATTCTAACGTAGGGCAGGCTATGTCTTAGAAACATTCTGGTCATTAGGGGTTGTAAATTTACAACCCCTGGATCAAATACTGGATAAATGGTATGCTACTTCTCATAGACACGAGTAAAATTTCACATTCAATTATAATTTCAAAATTTCTGGTCAACCCCTGCATCTAATAACCGACGTGCTAGTTCTCAAAGAAACAAATCTTAAGCACAATAAGTTTTGCCTCTAAAAGTTCAGTTCATAAAAAAATTACAACCCCCTGAAAATAATATTGGATAAGTGATGCGCTACCATTGATGGAAACAGGACTAATTCCACACTTGGTGATGATTTTAAAGATTTTGGTCATCAGGGGTTGTAAATTTACAACCCCCTGCAAATAATAATGGATAAATGATGTGCTTCTTCTCATAGAAACAAGCGAAATTCAACAATCAGTCATGATTTTAAAATTTATGGTCATTAGGGGTCGTAAATTTACAACCCCTACATCTTATACAGGATAATTGATGCACTTTTTCTCTAAGATTCATGTCAAAGTCCACAATCAGTTAGGATTTTAAAGTGTCGGGTTACTACGGGTTGTAAAGTTACAAACCCCTGCATCTTATGATAGAGTATAATAGATAAACAAGAGGACCATGATGGTCCTTGATCGCTCACCTGCACCTAGATAGAATGAAAGTCGTAAGGTTGTCAAGTTCAAGAGCACATAATTGAAGATGCTAGATGTTTATCAAGCTGAAAACTGCTTTCATAATCTTGAATGATCAATATTTGTAGCTGTTACAGTAAAAACAAAGTGGAAGAAAACAACAATTTTGTCACAGTCAAGGGCACATAACTCATGTCCAAGTTTTTTTATTGGTTAATATTTATTGCTGTTTGAGAGAAAATAAAGTCGAAAGTGGCAATTTTGTAGCCATCAAGGGCGCAGAACTCTGGGTTTTTTAGTCCGATCAATCAAACAAATTAAAACAATCAAAATCTTATGGTCACCAACATTGTGACCAAGTTGTGTCTTGATTGGTCCATATTTGTGTTTGCTAGAAAGAAAATAAAGTCGAAAACAGTAATTTTGTTAAATTCAAGGGCCAATAACTCTTGTTTTTCTAATCAAATCAAGCTGAAAATTTAATTCATCAAGGACCTTATGGTCACCAACATTGTGGCCAAGTTTTGCCTTGATTAGTCAATAAATGTAGATGCAACAGTGTAAACAAAGTCGAAAACAGCAATTTTGTCAAATTCAAGGGCACATAATTCCAGACTTCCTGCTCCTATCACACTGAAAATCAAATTCATCCAAGATCTTATAGTTACCAACATTGTGGCAAAGTTTTGTCTTCATCGGTAAATATTTGTAGATGCTAGAGTGGTAACAAAGTCAAAACTAGCCATTTTTTATGTTCAAGGGCACATAACTCCGGACTTCCAAGTCCGATCTGACTCAAAATCGAACTCATACGAGAACTTATGGTCATACATGATTTGACCAAGTTTGGCTAATATTGGTCAATATTTGTAGATACTAGAGTGGTAACAAAGTCAAAACTAGCCTTTTTTGACGTTCAAGGCAACCAGGGCACATAACTCCGGACTTCCAAGTCCGATCTGACTCAAAATCGAACTCATCCAAGAACTTATGGTCATACATGTTTTCACCAGGTTTGATTAAGATTGGTCAATATTTGTAGATACTAGAGTGGTAACAAAGTCAAAACTAGCCATTTTATGACATTCAAGGGCACATAACTCCAGACTTCCTTGTCTGATCTGACTCAAAATCGAACTCATCCGAGAACTTATAGTCATACATGTTTTGACCAAGTTTGGTCAAGATTGGTCAATATTTGTAGATACTAGAGTGGTAACAAAGTCAAAACTAGCCATTTTTGACGTTCAAGGGCACATAACTCTGGACTTCCTGGTCCGATCTGACTCAAAATCGAACTCATCCGAGAACTTATAGTCATACATGTTTTGACCAAGTTTGGTCAAGATTGGTCAATATTTGTGGATGCTAGAGTGGTAACAACAAATTGTGGACAGACGGACGGACGGACGGACAGACGGACGGACAGACGGACGGACAGACGGACGACGGACAAAAAGCGACCACAATAGCTCACCTTGAGCACTTCGTGCTCAGGTGAGCTAATGATGCGCTAGAACCAAGCCTTATTCCATTTAGGAGATGATCGGTCATGAATTATGCTATTCTGAAAATAAAGTTATATAACAATCTGCATAAGCGTCACTCTTGCACAAAATTTGTCACTGAATATGATATTACTGAGGTTTCTGTCCGTGTGTGTTCTGACGGTCTCCGCAATTAGTTGGTTGTCTTAGACTCGTACATGTATACAACTTCGAGTTTCTTGTCCAACACTCGAATCTGAAAATATAACAAGAATTCATTCAATAACCTATACCCTTTTATAAAACGGCCGAGTTTTCACATATGAAATATTCGAAAGGCATGAGAAAGTGTATTAAGACGTAAAGAAGAAAATACTGATAGCCAGTATGCTGTCCTTTTGTCAAGACTTTTTTGTGTCATAGAGTAAACAAACCTTTACCAAAATTTAACAGTTTGTTGAAATCTAAGTTACTTTGAATTGTCATTTTGATTCATGCGAGTGTATCATATAATTTGATTTCCTCAAAATGGTCAACATATAGAGGGACTTTGAGGTACGTCATGTCGAAAATATTTATAGAAAATGCATAGATGTACGTGAGTTTGAATTTGTAAATGTAAAATTTGTGGAAAAGGGATTTTGTCTTTTTCTTAATTCAATCATTGGTCTCTATCGCATACTACGAAGTCGAAATGCAATGTGCAAAATTGTGCCATTTTGGTAAATAATAAAATTCACCGGTCTATTTTGATTCAATAGTTTCCCAAAACTTTTAGTACGGAGGTCAAAACCAGGGGCCTGTTTCACCAAAACATTTAAGGTATTCACACACTAATGGACATAAAATTCTACGGGACGGATCACTTTCTTTTTTCAATCTACATACAAAGAGACACCTTTTCTGAAAAAATAAGGGAATTTTACCGCAATTTTACAATTTTATGACAAATTTAAGATTCATCACACCGATAAGAAAAATGGGCATTTTGCGCACTGAGTAACAGATACTCAAAACTGAATAAAAAGTGACATTTTCCAGATATATCTACGATTTATGCACCAAACAAGAGCTTATTAAAAGTACTACTATAAAAACTTACCCCTGACATATTGTGTCATCAATAATATTGTAATAAATGCAAACGTCGGAATGCATAGCAACAAAACTCTTTTGAAAATCTGTTTGAATTTTTTTGGGTTGTCTTATTTACAAAATCACTCTTCATTAAGTATTAGTGGGGCCTTTCTAATAAGAACTTGAAAAGTATCTACACAGGTATAGGAATTAAATACATAAGAATAGGGAAGTTTCGCCGTCCAAAATTAAAGAAATCACCATGGAAACATGCCTTGTGTGTATTTTGACATACACAAAGAACATGTTAAATTTTATTTTCCTTTCAGTATCTGTCCTTTCGGACATGATTTTGTGAAAAGATTAATCTGAAAAGTGAAATATGATTCACCTACAAATCAACTATTTACAAATCTATAAACCGATTTCCCTACAATTTTTGGTATCAGTTGTATGACAAAAAGCTAAACACGCGTCGACGTCAATTATACAGAACGCGGGAACGACGTCGTATTTTTTGGTGGCGACGTTATGACGTCATCAAAACAAACCCTTAATTTTGACTTTTGCTTCAAGATAAATGTAGTAAGAGGTTATTTTTTTCAGCATTTAATCTTTGAAACTCTAAAATATTGGAACAAATGGATTTAATTATACTAACACAGATAATTTCCTTTGGAAAAAATATTTGAAAGAAAAAACTGAAATTGTCGACATATGTCGACATTTACCGATCATTTTTGACGTTCATTAGTGTGCAAATACCTTAAGACGTATTTTCGACTTACCGATGACTTACGACAAGTTTAGGGCAAGAGACGCGTATCGCCAATCGATCAAGACACGGGTTATGCGATTGTTGTTTTAAGCGATATTTAAGACATCGGTAAGTCTTAAATGTTTTGATGAAACAGGCCCCAGGCCCCGGTTTCTCGAAAAAAAACTTAAGTATATACTCATGAGAACATGCTCAACTTCAAACAAATACTCTCCAACGTTGAAGGGTACTAGTATTTGATTGAAGTGCACGTGGATTTCGTGCGATTTGTGCACGGTGCTCAGATTTGAGCATAATAATAGTAATAATAACTTTATTTAGAGAAGGTAGCATATTAAGACATATATAATTCAATTGAATTTGTCTTATTTGCAATATGGCCTTCTAACAATAACACTCATACTAACACAAGTATACGAACACAATTACGCCATATTCTCATCTTATCTCCCTTCTGTCTTACTCACACACACATACACTCACACCCAAACATTCATAAACTCTACCGTTCTTGAAATCAAATAGAGCATGGTTCAACTAAAGTCATGATACACATTTTCAATAAAATCTATGGTCAACAGATTTAACAGCAGACAAATATCAATTTTATTGATTTGCTTTCTATTAACCCTTTCCCGAGAGACACAATTTTTGGGTGTTTAATTTGAATATTTAAGCAAATGACTAAATAGATTTTACTTCAAGAAAATAAATGTGAATAATTTAGGCTAAGAAACAATGAGGCTAAAAGAGGGGAAAAATGATTATCAGCATTTTCTCCTTTAGTATCAATGCTTTCCCATGCCATTTCTATTTGGGATGTCAAAGCCAGGTCTTTCTGGGAAAGGGTTGACTTAATTTATTTTTCAGTCAAACATTTCTTTACTCTGACAGATACTCATCTTCACATTATTGTTGATAAGTTAGATAATAATTTCTTAGGTTTTGCTTGAAATTAGCATGAGAACGTTCTTAAGTTTTTTCGAGAAACCGGGGAGGTCTTGTTTGGGAAAAGAATATAAAGATGAAATCCTTTTCTTTCCCTCAACAAGGGAGATTAATTTTGCGATTTCATCAACATATACTGTGTGTGGCCGGAGGGGGGGGGGGGGGCATGGTTAACCCATTCCAACAGGATGGCTTGGGAAACAAGCAATTTCTTCATGTTCCACAATATTTTCTATCTAAGTTAAAAAATGTAATATTTCCTTCATTCTGCAACATCTTTCAATTTGATCCAGTCTAAATTGTTGCCGTTTGGTAAAGGGTTAAACAGTGCTAACGTGTCTTAAGCCTTTCCCAAACAGTGACTTCTTTTGACGAATTTTAAAACAAAAGCATAGAAAAATGACAGGCATTTCATATTTTGCATCTATATTTTCTGTATTTTACACATATCCGTTCTTGAAAAACATCTATTTTTCGTCTACGGTAAGCTGCTTTCATACTGTATCTGTCAGGATCTGTCATTTTGGAAATGTTTAATTTGGGAAAAGAATTGAATCAGTTGGTTAAGATATAACTGTTCATCACTGGTTACGTTCGAAAATGGCGCAACTACAGGTTGATCAAGCTGTAGTTACGCTGTTTTTTAAAGTGAACAAAGATAGACTTTTGAAAATACCCTAACAGATATTAAGTAACTTAGTTCACTGTGTTACGTAAGTTATAGAAAAAAATGTATGAATAAAAATGTCAAAATTCTGATTTTCACAATTTCCTTTTATTCCTTTTATGTTTACTGACAAATACTTCTATGCTTTTAAAAAGAGAATTTTAATCCTTTGTCATTAATCTCGGGCTAATTAGTACATTGATATTTCTCTTATATAGCCTAAGCATCCATCTTTTTTCAGAGGACTTAAAATTTAACCCTTTCCCAAACGGCAGGATGTGGTCTGATGCAAAAGCTGCTTATGACGACAAAATCGATGCCTATATAGGATATAAAGATTGAATTTGTGTGTGAATAATAGCTTAGAAACTAAAAGATGAAATGCTGATTTTTAGCGTTTTCTTCTTTTCTTTCAACTTTTTCCCAAAACTTTCTTTTATGGACGTCAATAACAACAAGTCTTTTTTGGAAAAGGATTAAACTATCAACGGGTTAAACTGATTACATTAATAAGAAAGCTTATTTTTTCTCGCTGTTTTTGTAAAAGAAGTGTGCGCACATTTTTCAAGTTTTACCGTTTATAGACAAATTCTAGTTAAACATGCAAAAAGGATGGGTAAAAGATGTATACACTAACCTGTAATGGTGTGATCTGAAACCGATTACCTAACGTCCCCTGTGTCCGATAACACATGGAAAAAGATTATCGTTTTAATCTCTATGACACAGCAACAAATTTATTACATAAGAACCATCACGTGATCGTGTGAAATCGGGTATCCGATTGTTGCATAGCAACGATTTACTGGTCTACATCCTACCCTTTATTCTCTTTGCTTTCCCGAACGAGAACTGGTTTGACAGGATTCCTTGATGGAAAATGCTTCGGAAAACAATGAGGCAAAAGAAGAAAATGCTGATGATCAGCCTTTTCTCTATTTGTCTCAATATTTCATGGACTATTACTTTCACAATTTCCATATTAATTCATACAAATTTTACCCTCTGTAACTTTGATTGGTCTAAAATTTCACTATTATCAAAGAATATCATTGTACCCATTATAAGTTTCTGGAAAGAAGGTCTACATAACAGATTTGTAAATAAAGAAATGACGCCTTTGATGCATTGACAGCATTCTGGTTTTGGAAAACTATAGAAAATAAAGACATTGCTTACAATTGCAGATAAATTTTAATATCCCATAATGTTTTTTAATGAACAAATGCAAGAAAAGTAAAAGGAAATCCATTTAATATCTTATTGTAGCCTTTTCATCTTTGAATTTGGACAAGTCTAAAAAATTGTGTCGTTTAGTATCGTATTAAATCAAAGAAAATATTCTCTGATTAATGACCTACCTGTATCAAATCGCAAAACTATTGTAAGTACGTCATGTTTTCCGAAATTCTCTGTTTTCATTTTTTTTTAATTGTCTGAATCTCTAGGAAGGAATACATTATGACTGTGTTCATATTTTTTTATCTCTGACTTTAAATGAAGAAAGATGCTTTCTTTCTTCTGTAAAATTTTATAAATTGTAGCTACACTATTTTTTCTCTAAACCTTCGATTTTAATGCTCGATTAATATTTTCAGTACTTAATTCCCACATAATGACTCCATTTGACACTAAACAAGATCAAGACAGGAAAACATTGTGGAAAATGAAGAAATTGCGTGTGCCAGGTAATCTCTTCATTTTGCACAATGTTTGTTTTCTACCAAGAATAACAATGTTTATTCTCATACTATAACTACATAAGGTTGGGGCTGTTCGAGAGCGCTATAACTAGATCCAGAAGTTTTTCAAACTGAGGTCACGACGATTTCGGGCGTAGAAGAGGATATACTTTGTATTCTATAATTGTACATACGACACTGCGTTTGATAACTCAAGACTGGCCTGGTAACATCCCATTTGGTCTCCTCCCATTTCGTCTACTCTTTATTTATTGCCTTGAGTCACAATTCGTCTACTGTCCCAACTCGTCTACTTTTGTGTCAAATCATCAATAAACAACATTAATTTTGGTTTATGAAAAAGAAATTTAGTCAATATATTCACAAATGAAATAAAAAATGCAAAAAAAAAAAAAAAAATAATAATAAAAATCATATGATATCATATTGATAAACAAAGTATGAACAGTAGACGAAATGGGAATTATGTCCAAAAAAGTATACGAATAGACGAATTGGTAGACCAAATCGGATTACAGTAAAAAGCAGCGGAAAAAGGAAGCTTTCTTTTAACCCTTTCCCAAACAGTGACACATTTAGACGCCGTAGAAAATTAAAAAAAAAAAAAAAAAAAAAAAAAAGAGAGAAACAATTTCTTCATTTCAACAATGTTCCTTATGCCAACAATATAACTTTAAAATCGTTTCATTCAAAATGTCGTCTGCAACACCTTTTAGTTTGAAGAAATCCAAATTCTTGTCGTTTGGGAAAGGGTTAAGCCAGAGGTTTATCCGTTTCTCTAAACATTTTATACCCGTACCTTTCAAAGTTTGCACATTCTTAATCCATGTGTCAAAAAAGATACGATTCCAAGTCTACAGATCTCCTTGTGTTGACTTTTCAAAACTTTTCATTTTACCAAATGACAGATAAATTTTGGCAAATCTCGTGAGAAAAGATGAAATGCAAATTAGGGGCGATTTGTAGAAGGCTTACCTTGTAGAAGACAAGATCAACAAGATTATTGTAATCTAAACGCCTCTTACTTTTGGCATGTGTAAAGGGTTGTTCCGAATCAACATCAAGGCCGCGGCATTCAAATCAGTAGGCAAAGGGCAGCCACGTGTTACACAGCCGAATACACATTTTCTTGTGTAACTTTGATTTCAGTTTATATGGCTACTGTATACAGCCGGACGTATTTTGATGAGGTATTTATCGTTTTGTTTATTTCGATTTTTCACCCAACTCATAGCCTAAACACAATTTTGAAATATTTGATTTTTTTATTTTATTTTTCAGCCTTAATTGTTTCTTTTTGCTAAAATTAAACGGAAAAGTAAAAGCAATTAAATGGGAATCAGTTTTCTTCTTTCTCAAATTACAGTGAATTTCAATCTTTGTTTCCCCCCAAACAAGACCTAGCATTATCGTGCCTAATAAAACATGTTTGAGAAAACACAGAATGTTGATAAGCAGCTTATTCTGCCTTTGCATTAATTTATGTGTTATTATACACGTGGTTATTAATTGTTCATAAATTCTACATTAGTCCAAATTAAATTCGCCGTCTGCTTTTGTTCTTAAGTTGGAATGAAAATTAAATTTAATTTGATTTAAATTGAATTGGATTAAATCGGGCTTTTTTACATCAAATTGTCGTTCTATCTATGACTTAGTAGGCTATTTCTGAGGGTATATTCCAATACAAATAGGATACATTTTTTAACCACATTCATGTTCCGTGAACGCACGAAGGGTAGAACGTGTTAGAGCCATTTAACCTATTAGGCCTACCAGACGACATAATTTCATATTTGTCTGAATTCAAAGATGTCCCATAATAAAGAAAATTTAAAGCAATTGAAATATAACATTTCTGGGTCTTTCTGGGTAGAAACCATTTTTTGGAAATGAAGAAATTGTCCGTTATTAGCAATTTCTTCATTTTCATGAAGATATTGCCCGTTCTTAGCAATTTCTTCATTTTCCACAGTGTATTCCCAGGCATTTTCTTGTGAGGCGTCACTCTCCTGTAAAGTGTCAATACTTTCCCAAAGGACAAAATTTCAGGGAAGTCCATTTTGAAAGAAGCTGCTGATGACAAAATGGATTAATAAAGCGCCGTAAGAATTTGCGTAAAAAGGATCGAAAATATCGGGTATTCTACTTTTGTCTCAATGTTTTCCCAAGTCTAACCTAATAGGGAAGTCAAACAAGGTCTTGTTTCGGGAAAGGATTAAATAATAAATACAAACAAACTATATGCCAATATGTGGATAAACTAAACTGTTGAGTGTTTACCAACAGCTTTTGCTTATTCTATCAATTAACATTTTCACAAACAACAAAATGCGAACGACTAGTTTATGTCAATGCTACTTGTATACATTATAATATACAATATAAAATATTCAGGCAAGATCATTTTTCTTTTTGTCTCAATGCTTGCTTTCTTGAAGCTTTTCTATAAGGGGCATCAAAACCAGACCTTTCTATGAGAAGCAGCATTTCATTTACCCAATATTGTTTGAAGGGGGGTTGTAAATTTACAACCCCTAATGACTTGAAATTTTATGGAATTAGGCGTGTTTATATGAGGAGAAGCATATCATTTTTCCAATATTATTTGCAGGGGGGGTTGTAAATTTACAACCCCTATTAAACGGAATTTTTGAAAAAGAACTTTTGAAATTAGGTTTTTTTTCTTTTCTTTCTTTTTTTTTTTTTTTTTTTTTTTAAAGAAAGTATCACACCAGTTATCGGGTATCATTGCAGGGGTTGTAAATTTACAACCCCTAATGACTTGAATTTTAAAATCCAAAGTTTGGGAATTAGGCTTGTTTTTATGAAAAGCATCACATCATTTTTCCATTATTATTTGTAGGGGGGTTGTAAATTTACAACCCCTTTCATGTGAAAATGACTTGTAATATATATGTATTTACATTAAAAAATGAAAAACTGACTTTATGTTGTTGTTTTTTGTTGGCCCTTCCTGCAGAGAATTGTCGTCCTACTACTCACGAAAGTGATACCAAAATAGTGCATTTCATAATAAAATCAGCTTTTAAATAATAACGAGTTAGTCATGGATCCTGATTCTGTACTTATGTAACAGCAATACAACACCAAAAACCATTTTAAAGGTTGTACCTTGAAAAAAAAAATGTTTCAATTTTTTTTTTCCAAACAATGTTTAATCGAATTTTCATTATTCCAAAACTTCTTTTCTCCTTGGAATGTGCCGAAAAAAGTTTTTTTTGTCAAAGGTCCTTTTCGAACATACACCAATACAGCGTAAAAATACTATTCTGTATGTAATACATTGACAATTAGAAATTTTTTGAAAAAATATGTCCTTAACGTTATGAAAACGAATGTCCACATTTCAATTATGTAACAGCAATACAACACATAAACACCAATTAAAAAGTAGAACCACGAAAAAATGAAGTTTTTGTTAATGTTTCCAAAACTGTGTATAGCTTCTTTTCTCCATGGAGTATACCGAACGATGTTTTAATGGGATCCTTATTTTTTACGTCCGTTACACCAAAACAGTACAAAATTACCATTCTGTAGGTAGAACATTGAAAACCAGTCTTTTTGTAGCCATGGAATGTACCGGTAAGTGACTTTTCTTTACGGGTCCTGATTTGCTACGTATTTAACAGCAAGACAACAAAGGTAAAGCATTTAAAGGTAGTACCTTTAAAAAGATATTTTTTTTTTGAAAAAATGTTTCCCAAACGGTGAAAAATGAATTTTCATTATTCCAGTCTCTTTTCTCCATGAAAAGCACCGAAAACATATAGTAAGTAAGTAAGTAAAGGTGGTTTATAGTCTCAAATTTACGAACTATGTCCATATTCGCGCGACTTTCACACTTTACTCCACGATCATTGAGCTTCAAGTCGGCTGTTTACAGTCGGCGCCTGCGGCAGCCACAGCACACCGGCTTTCAACTCTCCCGTGTACCAATTTATACACCTGAGTGAAGAGGAGCAACGGGGGTAACTTTTTTGCTCAGAAAAATTCCCGTGACCTCGGCGGGATTTGAAGCAAGGACCTCCCGATCCCTAAGCCCGCGTCCTACCACTAGACCACGGCGCCCCTATATTGTATATACCTAACACCATTACAGCACGAAAATACCATTCTGTAAGTTGTTTATTGAAAGTCATTTTTTTAAAAATATGTCCTAAACGGTGTAAAAACGACTGTCCAGATTTGCTGTCCTCTTTTAGCCGAGGGATGTACGGGTGAGTCTTTTTAGTCATGGATTCTGATGTTGTACGTATGTAACAGCAATACAACACCCAAATACCATTTGAAAGGTAGTACCGTAAAACAAATATTTTTTAAAAAAAAATGTTTCCCAAACGGTGAAAAACGAATTATCATTATTCCAACCTCTTTTCTCTATGGAATGAAACGAAAAGTGTTTTAGTCAAGGTTTCTTAAATTGTACCTACGTAACACCAATTTAAAAAAAAACCCGATTCTGTAAGTAGTACATTGAAAATCTGGTTCTTTTGGAAAATTTTGTCTAAAACCGTTTAAAAACGACTGTCCACATTTCAAGTCTTGTTTTAGCCATGGAATGTACCGGTAAGTGGATTTTCGGCATGGACCCTTATTTTGTACGTATGTTACATAAATACAACATAAAAATACCATTTTGAAGATAGTACCTTGAAAAAGAGAAATTTTCCAAAAAGTTTCCTAAACGGTGTAAAATGAATTATCATTATTCCGAAACTTCTTTTCTCCATGGAATGTTTCGAAAAGTGGTTTTTAGTCAATGGTACTTATATTGTATGTACGCAGCACCAAAACAGAACATAAAGATCATTCTGTAGGTGGGCAAGTTTAAAAAATGTGACCATTCACTTTTTACATGCCTCTGTTGTTACAGAAAAACATATTCAACCGATTCAATGCTTAAAAGATGTGTTATTGTGTTGATATACTGGGTACCAAGTTTAAAGAAAATCGTTTCACTACTAAAAAAGATACATCATTAAAACATGTCAAAAATGCCAGGAGTGAAACGCTTTTTGTGTGAAAGTTTTCTCTTGTACCAGGTTTCTAAGATATGGACAATAAAAGACAATGACAGGATACTACAAGAAGCACTTCTAATACATAAAACAACATGTGCATCATTATCTTAAAATTACTTTTTCATCTTATCTTTACTGGTTTAGGATGTGGATATTTAGGATGTTTATACAATAACCCTCTGAATCTTATGTCAGGAGTGAAACACTTTTCTTTTTTAAAATGTGTTCTAAAATGTGCTCATGTTTTGTCTATTCAGTAACAAATCTACCACTCACATTCTTTTAGGAAGGCATCAACCTTGTGGATATTCTGCACTCTACTATTCGGTGATTCGTTGATTGCAATTTCTCATATTGTGCAATATATATGCTGTCAGGAGTGAAACGCTTTTTTGTTATCATTATACAAGATTGTACACACAATTTTAGCTAAAAATTAGTGAAAATGAATGCAAAATATAATTTTGGAACTGCTTAACCATTTAGAATAGTTTTTAGCTTTCTTGATTACGAAATCTGGATGACATTCTTTAAAAATAGCTTTTAGTTTAACATTTATAATGTCACACTTTGGTCACATTTTTTTTAAACTTGCCAAGGTAGTACATTTAAATTCAGAAATATTTGGAAAATTCTGTCGTAAACAGTGTAAAACGACTGTCTATATTTTGGGTCTTCTTTTCACCAGTACATAACACCATTACCGCACAAAATTACCATTCCGTAAGTGATACGTTGAAAATCATTTTTTTGAAAGAATCTGTCCTAAAAGGTGTAAAAACGACTGTCCAGATTTGCAGTCCTCTTTTAGCCATGGGATGTACCGTTGAGTGTTTTTTCACCATGAATTCTGATTTTGTACGTATGTAACAGCAATAGGTCTACAACACACAAATACCATTTTAGATGTTGTACCTTGAAAAAGTGAAATTTTTGAAAAATGTTTTGCAAACGGTGTAAAAATGAATTTTCATTGTCACAAAACTTATTTTCCCCATGGAATGTACCGACAGGTGTTTTTGTCAAGGGTCCTTATTTGGTACGTGCGTAGCACCAATGCAGCACAAAAATACCATTCTGTAGGTTGTATTTCGAAAATTAAGGGGTTTTTTTATAAAATAAATCTGTCCAAACAGTGTAAAAACTACTGTCCACATTTCAAGTCTTCATTTAGCCAACGAATGTACCGAAAAGTGGATTTTAGTCATGGATTTTGATTTTGTACGTGTGAAACAGCAATACAACAGAAAATACTATTTTAAAGGCAGTACCTTGAAAAAGAGATTTTTTTCAAAAATGTTTCCCAAGCGATGTAATTTTTTTTCCAAATTTCTTTTCCAAATATTTGGAAGAATCTGTCCCAAAAGTCTTTTACCCATGGAATATAAAGAAAATATTTTTCTGATCATGGATCCTGCTTATAAGTAAGTTACAACAATCGAACACAAATTCACTATTTTTAAGGGAGTACCCTGGAAATTAGATTTTCCTGAAAAATGATTCCGAAACGGTGTAGAAAATGAATTTTCCTTCTTTCAAATCTTCCTTTAGCCATGACATGTACCGAAAAGTGGTATTTAGTGAAGGGTTTTATATTTTATGTAGGTTTGTATGTAGGTATCTAAGATCAATAAAACACAAAAATACCACTCTAAAGGTAGTACGTTGAAAATTCGAAATTCTACAAAATATGTACCAATCGGTTTTAACAACTATAGTTCTTTTTTCAAGTCGTCTTCTACCCATGGAATGTACCGAAAATAATTTTCAAGTCATGGTATGTAAAAGCAGAACAAAACAAATTCACCATTTTAAAGGGAGTACGCTGAAAATTTAATTTTCTGAAAAAATGTTTTCTAATTTAACGGTGTAATTTAGAGTTTTTCCTTCATTCATATTTTCCTTTAGCCACTGTATGTACATTTGTACCAAAGAGTAGTTTTTTTAGTCAAGGGTTCATATATTGTACGTATGTAACATAAATAAAACGGTAAATTACTACTTTTAAGATAGTACGTGGAAAGTTCGATTTTTTTTTCAAAAATCTGTCCCAACTGTGTGAAAACTGTAGCCTTAATCAACACGACTCCATCTCTAGTGAGTCCCTTCATTTCGCGGGTGTTCGCCTCTTTTCCGAGTTTCAACTGCTTTAAGCGAACTTAATGTGTTGAACTTTATTCAGTTATCTTGAAGATGCAGTAGACCTACGTATCACACACGTTTGACATGAAAACTGAGTTAAGGATAGAAAAGATAAACATTATAGAAACTTTTTGTGCTTAGCAAACATTGAGTAGTATATTATACAGGGTGTCCCAAATATGAATATGTATCAACGAGGCAATGGATGACATTACCGGTGAATTAGGAATAAGAAAGAATTAGAGGAAGGGCTACCAATAACTTTTCTTTTCATTTCAAACTCTAGTTTTTGTGATTATTTTCACCCCTTTAAAATTTAATTATGTCTTTCACTGCAACTATTTAAGCCACACTAGCCATGGAAGACACAATTAAAAAGATCAATTAGATCATCTAAGCATGGAAAGAGAAACTTTTTCAAACAAAAAAGACGAGTTCGTTGACGTCATTTGGCAAAAAAGTATAAAATTACATTTTTTTTTAAAATGTTATGTGGAATAAAACTTCAAAGTAAATATAGATGTTCTATATATCAAACAAAACTTTATCGTGTCCCTTTCATATCTATGTAACTGATTTTACTCAGTGACTACATTTGTCAATTTTATAGATGTTAAAAATGGGGACACATATTTTGGGACACCCTGTACGTAGGATACATCAATACGACACCAAAATACCACTTTAACCCTTTCCCAAACGACAAAATTTAGGGTTGTTCCAAAGTCAAAGGTGTTGCAGACGACAATTTCAAATGAATAAAATTTAATTTTTTGTTGTCTTTCTGGGTAGAAAATATTGAGGAAAATGAAGAAATTGCTTGTGACAAGCAATTTCTTCATTTTCCACAATGTTTTCCAAAGCCATTATCTTGTGAGGAGTCAAAAAGAGTCACTGTGTGGTAATGGGTTAAAGGTAGAACGTTGAAAATTCGGGTTTCTTGTAAAAATCTGTCCCAAACGGTGTAAAAACTATAGTTCTTACTACAAGTCTTCTTTTACCCATACACGGGTGGGCATCAGGGGAGCTACCTCGAAAATGTGTTAACGTAAATTTGTTCCCACGCCACATCCGGGAATGTCGAGGTAGTGGAAATCCTCGTATTTTGACAAACGGACAAAGGTGAGCTCTCCCTTTCATTTGTTTTTTCTTTCAAAGAGCACATTACTTACAAATCGGGCGATGCAGTACAATGCTACTATGTTTTAGCAATGCATGAAGACCGAAAACTCCATTAAATAGTGGAAAATAAAAGCGAGACGACATTAACTCCAGGACTGGTGGATTGCATTTTCGCCCTGTGTTGACATATCGACAGGCATCTCGAGGCAGTTATTGTACTTTATTTTCAGTTTCTGACCACTAGCCCATGTTTTGATGCGACACGTAGTCAAATCGACTACAATGAAGCAAAAAATTAAGATGTTCTGGTCTCCTGAACAGATTACCTGCCCAAAAACGCATTCGAGTTGTTCCCAGACCATCGAGGTAGCGGTAATTTATCGAGATAGTTCCCACGCGTCCCAAACATCTAGCCTTCTGATATATTGATGTGTTGATACACCTTAATGATTCTGGACAGCGACCTAATGGCTAGTTGGCGAAAATCAGTTCCGCTAGTCACAGAACTGTGATGCACGTGCAATATCTAGTTATAGCAGATTTTTTAAGAACTTATGAAACAATGAACAGGAACTGCCCCAATCACAACATAAATCCCAACCTGAAACCCAACCTGAAACCCAAGTGGGAAACAACAAAAATTACATTTAAGTACCAATGCAAAGAGAACATATTGTAAGCCGCGTTAGCATCCTTTTTCCCAAGAGTTTGTCACTCAGTCACCAGAAAATGAACGTGTTTGGACACATAAAATGACCGAAAAGCATAAAAATCCACAATCTAACTTATTCAATTTTTCAGGAACATCTACATCAAAACAAAACGCAGTACTGCTTACCCTCAGTCAGAGACCTACACCTGAAAATCAAGTTATAGTACTGATTACGCCAAACCCAAATGTACCTGCAGAAAAGAGAAATTTATCAGCTGTATTGTTTCTAGGTGGGGTTGTAGGCTATTTACGGAGGACTAAAAAATTCAGGATAGGGACTTCCGGCATTCTGGGAATAAAGATTAATAGTTGTCTCTGTTCTTCATGAATGGGTTTCAGGTTGGGATTTATGTTGTGATTGGGGCAGTTCCTGCTCATTGTTTCACAAGTTCTTAAAAAAATCTGCTATAATTAGATATTGCACGTGCATCACAGTTCTGTGACTAGTGGAACTGATTTTCGCCAAATAGCCATTGGGTAGCTGCCCAGAATCATTAAAGTGTATCAGCACATCAATATATCAGAAGGCTAGATGTTTGGGACGCGTGGGAACTATCTCGATAAATTACCGCTACCTCGATGGTCTGGGAACAACTCGAATGCGTTTTTGGGCAGGTAATCTGTTCAGGAAACCAGAACATCTGAAATTTTTGCTTCATTGTAGTCAATTTGACTACGCGTTGCATCAAAACATGTGATAGTGGTCAGAGACTGAAAATAAAGTACAATATCTGCCTCGAGATGCCTGTCGATTTGTCAACACAGGGCGAAAATGCAATCCACCAGTACTGGAATTAATGTCGTCCTACTCGTATTTTCCACTACATAATGGGGTTTTCGGTCTTCATGCATTGCTAAAACATGGTAGCATTGCACTGCATCGCCAGATTTTTAAGTAATGCGCTCTTTGGAAGAAAAAACAAATAAAAGCGAGAGCTCACCTTTGTCCGTTTGTCAAAATACGGGGATTTCCACTACCTCGACAGTTACCGGATGTGGCGTGGGAACAAATTTACGTTAACACATTTTCGAGGTAGCTCCCCTGATGCCCACCCGTGCCATAGAATATACCGAAAAGTAGTTTTTTTTCTATTCTTAGATCCTGATATTAAAGGTATGTAACAGTAATACAACACAAGTTCACCTTTATAAAGGGAGTACCATGAAACATATAATTTTCTGAAAAATGTTTCCTAAAGAAAGTGAATTTTTCCATCTTTAAAATCATTCTTTAGCCATCGCAGGAACCAAAAAGTGGCTTTTAGTAGAGGGATCTTATATTTTCATGTATGTTACATTAATACAACACCATAATACCACTTAACCCTCTCCCAAACAACAAAATTTTAGGGCGATCCACTTCAAAAACTGCCACAAATGACAGAATGGATGTTATTAAAGATAGGATTTGTGTAAAATATGGCACAGAAAATATTGAGACAAATGTACTGATGGTTATTAGTAATTTCTTCTTTTGCCTCAATGTTTTCCCAAGTATTTTCTAATAAGCGACGTCAAAACCAGGTGTTTTTGGAGAAAGGGTAAAAAGGAAGTACATGTAAGTTGAAAATTCGAGATCTTTCGAAAAGTCTGTCAAAAACGGTGTTAAATCTACATTCCTTATTTCAAGTCTTCTTTTACCCATGGAATGTGCGGAAATCTTTCTTTAGCCATGGCATGTAGTCATTGGACTGATATTACAGGTTTGTAACAGCAATTCAACACAAATTCACCATTTTAAAGGGAGTACCATGAAAATATAATTTCCTAAAAACTGTTTTCCAAATGGTGTAAAAAGTGAATTTCTTTATCTCAAATATTCATTTGCCATGGCGTGTACAAAAAATGACTTTTAGTCAAGGGTTCTTATATTGTACAACACCAAAATACCACTTTAACGAAGGCTGACAAAATTTGGATTTGGATATAAAAAATCAAAGAAAATATTGAGGTAAAGGGAGAAATTGCTGATTATCAGTATTTTCTTCTTTCGTGTCAATATTTTCCCCGTGTCTTTTCTATTAGGGATATCAAAACCAGGTCTTGTTTGGAAAGGATCAATTTTAAGTACTTATAGACCTTGAGCCACCAATAACCCCTGCTCCCCCCCAGAGGGAATTTTGAAGGGTATAATTTTCTGAAAGCTTATAACAAATGCTACAAGATGAGCGTTGTTTGCACTTTGGCCGTTGGGGCTTTTGGCTGTAACCCTTATCTAAAACCCTTAACCCTTTCAAATTTTTCATTTAAATATACAGACAATTATTTGGTCATATCTTGATTGAATTTTAATCTACATATGTCAAAATGGTATCAAATGAAAGCTTATGACTTGCTCTTCAATTTGTAGTTATTTTATGCAAATTAGCTCATTTGCATATTCATGAATATTAATGATTTTCCTTAAAATTGCTAATTTTTGATGAAAATTTGGTTAATACTTTCCAAATGAAGGCGTTTCTGTCCAGGGGGAATTTTGTAAACATGGTTTATCTTCAAGTACATTTTATTAGAAACATTTTGAGCCTTGTTTGCATTCTGGCGGTTGGGGCTTTTCGCCGTAACCCTTATCCAAACCCTTAACCCTACCAAATTGTTCATTTAAATTTTGAAAATGAATTTGGTTATATCTTGATTGAATATTGACACACAGGTGTCAGAATGGTATCAAATGAAAGCTTATGACTTGCTCTTTCATTTTCAGTTATGTTATGCAAATTAGTTCATTTGCATATTCATGAATATTAATGATTTTTCCTAAAATTGCGATTTTCGACAAAAATGTGGTAAATACTTTCCAAAACAGAGAATTTTTGTGCAGGGGAATTATGTAAACATAGTAAATCTTCAAGAAAATTGTATAAGAAACATTTTGAGCGATGTTTGCACTTTGACCATTTGGGCTTTTGGCCAAATCCCTTATCTAAACCCTTAACCCTATAAAATTGTTCATTCATTTCAAAATGTTTTTGGTCATATCTTGGATGAATATAGACCTACAGATGTTAGAATGGTATCAAATGAAAGCTTATGACTTGCTTAATAATGTGTTATAAATTTTATGCAAATTAGCTCATTTGCATATTTATGAATATTAATGACATTACTTAAAACTGTGACCTTTTTTTCCGAATATTTGGTAAACACTTTCAAAAACATTGTGTTTCTTCTCAGGGGGAATCATGTAAACATAGTTTAACTTAAAGAACAGTTTATAAGAAACATTTTGAGAAATGTTTGCACTCTGGCGACGGGGGCTTTTGGCGGTGACCCTTATCTAAACCCTTAACCTCATCAAATTGTTCATTCAAATTTTCAAAACGTTTTTGGTCATATCTTGATTATGTATTGACCTACTGATATCAGAATGGTGTCAAATTAAAGCTTATGGCTGGCTTTTCCTTGTGCTATTATTTTTCATGCATATTAGTTCAGTTGCATTGCCATATAATATTAATGAATTTCCTGAAAATTGTGATTTTTCAGAAAAAAATGTGTTAAATACTATCAAAAACAAGGTGTTTCTGTTCAAAGGCATTATGCAAACATAATTTATCTTAAAGAACATTACATGAATAACACTTTAAGCAATGTTCACACTGTGGCATTTGGGTCTTTTACCCAAACCCCTTATCTAAACCCTCAACCCTATCAAATTGTTTGTTCAAATTTTCAAAACGTCTTTGCTCATATCTTGATTAAATATTGATCTACAAACGTCAAAATGGTATCAAATGAAAGCTAGTGAATTGCTTGTATATTTGCAATTACTTCATGTCGATTTGCTCATTTACATATTCATAAATACTATTGATTCTTAACCCTCTCCCAAACAAGACCTGGTTTTGACGTCCTTAATAGAATAGGCTTGGGAAAATATTGAAACAAAAGAAGAAACTGCTGATAACCAGCAGTTTCTTCTTTTGCCTCAATATTTTCTGTACTACATTGCACATAAATCCATTCCTTTTTAACATTAATTTTGTCATCTGCAGCAGCTTGTAAATAGGACCACCCTAAAATTGTGTCGTTTGGGAAAGGGTTAAATGTTTGGGAAAAAACACATTTATTGTGGAAAATCCATAAAATGTATTCCATTTGACAGTGCTATATGTTATATAGTAATCCTGTTATGTTATGTACATAGTAACCCTGTTATGTTTAGTAATTGATCTCTGTCGGTTTCCATCATGATAAACTTGCCCAACTCTCACAGTTTGAGTAATTCCAAGATTGCCACCAAGTGCGATGTGAATCATTTTTGGTCAAATTGTTCTAAAACTGTGCAATAAGTAAGTGTCTTGATATGGAATTTCACATGCTGATCTAAACCTGGTTGCATAGTTGTAGCATTTAAATATCAGGAAAATATTGAACTGAAGATATCTATGGCCATCGAATACCATCCTGGAAAACATATGACATATTGAAAGAGATTGTGTATCGCAAGGGAACTATTTTCAATTTATTGTGAGGTGGTACTACGCTGAAAGCACATATAAGAAATATGTGTAGATAAGGAAGAATATGAATATACATTCAGCATGGGCTGTCGGTAGTATGGATCAGTTCACATCTGTTCTGATCTGATACAGATAAATAAATGCATCGTAATAAATGCAATAATCTTTTGATCACAACCAGTAATTGTCTGTACTCTAGCTACATACATCGCGTACATATCTTGATTTTATGTATCTGATACATAGGCTTTACATATGGCACCCCAAGCTTAATTTATCTGAATTGAAAATGCCTTAATAGAGCATAAAGGAATGGTAACACCAGTGTCCCTGATCTGTCAGTCACATATCAAATACACTTAAGGTCATCAAATTGACTTGTCTATGAGGAAAACATAAGGAAGGGCTCTCCAGATGGAGAAAAACCATGCTGTTTTCTCCATGTGAATGGCAAAAGTAAGGCCTTGATAATTGCTTAACAATGTTATTTTGCTATATGTATGCAATTTGTCTTCATTCCAGGATCTCTGTTCATCCATAAAACTTAAAAAAAATAATTGGAATGATTAATTTTATATGAGTATTAGAATTGAGTCCCCCATTTTGTATCATTCTATGGCATATGATAAAATTTTTATGTTTTAAGTCCTATTTTGCGTCAATTTTGGATTCATGTAGCAGTTTTACAAAGGATAACATTCTGTCAACTAAACTAGATATAAGCAAGAACACCAATACAATAAAAGAAATCAATTTAACTTATTTGCATTTAAAACAATAAAGATTAAAAAGATCAAATGAAAACTAAATACATACATTGAAAATAAGATTTATAGGAACAAAATATAATGGGCTGCACTCTTTAAAATTAGTTAAATTACTGTTACTTCCAAACAAAACATCAAATAGATTTCAAACAAGGCTTAGATGTTGTTAATAGAGTGAACATGGACATTAAATGGTTGAAAACTCACGAGAAAGAAACAATCGGACCTTTTGGTACGTATTTAAAATAAAAAAACTTGCAAAACAATCAAAATTTTAGACAAATCATTAATATGCATGCTTATGCAAATGAGCTAATTTGCATAAAATATCTGCATATTAAAGAATAAGTCATTAGCTTTCATTTGATACCATTCTTACATCAGTAGGTCAATATTCAATCAAGATATGACCAAGCATGTTTTGAAAATTTGAGTGAACAATTTTATAGGGTTAAGGGTTTGGATAAGGATTATGACCAAAGGCCCCAAGCGCCTAAGTGCAAATATCTCTGAAAATGTCTCTAATAGAATGTTCTTTAAGATAAACCATGTTTACATGATTCCCCCAGTACAGAAACACAATGTTTTTGAAACTATTTACCAAATAATAGCAAAAAGGTCACAATTTTAAGTAAAATCATTAATATTCATGAATATGAAAATGAGCTAATTTGCATAAAATTTATAGCAAATTATTGAGCGAGTTAATTCCTTTCATTTGATACCATTATAACATCTATAAGTCAATATTCAACCAAGATATGACCAAAAACGTTTTTAAATGATTGAACAATTTATAGGGTTAAGGGTTTAGGTAGGGGTTTTGGCCAAAAGCCCAAACGGTCAAATTGCAAACATCGCTCAAAATGTCTCTTGTATAATTTTCTTTAAGATTAGCTATGTTTACATAATTCCCCTGCACAAAAACGCCCCATTTTGGAAAGTATTTACCACATTTTTGTCGAAAATCGCAATTTTAGGAAAAATCATTAATATTCATGAATATGCAAATGAGCTAATTTGCATAACATAACTGAAAATGAAAGAGCAAGTCATAAGCTTTCATTTGATACCATTCTGACACCTGTGTGTCAATATTCAATCAAGATATGACCAAATTCATTTTCAAAATTTAAATGAACAATTTGGTAGGGTTAAGGGTTTGGATAAGGGTTACGGCGAAAAGCCCCAACTGCCAGAGTGCAAACAAGGCTTAAAATGTTTTTAATGAAATATACTTTAAGATAAACCATGTTTACAAAATTCCCATTGGACAGAAATGCCTTTTTTTAGAAGTTATTTATCAAATTTTTGCCCAAAAATGCAAATTTTAAGGGAAATCATTAATATTCATGCATATGCAAATGAGCTAATTTGCATAAAATAACTACAAAATAAAGAACAAGTCATAAGCTTTCATTTGATACCACTTTGACATCTGTAGGTCAATATTTGATGAAAATATGACCAAATAAGTAATGTAATTTTTTATGAAAAAAATGATAGGGTTAAGGGTTTTAGATAAGGGTTACGGCCAAAAGCCCCAACGGCCAGAGTGCAAACAACGCTCAAAATGTTTGTAAGATAATGTACTTTAAGAAAAAACATGTCTACAAAATTCCCTCTGGGGGGGAGCAAACATGTTTCTAGCTCAGGGTCTATTAAACGTGCACTCAGCTTTAAGGATTGATGTATTCTGAAGTATTGACCTGCATTGTTGCACACTTGGTTATAATTTCTTAAAACAATGCATACGCATTTTATTAATTCTTTTTAAAGAGATTTTGGTTTTAACTAACCCTGTCCCAAATGTAAAAATCAAGAGCTCTTCAATTCAAATTGTTACTGCAAATGAGTGTCTATAAGTATAGAATTTGAGTACAAAAAGTGAAAGTATTGGGACAGTTAAAGGGAAATGTTTTCTGTTAAGGACTTTTAAACTCTGTCTCATTTGGAAAAGATATAATTCGTTCAGTAAAAGGTACTTGATTAGACGAATAAATCAAATGGCAAACAGACCACAGACACACAAGAAAACTGAACAGTTTATCTTTTTTCTACAAATATCTCAAATAAAAACACATTTTCGAACAAAACGTCCTTAATAAAATTTCCAAAGCAAAACATCAAGGCAAAAAAATTAAAATGTTGATAATCAGCATTTTCTCGGTTAATGTTTACTGTGCTAAATTATTCAAAAGTTTTACGTTAAGTAATTTAGTATCAAAATTATCGTGCGTAGCAGCTTTCACGTTTGATCCCCTTAAAATTTTGCTGTTTTGGAATAGACTAGAAAGGGTTACTTAAAAAATAATGTCTTAACATTTCGCTTTTCAACGAAAACCTCGTAACAGCAGCTTGTTTTGAGCTGTAGTTACGATATTTTCCCTAAAAAGTAGCGATTTCATATCATATTTCTACCTGTTACTCCAAAGGTCATTTTGAAGTAGTATTTACCACTGTTTGGGAACAGGTCGAACTGTGACGTTACTTGAAGTATAGTACTTGTAGCAAGTTATCCGTGCCGGATCAGTCAATCCCATTGTTATTCATACGGATGTATCCATTACCCGTTACAACATAAAATATGTATATTTGACACTCAGCCAAGGCAGCAGAAAATGAGCATGGAAAGGAAAATATATTTGATATACATTAGCATTTCCTCATAGAGAATTGAAAAATATTTCATGGATCGGATTGAAGAGCATACTCCATGCAAAATCAAAGCAATTGTGTATCGGGATTAAGGTAGTCTACCCCTAATGAGATTCGCATGACGTCGAAATTATTCGGGCGCGATCGAAAACATTCGCCGGTGGTACTCTCCACCGCCGAATGTTTACGACCGCACCCGAATAGGTTAGGATAGGCCACGTAACGCCGCCGCTCAAAAACCTCTATGTTTTATGAATCTCAAAATGGCGACATTACGGGTTTTTACCTTAAGGTCATATCGTCGCTTTTCAACAAAACTTCGTTAGTTTTTGTTGAAAAGCAACGAGGGTGGCACACTTGATATAATTAGTCTCAGAATCCCCTTTCTCGACAGTTTCTGTATTATTTTGTACGCACGCTCTTATATTTAGCAACATCCTTTTCTGAGTCTGTCGAAGCCTATTTCTTTATCATACAACAAAATATGGGGGTGGTCAAAATTTAAATGTGGAGCTAACGACATGATTAAGATATCAATGAATGATATCAAAACGGGAAAACGTGTATATAAGTACAGAAAATATGGAGACAAAATGAGAAATTGTTTATTATCAGAGATTTACTGTTTTCCCACTATGTTTTCTCAAACCCTTTTTACTTTAGACGTCAATTCCAGGTCTTGTTTGAGAAAAGAATGGTATGATTATTACCAGCATTTTTTTTTTTTCATTTTCACCCAAAACTATCGATTTATAAACATAAACATTGGTCAATTCGCTTTTCTGTCTGCAATAATTAGAATGTAGATAAATTAGGATCAGTTCTTTTTTGGAAAGGATTAAAATCCTATGAAATTTCTTGTTCTGTCAAAATGTTTTTGAAAATAAAGTCTTAATTATTCTGTAAAATGTGTATTATATGTCACCTTGTTTTCATAGGGTCGCCTGAAGGGCATTGTACTTTTGAATAAAATTTCCGAAATTGTTATCCAAAACATCGTTACCATAGCTAAAGCAATGTGTAGTTACGAGGTTTTTGGAATTAGATTGCCTTTATTTTGATTGTGGTAAAATGGAGGTGTGAAAATGCGGTCAGCTGACGCACCCTGAGTATGAGCTGTTTTAAATTACTATAGTACGATTTTTATTGGACAGTGCTTAACCAATCAAAGCAGAATCCTTAACATAATTGTATATAAATAAGAAGTTGAAATCATTAACTGTATTAGAATTATAATTTATCGTATCCAGATTTTTACGAGAAATCCAAGTAAGTGAATGACATAGGATATAATAATTATAGATTTGCATTATTCATATACTTTTACATGGAAACGTTTGTAGAATACAGTCGACACTCGTTGTGTCGAGGTCGGAGGGGTCGTCAAATTACTTCCACATATCCGGAGTTCGACGTATCCGATTTTGTTCGACTTCGATAAAGTTGATATTTGACTGTTTTTGATACTAATCAAGTACGATTATTATTGAAATATAGTAGGAAAAGGAAAGAAATTGCTCGTGTCGAGCAATTTCTATCCTTTTCCTACTATGTTTCAATAGCTATATTGAGTTCGAAATTATTTTGTTTGAAAATGATATGTCCAATTATGAAGATGGGACCAGATTTAAACTTAGACTTAAGCGAAAATTCGACTTATCCGATGTCGACATAACGAGTGTCGACTGTATATTATATCTAAAAAGTGGGCTATGTAAATAAAACACATATATTCCCACCAATAAATTATTTGGAAAATATTGTAGACAAGGGAGAAAATGGGGATGTCCAGCATTTTTCTCTCATTTTCTCAATATATTTTCCAATTTATCATTTAGACAATGTTCATTCTGACAGTATACTTTAGTTTTAGCCTCTGCATCCCTATTGAATTTGGACCAGTCCGATCCGTAATTTTGTGTAGAAAAGGCTCAATTTCTAAATGAAAAAATTCAATAAAAGGTGTTAAACAGCAGTTTCTCCTTTTTCTTCAATACTTTCTTTGATAGGCCTATATTGTACACAAAAAGCATCAATTCGTCGTGTCAAATTGAAACCAATATGATCTTAATTAGGCCCTGGTTTCTTGAAAATGCTAAAGTACATACTCATGAGTACATGCTCAGTGTCAATGGAATACTATCCAACCTTGAAGGGTATTCGATTAAAGTTCGTGTGGATTTCTTGTGATTTGAGTACGGTGCTCAGATTTGAGTCTGAGAACGTGCTTAAGTTTTTTTTTTTTTTTTTAGAAAAACCGGGGCCAGATCTAATAAATCATTATCAATGGAAACTTAACATCGAATTTAAGTCAGGTTGAACTGAATCAGTATTGTGTTTTTCCATTTGGGGAAGAGATAACATCAAAATTCAGCATTATTTTTCGTTTAATTTTTAACTTTTTATTTATCTATATTTTTAGAGATGAAGTTGTTTGCACTCTGCATGTTATTGGCAGTGGCCAAACTGACGAAATCTGCAGTGTTGACTCACATCGACGGTTATGTGGTAAGTCTATCTTTAAATTACAGTCGACACTCGTTGTGTCGAAGTCGGAGGGGCCGTCAAAATACCTCGACATATCCGGAGTTTGACTCACCCGATTTCGATTATTTTTCGATGAAAACGATATTTAACCATTTTTGATGGGCGCAATATGTGTCTATGATTGAAATATAGTAGGAAAAGGAAAGAAATTGCTCGCATCGAGCAATTTCTATCCTTTTCCTACTATATTTCAATGGCTATATTTAGTTCGAAATTATTTTGTTTTGAAAAAATTATGTTAATAGATGAGGACGGGACCAGATTTGAACTTCGACTTAAGCGAAAATTCGACTTATCCGAAGTCGACATAACGAGTGTCGACTGTACATACTTATCATTTCCTTTTTTTTCTTACATAAACTTAAATTCTTTCCAAAAAGGCACATAGATAGATTGAGCTTTACAAACTTCTGCAGACGACAAAATCACGGTGGGGATTGTGCATGATGGGATGGATAACGAATATGGAGTATACGGACAAATTTGCCTCGCTTCAGGTAAGAAATTGTGCAATAATTTTCTTATTTCTGCTCCAATTTTCAAGCGGTTTGTTGCATGTACCCCGCATTAGTGAGCTCTTTCCTCGGATATATGACTTGTTTGTAGAATCTTTGTACTTTGTCCAAAAATTGATCCTAACCGACCAGAAAAACGACAAAAAATTCAGGCCCTTTTTTCTAGTCAGTTGGGATCGGTTTTTGAGAAAAGTACAGAGAAGTTCTAGATAAATAATACATCTGAGAAAGGGCTCAGTAAGACGGAGTACATGCAACAAACCACATGAAAATTGACGCAGAAATAAGAAAGTTATTGCACAAATTCTTATCTGAAGCGTGGTTAATTTGGCCGTAGTCGTTACCATTTCGCTTTCTGGTCGGTTGGGACAATATTTCGGAAAAAGTATCATGAGTTATCTAATATGTCATACATCCGATGAAAGAGCTCGATAAGGCGGGGTACATGCAGCAAACCGCTTGAAAATTGATACAGAAATAACAGAGTTATTGCAAAATGTCTTACCTGAAGCGAGGCGAGTTGGCATCAAATTTTGTGCAAAAAATAGACTGAGTTTAACCGTTATGTTTTGATAAACCGTCGGTGTTGTTATAACATCTCATAACTACGGTTTGATTCAAGCCGTAGTTACGAGGTTTTATAACAACACCAACGAAATACTATTTATTTGTCCGAAATTACGTCACGGTTTACTTGATAAAATCGTTCCCTATTGTCGGTAGTCGTTATCCATCCCATCATGCACAATCCCCACCGTGAAAATATACGTTGATAAAGATATGATTTATCATGTACAATCATATAGCCTTTAAAAATTAATTACAATCTGATGGCAAAATGGGTGACTTAAACCACCCACTTTGATTTATACGGTTTGATCCGGACTTTTTTGTCGCCTTTTCTCGCCAAATATTCCGAAACTTTCATAAAAAGATACACCATAAGAGACGGATAAAGGAAGGCTTTAAAGTAAAACTTTGAATAACGAATGCATTGGACGGAAATTGATAGTTGGTTACAACAACATTTGATTTGTTCCACGCCAGTTAACCCTTCCCAAAAAGGACTTTGTCTAGACTGCACATGGCCAAAATGAACCGGACACATAATGGATGTGAATTAAAATTCCAAAACTGTTCATGAAATAGAACAATTCAATTATCAAGGAAGCATAATACTTTTCGATATTTACAAATAATCGTTGTATGTGTAATAAGGTCTCTATGATTACGTATAAGTGAAAACTTTAAAAAGGCTTTAAACATTTGTCTCGACAGGAAAAGCAAGTAACATTTGTTAGTAAAGATCAAGTAGAGGAGACTGTCACTGTCCAAGACGAAGAAGTCCGGTTTGTTGCCGAAGCTAGAGGACTGACGTTGATTCTGGATTATGCAAACGTAAGTAAAAATTAACCGATTTTCTGAGAGGAATATGTCAAGCTTAGACAATGGAATAAATCGTTGGTTACAGTAGAAATTGGCTTAATATCATACATATTAGTTAAGCTGTAGGTATACATTATCAATGTAACCGATGATACAATTATTTTGATGCACCTCAAAAAGTCACACATTTTAGTCCTTTACCTCAATAATCAATTTTAAAAAATGTGTAACGCCATTTTTGGACGAACAATTTCATGAATGAAATAGTAAACCGACGATTTTAAAGTGACATTTCACAATTATTTTAACATAAATTTTACTATTATTCTATCTGAAAGAGCATCTTTTCATATGGAAATTCTGAAAATTTCAAGTCAAAATATTGAAACGTTTACGAGAAATATATGTTTTTGTGCTAAGGTTAGACAAATTGTTGTGGACAACAGTTCAGATTTATATAGAATTTGTCATTTCTGTCTCAACTTTAAAGGCACAATTTTCGCTTATACATAACAACTTCAAAAAACTGATAGCATTTCTACGCATTAGAATAAACAATCTTTGCATCAAGACATACTTTTAAAAAATGAAATAAATGTGAAATGTCACTTTAACAAAAGATACGACCGCGTATTTTATTGCACATAATGAAGATTCAAACGCTTTTTGTATAAATAAATGGCAAAGTGCGACCACAAACATTGAGAATGTACGTTTAAGGATTACAACTATCATTATGTACGAAACCCTTCGTGTATCTTTGCCATGCGTGGCAACGAAAATTAACGAAAAATAACGAGGAATACTCTCGTCATTTTCCACTGCCACTGATGATGCCAAAAGATTCACGAAGTGCTTGGTTCATGTATCTGATGATGGGTTGTAATGCTTAACTTGTGACTCTCCCACACGAGAGAGACGATTTGATTACATGTATATGATTACCCCTGGGGCCAGTTTCATCAAAAGATTTAAAGTGACATTTCAGGATTTTTTGTCATAAATTTTACTTTTATTTTTATCTGAAAGAGCATTTTTCCTTATGAAAACTCTGAAAATTTCAAGCCAGAATATTGCGCCGTTTACGAGAAAATAATATTTTTGTGTTAAAATTGAACAAATTGTTGTGGACAACAGTTCGGATTTATATGCAATTTATCGATTATGTCTCAACTTTAAATGCGTGTTTCTCGCTTATTGGCAACAACTTAAAAACACTGATAGTATTTATACTCATTAGAATAACCAATCTTGGCATCAAGACATACTTTAAAAAATTGAAATTGGAATGAAATGTCCCTTTAAGACGTATTTTTGACTTACCGATGTCTTACATATCGCTTAAAACATCAATCGCATAACCCATGTTTTGATAGATTTGCGATACGCGTTTCTTACCCTAAACTTGTCGTAAGTCGTCGGTAAGTCAAAAATACGTCTTAAACGTTTTGATGAAACAGGCCCCATGCCTAATGATTCACGCCCTCTTTATTAAAATACTTTAAATACCTCGTCATCTTTTATATCTGCTTTGGTAGCAGTATGCAGTTTCTGTTGGAATATTCGAACTGGTAGGGGGGCAAATTTAGGAATATTATGAAAAGGTAAGTTTTGACTGGATATTTGATGGTAAGAACAGACAGGGCTTCCTCAAATCATTACAAATTTCAATTTAGGAACCATTTCAGAATTCGCACTAAATATGCTAGCTTTGTTTGCTTTAGACTGGAACCCTGTAACACGTTAAAGCCAATTGGATCACCAAGGACAACTCTATCGAATCATACCTTGGATGCATCTCGCAGAACTACTTTAAGGATATGAATAGAATAGAATAGAACAACATTTCAAAACGTTCGTCTGTGACTAATGTCAACAATGACGCGACAATGATACTGAAATACATTGTTTGCAGTTCCAGTGTCCTCTCTTTTTAGAATGATTACAACCTGCAAGTCCCGCAAGTTGCCATGGTTGTGCATTTGGTTGACCTCGAAAACTACTTTATGAAGCGTAGCCACTTCCGGCTAAGAAATCCAATTTTTTCAAGATTTCTTCATACACACACATCCAAGGTATGATTCGATAGAGTTGTCCTTGGTGATCCAATTGACGTTAAAGCATTCGAATATTCTCGGATCTTATCGTTACTCAAGATCCCCTCGAATGTATTACAGTTGCCGGCATGAGCAGATCCTGCCCATATCTCTCCGCAAGCATAACAACGGTAATCAGGTCAATAACAACCCCCAGCAAACATGCGTATATGGGTCCTATATGGGATGTGTATGGGTAAGCCCATGTGGGTAGGCCCATATTGGACCCAAATAGGACCTATGTAGGTAAGCCCATGTGGGTTTGATCATAAGGGACCCAGATTGGTCCCATATTCCCAGCATATGGGCTGTGTATGGGCAAGCCCATATGGGTATGCCCATATAGGACCTATGTAGGAAAGCCTATGTTGTTTTGACTATGGGAATCCCAGTTACAATAATCGGCTTGCGCCCATTCAAGTACAACAGAATAATTATGTATACATGAGCATATCTAAAATATCCATAATCTGAATCATGTAGCTTATAGAATTATAAGATTTCAATTTGAATGACGATCTTATTTATATGCATCAAAATTAATGACCATCAAATCAATACAAATTGAAAAACAACAACATTAGATTCAGCAAGACAAGTAAGGCAACATCAATAAGACATGTCTAATCCTTTCTCGAACAAAACCTGGTATTGACTTCTCTAATAGAAAGGTAGGCCTAAATTGCCAAAAAAAAACCAAAAAAAAAAAAAAACATAGGCCTAGAGATAGTAGCAAAAGTTGATAATCGGCATTTTCGTCTTTTGCATGAGTTTTTTCTGCGCTACATTGTACAGAAGTACATTCTTTGTCAATATCGTTTTTTAAACATGGGCTTCATGTTGGATCATCTGAATTATTTTGTCGTTTTAACGGTGTTAAAACTGTAATTAGTCTGTTCAAATCACTAACATAATCTTATCAATTAGTGTGTTACAAGGAGTTTTATGTATATTAAAGGGAAATAATTTAAAATCTTGACAATAAATCATGTTTTTACAAAGCGTTTATGTAAAGAAAGCATTTGGCTTGATAATCCTATATGATTCTGTTAAAAGAAATTAAATTGTGTACACATTTTCAAAAAAAGATAGAAATAAATCTAGACATAAAAATATATCAAAAAACATATAGATAGTAATAGAAAGCCTCGAAAATGTTATGACAGTTAAGACCAAATTCCTAGGTATCAAACCTTAGAAAATGTGTCAAGGTCGTCAGACATACCTGGCGAGACCTAAATCCTCTATGATGGGGAATTATTACCCCTTCTGAGCGAGAAGCTCTGGAAGGTTTTCATCTTCGATCAACACCAAACGAAAGCCAATAGAAATGGGTTAGATAAGGGCTTGTCTATATGGGTCTGCCCATTTGGGACCCATATGGGTCCCAGATTGCATGTATATGGGCTGCCCAGATAGGACCCATATGGCCCCCGGTTGCACATCCTAAATGGGTCCCATATAAGTTGCCCTTATGGGACCCATAAAGGTGCCCATAAGGGACCCATATGGGACCCATACAAATTGCTTGCTTGGACGGAAGCAGACCAAACAACCATTTAAATCTACGCCAGGAAAAATATTTGAAACAAACAGAGTTCAAAAGTCGACTGTATCCTCATAAATGTGACAAAATTTTACCAGATAAAATAATTGATGTGATTTACCGATTATTGACAGTATATTTCACTTGAATTATAACGTTAGCTAAAGGATTGATTTGTTTTGATGACGTCATTTACGCGCGTCTACTTTCACGTTCAATATGGCGGTTACTGTATTACGCTCGAGATCATGTTGCAAACGCGTTCCAACGCGGCAAAAGGTTGCAAACAGTCTCGAGGGTCGCGATTGACGTTAAAGTGAAGTGGGTGGGGTATAGGAAATTTGTCGGCTGTCCAGTCTAAAAATCAAAGGGTAAGAGTACTTTTAAAAATTGTGCAAAAAGTAGATGGATTGGATACCATATATTTTTGAATGCATTATCAGATCTAGCACTGTTTTGGCTTTAGAGACAACAAGCCTTGAGTAGGCTATCATTTCCCGTGTGGGTTCTGGGTAAGTTGGCGTTTGCACGAAAACAGCCCAATTTTCACTAGTTTTCGCGGCCATGTCGAATATCTTTTGTTGTCAAATTTTTCATTGCCTTGGTGTTAGCATGTAAATAACTATGCTTTTTATGCAGCTTTACTACTCATTTTTGCTAACAAACAGTGTTTTTGATTTCAGGTTGGTGTTTGAGATAGTTATTGAAGTTTCCAATACATTGGCGTGTTTCCGACAGCGATTCGGCCCCAGAAACCGCAGTCTGCTACCTTTGTTGAGCCCGTTTATACAAGGTCTCAAGATTAGTTCGTCGCTTTCAACAACAACCTGGTTACTGCAGCTTAATACAAACTGCAGTTACGAGGTTTTTGTTGAAAAGCAGCAATTTGTTTTGGTGCGACCAACACTGTGTTGCATGAGCTTTCGTTAATTTTTTGTTTACTCTTTTCAGAACAAAATCGTATTTACCTCCACACAAAAGAAAGGCGTGTGTTTTATCAAAACATTCGATCCTAGTCTAAAGAAAGAAGTATCGCTGGAAATCATCAGGGAACAACTTAAAAGTCAGAGAGGACGGGTAAGTAACCCTTTCCCTAAGGCAACAAGACTTTCCTTTTGTGGCTGTCTTAAAAAAGAGCCGTCAGAGACTGACAATGCTCCCCGAATAAGGCATTGTCACAATAAATATATGCCATGCAGACCTAATATAAAGCTAACAAATGTTAAGCCCCCTTTTTCCATGACATATCTTGTATACGCAAATTTTAAATACTTTTTTGTCAAGGGCATCTGATTTGCTACTAAAATATGAAATTTCATCAAATTCTGACCATTAGACTAGGAGAAATTAGAGAAAAACTGTATTTAACCTTAAGTCCCCTTTCCCCATGACGAGGCCTCAAATAAAAAAAAAAAAACCGGGAAAAGTACATCGGCATTTTGTCATAGGGAGTTCACATTGTAAGTTTCGTTTGATTTGGCCCAAGGGTTATGGAGAAATCGCTTCGTACGGACGGACGGACGGACGGATGGAATGACGGACGGACGGACGGACAGACGAAGCGGCGACTACATGCTCTCCCTTCGGGGAGCATAAAAAAACTAAGTCAAGTTCCATTATAAGACTATTCGGTTGATTTAAAGATAAAGCGTTAATTATAGTATGACAAAGACCTAGGGATATATTGGCAGTCTTTTGAAAAACCTTGTAACTACAGCTTATTTAAACCTGTAGTCATGAGATTTAGGGTGAAATGCAGGAATGAGTTTCAATGATTTATATTTATCATTTCTGACAAAATTTCACCAACCAATGGTTTAATAATTGTTAACCTATATGAGCGAACAGTTGGAGGCTCGATAAGGATGTAGTAGCACTGGTATATGAAACGATAGGAATCCATGGTAAGGTGTTACGGTAGCCGGGACTTGACCACTTTAGTCGGAAGTGGCGTTGGACCCAACTCAATCAATTTGTTTGATATTTTCAGGAGATCAAGTTAGAAATTCCAAGTGCAAAAACCACGATCGATGCCAGACAAGTCAAGCCCATCCAGTCACCGGTCCTGGGTAAACTTGGTTCCACACTGTGCAAGGGTTTAAAAACCGTGGAGGTCCTGCATACAAGTAAGTCCACCTTTTTAATCCATTACCAAACGGATTTTTATACCCCCCACAACAAAGTTATGGGGGGGTATACTGGATTCAGGTTGTCCGTCCGTCTGTCCGTCCGTCCGTCTGTCCGTCTGTCCGTCCGTCCGTCCGTGGACACAATTTTGTGTCCTCTTCTCCTCCCACAGTTTTTGACCGATTTTGCTGAAATTTTAGCAGGTTGTTTCCTATCATATGAAGTTGTGCACCTGCAATTTTCATCTTGATCCAGGCAGTAGTTTCAGAGTTATGCCACTTTGAACTTTAGCACTTTTTCAGTGACAACGCGCTAGTGGGGGGTATTTGTCCGCTTTGCGACAGTTCTAGTTTAGACTATTCCAAATTCAAAGATGTAGCAGAAGACAATTTCAAATTAATGAATTTTTTTTACTTTATCATGTATTTTCGTGTACAAAAACATTGTGGGAAATGCAGAAATTGCTTGTCTCAAGCAATTTCTCCATTTTCCTCAATGTTTTCAAAGGCCATTATCTTGTGTGAGTCAAAAATGTCAGTTGGTAGGGAAGGGTCAATTACCATCTCCTTAATTTATCCAAAAGTTTGACGGTTCCAACACAGAAAGCTGCGATTAACATTTAAAAGAAATTTCTATTATTGTCATTTTCTCTTTGGTCGAAAAAGCTTTCTGTTAAGATCACTCCTTTTTACATTCATGATTAATAAAGTTATCAATCGGTTAAGAAATAAGTCAGGGAGACACAACGAACGAGCATATCGTCGCTTTTCACGGAAACCTCGTAACTGCAGCTTACAACAAGCTGCAATTACGAGGTTTTCGTTGAAAAGCAGCGATATTTCAAGTTTGACACATCTGTTGCAAAACATCATTTTATTTTTTATTTCAGCCGCGGTCTCCACAGTACGAGAAAACGTCAGAGAGAAACGAGAAATCGGAGTTGGCGAAGTCATCGTCATCATCATCATTATCATTATATTGTTCTAAATGTATTAAGTGCTTGTGACACTATTCCAGTTTAAGTTCGTGTGCCAATCTTTTCCCGACTTGACTTGTAGATTTCAAAAGCTTTGAATTATATTATTGTGAAAGAAATACATCCTAGGCACTTGTGATATATTAGATAAATGTGTAGAATTGCATGTTGCGGGAAATTTCTTTCATTTACCTTCCGACTTTCAATATAAGCATGTACGTATTTAATTGACAGCATTTAAAACTAAAACGAAAAAATCTAATCACGCACTGTTAACAGAGTCATGACTATTATAATTTACAACTAAAACAAAAAAATGTGACCACGCGCTGTTTAAGAGAGTCATTACGTGCAGGAAATTCACAGTTTACTTTCATAATAATAATTATTCTCTGTTTAAAACAAAGTTCAAGTAGGCCACCTATTAACTTAATTATCTAAAATTTTCTGTAATTGTTGTTGTTGTGTCATGTGGTTCCCTGCTGTTTGTTACATTTTATTTTATTATATTCTTACACTTTATTCTGTTAATTAAATCCTACAAAAGTGAATATGCCAAATGTTTTATTGTATTTATAAACAAAGTCATTTCCATCACCAATTATTGCAGAATTGCCAATCTTTTTCGGCATGCCAAGACTCGTTATATCAGAATTTCCTTATTTCATCTGACATGGTGACGGTAACCGCAAGTCAGGGCCTGGTCACATTCACCATTCCACGTCCACATCGCGGCAAAAACACGTCTAAAGCAGGGGACTCGTGCATTATAATTTTGGATGTGATGTAGACACATGGTATGGACGCGGAATCGTATTTGACCGGGCCAATATTCTGCAAACAGTTAATAACTAAGTTCTTTCCAAATAGAAAGGCTTGAGACTGATCCGAAGGAAACGTTTGTGCTGACGACGATTGAAATATCATATTAATGGAAACAGTCAATCTACAATTTACATCATACAATCCTTGAAAGAAAAGTAGAAAATGTTAAGTTTGAACATTTCTAGATTCCTTTCTGGATTATCATCACCAGAGTAGTCAAAACCAGGGGCTAGTTTCATCGAAACAATAAGGGTAGTCCACTCTCTAATGGGATTCACTCGAATTATTCGGACGAAGTCGTTAACATTCGGCGGTGGAACGCTCCACCGCCGAATATTTACGACGTCGCCCGACATCACACGAATCTCAATAGGGTCGGATTACCTTAAGGCGTAGTATTGTCTTACTATAGTCCAGCAATATTAACCCGGGATAACGTAATTGTCGTGTGCAAAGTCCGTCAGTTGAGCGTCTTAACAAAACTTTGCCGAATTGGGGTCATTACCTATTCAGATGTCCCGGGTTAATGTCGCAGGACTATACGCGTTTATGACAAAAACGCATATATTCCCATCTTAAAAGACATATGAACATAAATCGATTGCTGATGTTTAAAAGCGTCTCGCAAGACATTGGTAAGCTAAAAATAGTTAAGTGCTTTTATCAAACTGGACCTAGGACATAATAATACGATGGGTTTTTCGAAAAGGGATTTATTGTCAGAAAAAGCAAAGAGAAAAATGATGGTTTGACACAATTTCGCATGTATTAATCTCCCACTGGTGTTTGAGAACGCTGGTTTCCCGCATTTCTCGGCGTATTTACCGTATCGATCACACTCAGTGTATGATTAACGGGCGTCGAGGGTCGTGATGTCACGGGGGACGGGGTCGGAATGAACCCCATTTTAGGGGTCTTAAACACCCGTGGGAGGGGCGTCTTCTGGCTCGAGAACGTGATTGACATGTCTGTTTCCTCCGACAAAAAATGTGGTTTCGACATGTTTTGTTTCACTGGTGGTAACATGTTAGCACGAACTTGTGTTAAACTGAGAGTTGATACACTAGTGACGCTTCTCGGTGATTGGCCGGTCATCATAGGAGGCGGGGACCGCGGAGTGACACCGTTATCGAACACCGAGCGGCCATGTTCTGTAGGGGCCGGGGATGCCGACAAGGGTCCCTTGTCAGTCACGTGATGCTGGTGGTTCATAGGGGCCGGGGAAGGGGTCAGCTTTACAAGTGGTATTGTGTATAGCTGCTGATCTATGTTCTCATCGTAGTGGTGAATCTTACTGTTCTTGACATCTGAAAAGAAAATATTAAATTAATTAAACAATTCGCAATGCTTTTGATACCACAAAGTTATCATGTTAATATGCGCCTACTTGTGGTCTAATCAGAACTTTTATCAGTTGAAAGGACAACTTGTATCTTTTTTAGACTACGCCTATACCAGGGTGATTTCATTTCATAAGGTTGGTTAACTTTTACAATTAAATATGCAGGTATATAGAATACGGGTATATACCAGCATATTTATTGTGAAAGTTGTGATATTATTTTCAAAATTAACCTGAGTTACATGTAAATTTATAGTAGTTTAACGTGTGCCTAGAATTAGCAAAACGGTTTGAGAAAAATTAAGTAAACAGCATAGCAAGTTAGGTCAGCTATCTTATATAAGAGTAGAATTACCCTTCATTAAAAACAACTGATCAATATAATACAAACACTTCGAGGTTGACTAGACGCATTAGACTAATGATATAAAATTGATGTTATAAACTTATATACCTGATAATATAAAATTGATGCTATAAACTTTAATACCTGATAGAGAAGATCTCGGTGTGTAAGAGTGTGAGTTATTGCCCCTATAGTAAAGGTAGATAAACCTCGCTAGTAGTAAAGACAATATGATAATGATCACACCAGATGCGACGCTGACACCGATCAGGATTGGCAAGAGAGAATCCCCGTCATCTTCACTAGCTGTCTTCTCTGTAAAATAAATCGTAGAATTATTTACCATGTCGTATTCCATAGATTGTTAACTGTAAATAATAGAACGTATATCAATTTTGAATATTGATGTTTGCTCTCATTGATGCATAAACCAGCCATGTCACCATTGAACCTAGGTTAACACAACATTTGATTTCGCTTATGTCAATATGTTTTATATATTTCTAATTGTAAAACAGGACTTTACAAGTAAAGAAGCTAAAATGTGTCATGCAAAACTATGCCTCTTTTTTATATTTTCTAGACAAAGTAGAAGCTAATGTTAGGATCTATCTTTATTAATCCAGTTCCATTTTTATAACAATATTCAACTCACCACATGTCATCGACTGTTGAAAATCCCACGTGCCGTCGCTCTGACACGTGACTGATGACGTCCCCGTGACGTCATATCCATTATTGCACTGTAACTGGACTGAAGTCTGGACACCATCAGACATAATCGAGTATTGTCCATTAGCAGGTTGTGACAGGGATGCACAGGCCACTGAAATAACACATTTTAAAAAGAAAGATGAGAACCCATCATTAACTATACAATACTTCATGTGGCAACGGAATGGACGATTGTAAGTCCTTGTCAATATTTGAAAGCCATTCGTGGCAATGGTAATTGCCGAGGGACTCCCCGATTAATTTATGTTGCCATGGGTGATGCCCGATGTTTCAAATGATTTAAAATAGACAATATGTCTTTTTCACATTGTATATTACAATTAACTGTGAATTTCTTTAATCAAACATAGAGTCTACTAAGATTCGAAATGGAAACACATATTATGAGACTCCCTGTATGAATGACTTATCGTTCGGTAACGGACAAAAAGCCACTTCCTTTATGGTGAGCTTATCTATTTTAGAGTTCCAAAACGAAATAATGAATTTAGCGTTATAATGCTTTTTATAAAAAAGCGTAAATACGGAGGAGTTTTGTGAAAAGCGATGAAATCAAGGTCTTTGGTATACTTCTTTCCTATATTTTGGAGACACAAGCTGTAAATCGTCGATTTTCAACAAAAACCTGGTAACTGCAGCTTAAAACAAGCTGCAGTTACGAGGCTTTCGTAGAAAAGCAGCGAAATGATAAACGTACCACAAGTAGGAAAGCTGGCGTCCCAAGATCCGTCCTGTACACAAACAAGTTTGCTACTTCCGTTCATGCTGGTTCCCGCATCACACTGAAATTCTGCTTTTGATGTGGTTCCATTCGAATTACTGACGTAACTTCCGTTGTTGACATTGGGTAATGTCTGACACTGGGCTATGGATATGTAGATACATGTAGTTTTATACCAGTTAATGTGTTATAACATACATTGCACATATGTTCAAATTGCTTATTTAGTATTTAAGTGAATCATTAATGCACAAGCAGGTTTTTGAAGAACGATATACGTAGAATATTTCTATATATATATATTGTATAATGATAAAAGACACAACAGCAACAAAATAACATCATGTGCAAACTATTCTGTTAGAACCCTAGAAATTTGCGTGAAATTTTGCAAGAAGTCATGTCGATCCAATTTGATCGAATTGGCTTCACAGTTTGGCCCAAAGAACATATCATTTAGTTATTTATAAAACATGTTTTAGGAACATGCAATACAATCTTCGCAAGCCAATGATTATATCTCCAGTTTGTTCCTTACGAACGTAAGGAACAAAGTGGAGATAGAATCATTGGTTTGCGACAAGGTGGAGGTAGAATCATTGGCTTGCGACAAGGTGGAGGTAGAATCATTGGCTTGCAACAAGGTGGAGGTAGAATCATTGTCTTGCAACAAGGTGGAGGTAGAATCATTGGCTTGCGACAAGGTGGGGGTAGAATCATTGGTTTGCGACAAGGTGGGGGTAGAATCATTGGCTTGCGACAAGGTGGGGGTAGAATCATTGGCTTGCGACAAGGTGGGGGTAGAATCATTGGCTTGCGACAAGGTGGAGGTAGAATCATTGGCTTGCAACAAGGTGGAGGTAGAATCATTGTCTTGCAACAAGGTGGAGGTAGAATCATTGGCTTGCGACAAGGTGGGGGTAGAATCATTGGTTTGCGACAAGGTGGGGGTAGAATCATTGGCTTGCGACAAGGTGGGGGTAGAATCATTGGCTTGCGACAAGGTGGGGGTAGAATCATTGGCTTGCGACAAGGTGGGGGTAGAATCATTGGCTTGCGACAAGGTGGGGGTAGAATCATTGGCTTGCGACAAGGTGGAGGTAGAATCATTGTCTTGCGACAAGGTGGAGGTAGAATCATTGGCTTGCGACAAGGTGGAGGTAGAATCCTTGGTTTGCGACAAGGTGGAGGTAGAATCATTGGCTTGCAAAGATGATGCAATACATACCACACAATGGATCTGACCCGTTCCAGCCAGCGCCATTATCCCCACAATACCTCTTGACATCGCCAGCTAGTGTATACCCAGTGTCACAACTGTATGTTACCGTCACGCCATCTGATACACGTGAACCACCGAGTGGGGGCGAAGGGTCCTCACATACTGTATTGTAGTTAAAAGTGTAAACATTATAACATTCGTATACGGTGAAACAGAGAAGTCTGGGGACTTTTTATTAAAACATTTTTGTGAATTCATTAATTTTTGGTAATCTCGTCTTAAAAGAACAGATCCGCCAAAGCATTCCAATAACCATCTATTTCTGTATGATAATCATTTAAATGTATTAAAAGTATTGTAAGAAAATCTTTAATTTCAGCAATATTCAATGTCAAAGAAGCAGTAACAACACAAAAATAATGTATGAAACGACAATCTACTGATTATATCAGGAATATGATTATTTCCCTTACAAGTGGAATTGGCCAGTGATTATTAAAATTATTACACAAGTTTGCAATGGGTCGTTAGAGTCTAGTACGAGCGTACAGCGTACATGTAGCAATACAACTGTACTTACAACAGGTTGGAAACGTCACATCCCACGAGGCATCTGGCAGACACGTGACGTTGACGCTGCCTGATAACCGATACCCGTTAACGCATGTATACGTCACAACCGTGGTCGTGCCGTTTGTAGACGTCGTGTAGTTACCGCTATCTATATTGGCGGGTATACCACAGGACACTGTACAGAAAAAGTAAACAGAGTAATGAAAACCAAACATTACCAATAAGTGAAATGAACCAAATCATTTTCCGTGAAATCGTTTCCTCCATTTTATGTGCTTCAATATTTTATTTTTTCAAACTGGGAATGGTAAAAAATCATTAGAATAGATATACCATCGAAAATGTGCCATTTTAAATAACCATGTTTCAAACCATAGGCAATTTGGGTCTTTTCGTAATTCCGGTAATACAGAGTTGTCGTTCCTGTGGGACGGTATGTTTACTTCCATTTGCCTGTATGACAAGCGGCAACTTTAATATTTCATCAAATCAATGAGTAATTAAATGAAAATGATTATTATTGTAACTTTATTATGGAATCTAATAATACCTCTGCACATTCCATCATTTTCAAACCATTCAGAGAGCTATAACAAAAGAAATCTCCCATAATCCGATGATAGGTTATCATTGAAAATATTTTCCCCGTGGTATGCCTCAAATCAGGCGAGTGTCGATATGTGACGTCATGACTTTGCGTTACTTACTCTGGTCATATGACGTCATAGAAATAAAAAGAGAGGCACCTTTGGGGAAAAATACATACATGTATATACATGTACGATGCGAGCAAGTTTTTCCAAACGAATATTTTGTAATTGTTTGTAAGAACATTCCGCTGAGCGGCTCCACACAGTTTTCCACTGTCGGAAAATTATTAATATCGAAAATAGTTGAAGTGAATGTTAAAGCACAGAAAATATTGAGAAAGAGGCGATATTTCTGTCTATCATCAAATTGCCTCCTTTTCTCAATGTTTTTCCAAACAATTAAAAAAGATCCATCATTTTTTCGGCACATTTGAAAACGAATTATTCAAAATTTTAAACCCCTTTCTTAATATTAAAGTCCTGTATTTAACCTCAGTAGATTTCTAGAATTCGTTTTCAAATGTGCCGAAAAAATGATGGATTTTTTTAACCCTTACCCAAACGACAAAATTTGGTCCTTTCCAAATTAAGTCTTCCTTATTATCAGAATGATACTGATTTTGCTATGTGTGGGCTTCAAAACGACGAATTGGTTAGGAAAGGGTTAACATAATAAACCATCATTTCAAATTTAATTTGAATTTGAAGCAGGCTGTAGACTATAAGATACGTAGATCTACTAAGAAGAACAGTTTGGTGTAGATTGTAAAATACGAAATATTGAGAGAACATTAAATTGTGAGCAGAGGCAGCATGTTTTTTTTTTCTTTTCTCTCAAAATTTTGCGATTTCGTTCAAGTAGATCTTACCCATCTAGATCTGTGTAATTCATTGTTTGTTCGTGAAAGCTTTCCAAAACAAGCCTGGTTTTGATATATACTAGGCTTACTTAAGAGAAAATTAATACTTTGGGAAACATATTCTCCTTCTGTCTCAATAGACTAGATCAGTAGATCTACTTTGATATGTATTCGTTTAGTGTAATGTGACTATGTTGTGATTGGTTTTCTCTTTTTTCTCTCCGCTGAGGTAACCTCTGTTGGAATCTCCCAACGATCTGTAGACGCGTTTCGTCTAATATTGTCTCTCAGACCTAGGCCTAGGCCAGATACGATGTTTAGTTCTAATTCTTACGACTTAATACACGAACACAAGCTCGTCTTGTATTTGCCTCTTTCGATATACTTTAAGCAGTTCAAAATTTCCAATTCTATCCGCAAAATTATGGCATTCCTAAATGCAGTAGTGGTTCTTTCCCCGCTTGCTTACATTGACATCGGAAGACGGTATATATACCGTCCCGCATGAACGACAACTCTGTCACGACGGGATTACGAAAATCCGGAATAGTTAAAAAGGAACCCTGTTAGATAGACCATTTTGTTAAAAAATATACTTTTAATAGACTGAGCAAATTTGTCAGACCATTGTAAGAACACTAACTTGCCCTCGAATATCACAGACAGAATACATTCAGAGATACAAATCAGAGGGATTGATGGCTTTTGAAAGTACAATATTTCATTTATTGTTTATCAAACCCTAAGTTGTTGGTACTCGTTTAAATCATCTCGTAAAGTCGACTCAAATGAGCACCCACAACATAGGGTTTGGATTTGAAATAACAATTTAAGAATGTCTTTACCCCCCCCCCCCCCCCCATTTTATCTGTTGCTCTTTAATTATAGTGATACATACCACATTGTGGTACTAGGCTGCTCCACTGTCCGTTTGTACCACATGTACTGGTCGTTTGACCTTGTAAACTTGTACCAAGGTCACACTCGAACGAGGCTACAGTCGACACCCCATCTGTACTTATATTTATACTACCATTCGATGAAGCGCTGAGACTCGGGCAACTAACTGTAAAGAAAGAATATTTCTGTTAAAAAGTAATATGTTTGGACTTTATTGAAATTTGAAAGCACATGAGAACGACCAGTGAATATTTTGAAAATACAAGAGTAAGTTATCCTAACTAGATCTAAATATGTAAAACTAGAAATTGTCTTAATTTGCTAAATTCGTTCATCTTAAAGTACAAAATCATAGATAAATTTAATAAGAATACAAAACAGAGTAGATCAGAAAAGTGTCAAACTTACATTTATAATCGTATGCAGGCTCATCTATGCTGCTGACCAAAGGACCTAAACTATCTTTAATCATCCTGTGAAAGTTGTGTAAAAGGGCTTGACCAAACACGTAAACTATTGATACTATGATACTAACCACATGTTGGTTCAGTACCGTTCCAGCCTGTACCGTTATCTAGACATGATATGTATTGAAGACCAGACAATGTGTAGTACACATCACACGTGTAGGTCGCTAGTGTGTTGTTGGTGTCCAGAGTAACCAGCCCATTCGTTATGTTTGCTGGAGCATCACACACTGCAAATGAAATGGAATTATTTTATACCTGCTCGTTGTGACTTTTGAAAGGTATACGAGGGTTGTCCAGAAAGTTGTGGACACACAATTTATTTTGCTTCATAATACTTTGTTTGTGATAAAGATCTAAACATCTATCAAGTACTTTTCCAGCAAAAAGAAAGAAATTTAATGTGTATTTTTTTTTTTTGCAATATGACCTAAGACGACCGTACATATTGGTACTCGGAGCTCGTCAAAATTTGAGCTTTTTGGCTACCCATGTCTGTTTTTTAATTTAATTTAACGTATGAAATTGGCAGGAAACAAAATAATAAACGTATAAAAATGCGACCTAACATTCCGACTCAATATTGCATTGATTTCAATGTTGTCACATAAAAATTAACATTTTAGGATGATTTAAAGAAGCTTGATATGGAAGGAAATCGGTCAAAAATGACGACGTCGGACATTTGGGCGAAGCCGAGCTTTCTGGTGAAATTTTGCGTGGAACTAGGAAAAACCTGCAGAGATCAGGGAATTCGTCAATTCCTCTACGAAGAGACCATGTGTACCATTTTATCTCGTTTGCAAATGTCACAAACGTTTACGGGGAAAGAATAGCTGATTCGAGGTCTCAAAGATCGAGTGTTATAACAGATAGAAATGTTAATTTGGTGAGTGACGTCGTGAATGACGTGATCCGGCGTGCATCAACCTTCTTTACAAAAACATTATATAATTCTGTTAAAAATGGAGAGATTTTGTTCAAATTTTAAAATGTTGTTTCTAAGATATTGTTTATGTTTAATGGCATCATGTGTGTGTTGTAAAATCTTCTTTTCTCATTTTTATAATGAAGAGTGTCCACGAAGTTTCCGAACAACCCTCGTTTGGTTGTACTTTTATTATTTTAGAAAAAGAACTGACTCCTGTGATGACTGTACATGTAAAATACACGTTACGCCTACAAGTACGTCTCTAGTGTTCACTTAAGGTTGTCTATCCATAATGAGATTCGCGCGGCGTCGGATTTATTCGGGCGGCGTCAAAAACATTCGGCGTTGGAACTTTCCACCGACGAATGTTAACGACTGCGCCCGAATTAATTCGGATACGTGACTACGCCGCTTGAAAAAATCCGATGTTTCATGAATCTCAAAAAGGCCGCATTACGGGTATTCTACCTTGAACCAGAACTTCGTAAAAACACAATTATGAAGGTGGGAACATAATTGTAAACTGTTGTGTAATATTGGTAAATATATAAATATATGCTAAAAAAGAGATATGAGAAAGAAGCTATCGTTGGATACGTTAAAAATTGTCGTAATCACAGCGTATTCGTAACTAACGATATGTAGCCTACCACAATAAGGTGTATGTCCAGACCAGTTAGCGTCAGTAAGACAAGACCGATCACTCTGACCTATCAAACTGTAACCTTGATTACACGAATAAGTTGCTTTTGTAACTGTTCCGTCACTGCTGATGTTTACTGTACCACTGGTTATGTTGGATAATTGTGCACATTCAACTGGATAAAAAAAGAACATTTTTGACAACATTTCAAATTTATATATATGTATGACAGATGCATCATGTTCAAATATTATTGTGATCGATCGACTAACAATTAATTCTAAAAAGATATCTTTCACATTTGGCACACTCTCTGTGTAGAGGGCATTGATCGCGTACTTACCTCTGAGAGCAAAACATCCAGTCCGTCAAAGCTGTTATTGATATTTATCCAATGATAGTCTTTCCATACCACGAGAAACTGCTGCACATATAACTCATCGGCTATAAAAGTAGACTTGTATACAAACACTTTACCTGTTATTGTTGATAAATGGCCCAACACAAACACTTTCTCTTTTGAGAATAAACGAGTTAGGACATTAATTCTCTCTTGTACCTCACGATAAATGGTTTGGTAAATGTTAAAACTATGTATTTGTTTTTTAGTATTTGTATACAAGTCTACAGTTATAACCGATAGACTATACGACACTATATACCTCGTAAACGCACACACACACTTATTACATTCGACAACCACGAACATTATTGGTTGATCAAAACCATGTTGCTTGTTTTGACAATTTAGATCACTGTATTAGTAAACAGAGGCAGGTGCTTGAAGAAAGTCTTTTCCTGAGAATTGTTGGATTATAATACTTACCACATGATGACTCTGTTGTACTCCAAGTTCCATCACTTTGACATGCTATCTCGGCCAATCGATCCAGTATTGATCCAATATAATACATAACGCTCGGTTAACCTTCAGGGAAAGACGAAAATGCTGGATATCAGCATTTTAGTCTTTTACTTGAAGGTTTATTTATGGATTGCCTTGTATTATTAGGTAACTAGTAAATATTTCAGTAAAATTGACAATCTTACCACAAGTTGACTCTGCTGTACTCCAACTTCCATTACTCTGACACGCTATCTCGGCCAATCATTCCAGTTTTGATCCAGTTTAATACATAGAGCACGTAAAACCTTCAGGGATAGACGAAAATGCTGGATATCAGCATTTTCGTCTTTTACTTGAAGGTTTACCGATGGGTTGCTTTGTATTATTAGGTAACTAGTAAACATTTCAGTAAGATCGACCAATCTTACCACAGGTTGACTCTGTTGCACTCCAAGTTCCATCACTCTGGCATTCTATCTTTGCTGATCCATTCAGTGTAGATCCAGCATCACATGTATACTGTATAGAAGACACGGTACCGTTCGTGATGGTCTCGTATTGTCCATTTGTGGTGCTAGTAATGTTCGGACACGTCACTGTTTCAATGAAAATGATCATTATTTAGATCAATACATGTTCAGTGGACTATCCGATTCAACACAAATATAATTATATAATTATGCAGCCGATTTGATTTCAAGTTGGATACTATCAGCATGTATTAATGCAGGATAAAACTTCGATAATTAGATACATGTACCATGATGTTATGGGACATCAAGATAATCTGGTGGCAGTACGAGCATGGCTATTCTAGTTTCTCGGTGCATTACATTATCTCGGGGTAAAACAAATGGCATCAAAACGTAGGTACCACTCTTTATCAGGTATCAACTTCCAATAATCACGGTGGATAAGCACGTGGCACGGATTTTTGGACTCGTAAAAACTTGACAAATTTGAATTTGGTTTGAAGCAGAGAAACAAGACCAATCAAGACCTTGCTTTGATGTTCTTATAAGAAAAAACTTGAGAAAATATTGAGGAAAAAAAGTACATGTATAGAAAATGCTTATCATCAGAACTTTCTCTCAGTTTGTCTCAACTTTTTCCTGGCTATTAGATAGATAAATCAAATCTTAACCAATATCCGATTTGTAATCTGCAACAGCTTCGAAATTGGAGCACCAACATATTATGTCGTTTTGGAAGGGGTTGAAGATAAGTGGGTGACACATTACCACACGTAGGACTGTTGTCAGACCAGCCTGTGCCGTCTGAACCACACGTTAACGTCGATACACCGCTCATCGTATATCCAAGATTACAGAAGAAGGTAGCCGTCATGAAATCTGACGTTATGTTTACAAATCCACTGACAGGGTCGGCAAGACTGTCACATACTGGCAAAGAGAAATTCAAACGCTAAGATATAGAATCCACCGGATTGTTTTTATTTACATAAACCAATAAGACATGCAATATTAAGACTATTTAACATTAAAATGAAGAAAACACTAAAAAGATAAATATGTTTTAAAGACCAACGTGTGAAGCTTGAATTTAATCTTAGCAATAGTTTTTATGTAATACAGTGAACAAATATTAAAGAATCGAGCCTGCCGTCGTACGGACAGTACAAGAGGCATGTTTATTATTATATGCTCCTTCCGAAACACATGTGTCTTTTTTCTTCGAAGGATGGCGTACATATACATTGTCAACACTCGTTATGTCGACAACGGATAAGTCGAAATTCCGTTTAAGTCGAAGTTCAAATCTGACCCCGTCCTCATCGATGGACATAATTTTTTAAAACAATATAATTTCGAGCTGAGTATAGCAATTAAAATATAGTAGGAAAAGGATAGAAATTGCTCGAAACGAGCAATTTCTTTCCTTTTCCTACTATATCTCAATAATAATCGTATATTCATAAAATTATTTTAGAGCTACATTCATCACATACCACAAACGGGCTCTGCAGCATTCCAATTACCATTGAAATCGCACGTCTGATTCTCCGTTCCTACGATATAATATCCAGTTGCACATGTGTAATGTGCCGTTGTTACTTCACCATTTGTATCCAGCGTTACGTTTCCACTGTTCGGTGACGTAACGTCGGGGCATTTGGCTAAAACGAAATGTGAACATGATTATGACTCCATATTTTACGACACCGTTATGCCGAAATAGGCACCAAGGCATTTTATTACAATTAGATCATAATCACAAGATTATTCTGTTATCAAAACAACAACATCGACGACAACAACAACAACTACTACAACAGAAGCAGCAATTTTTAATGCTTCGTCGAGTATTTCTATAATAAGATTAAAATTTATCTACAAATCAATCGATGACAAAATGGTGTGGACACCATTGTACTTCGAGAGCAGATGTCACCAATTAGTAGATATTTACCTCGAAGCATAAAAATAAAACTCTTTTACAGGTATGCAATATTTTTAAATGCATATTTGTATTAGAATCTTCATAGCTGAGTCTCAGATTTAAGAATGAAAACATAACAAAAAGTGTCTTTAATTATAAATGTAAAATTATCTTTCCTTACTTAGAACCATGAAATAACTGGACTCCTCAACAGTATCTTACCACATAATGGCGCCGTATATGACCACGTGCCGTCACTTCTACACGTCATCAATGACGTTCCATTTAACGTATATCCTTCCGCACACGTAAGCCGTGCTGTAGTTACAGTGCCGTTAGTTGTCAGGGTAAATGTGCCGCCTGTGGGTGCTACAAGATTGTCACATGAATCTGAAATAGACCATACTGTTCTATAGGAAATAAAAGAAAATTGAAAAAGTGACGACAATAGGGCAGTTTCGTAGTTTACGTTACTTAATTTACCAACAATCATTATTTGAATGTAGACAGTATTTGAAAGAAGCCTTAAAATCATGATATTTCCTACTAAGGAAATATACCTTTTTACCATTATTTCTATATCTAAAATGTTATGTCGGAAAGATTTGCATAAAAATCTGAAATAAAAAGCTAGGCCTTATTTATATTTCCCATTACATCAGATTCTTCGCACACAATGTATATCTAAAATTTGATAACGGAGAGCAAAAGAAAGGCCAATATTAAGGCAGTCCACCCCTAACGGTATTCACGCGACGCTAGAATTATTCGGACGATATCGTAAACATTCGATGGTGGAATAGGTTCGGATACGTGACAAATGTAATCTCAATATTGGTGGACCACCTTAAACTACAACATACCACAACTTGGTGCGATGTCACTCCACCCTAGACTATCATTCTGACAGGTTCTGTTTATAACACCGTTAAGTATGAAGCCAGAGTCACAACTGTACGTAGACACGGATCGGTCTGCTGATACTACCACGGCACCGTTTGTAGGTGATGGGGGATCACTGCAATCTACAAGCAACATGAAGTATCAAATAACAAGCATTATACATGATTAAGAGGCAGTATGTAAGGTATTATTTTGAAATGTTAACAAAAGAAAAACACCATTATACACTTATCAAATGATGAGAAAAGATCAGTCATGGTAATCATAAAGGTTTTAAGAATGCTCTCTAACAGGAACGTGAAAATAACTTTGTGTGGATGTACTCTTTGATATATTTTAGCGAATATTTAAGAAAGCATTATATTAAGTAAATAGGTAAACATGGACCATTTTAGAAAGATACTTACAACACGTTGGTTGAGTGTTATCATATTGTCCCGTATCCAAGCACGTAATGTTCAAGGCTCCGTCAAGGTCATATCCGACACTGCAGCTAAAAATAACAACAGTTGTGTGTCCGTCTGACGTCTGTACAGCAACACCATTGGTAAGATTTAGGACATCGTTCGGACAGGTGACTTAAAATGTAAAAGAAAGACATTTTAGCAGGAGTACCTGCACTAACTGGTGCTTAGAAATTATATCGGTCTACAGTAGTGCTTAAAGTACACGAGTACCCGGGCCAGCGTACAAAAATTTCAGTATCAAGAACAGTTCAACTTAATTCATCTTGATAGTCAAACACGTATACTATACAGAAAATAGTGTATCAGATGTTGCCAACGACTATGTTGAGTATGGTAACCAAGGAACCCACCTTCAGAATTGTACAGGCGAGTTTACCGGACAAAGTGAACTCGTCGGCATGCTCCTTATGGTTGATTTCTACTAATCAACAATTAACATGATAATTGAACCAAGCAGTTTTACAAATCATTTATCTGTGGGGGTACCAGGGTACCTGCAGGTATTAGTCGGAGTAGTACCTGGAAACATTTTTTGTACTCGTTTCCGCTGTTTGCGTTTTAAGTGAAGTTGTAAAGATATTTTCATTGTTCAATGGCGAATATATAAAGGAGGGGTTTCCATAAGGCCATTTTCCTGGGACCTAAATTTTCCAATGAAATTTTTACCACAAATAGATACATGAAGGGGACGTGTTTTGCCGAAAAGTATGAATCGAACGGACCTTTGGTTTGGTATATATTGTATATTGAAAGTGGGTGGGGTAATTCTTTTCAGGCGCTACCCAAGGTTCTTATAAATCAATTTTCTATCTAAATGTAAATAATCGGCGATTTTTTAAAAAACATTATGTTTTGTATATGAGTCCATGTTAAGATGACATTAAATCCATTGGCTTGCTTATTATAAATATTATAATATTTGGAATTCTATGTAATTTTTCAATTTTTTGTATATTTTCATCTCCCAACTTTGGGGAAAACATCAACACGTTTTTATAAAGCGACATAATGGAATAATCTTTTAGGTGAGAACTTGTTAATAAATCGTTATTGCAAAATTATGAGGAATTTTTGATAGCTAGTCGGGTAAATGAGTTACGGGCCCTTGAATGCACGAAAACCCGTGACAAATTGTGGAATAAATAACAAAATACATTTTTTCTGACTTTCTTTCGTACAGAAAAGCAGAAATGTTTAATTTGCTTAAATTATAGCTGGTCTCAGCAAATAGTACTACAAATAAGCTATTGCAGTCAGTTTCGTCTGTTGTCCGTCCGTCTGCTTGTCTGCCCGTCCATAATATCAGGTTTACACTCTAGAATCCACAAATATTATCCGATCTTCACCACACTTTGTCAAAATGTGTATGGTCATAAGCCCTTGTGTTAGATCAATTTTTGACGGAATTGCTGCAGAATGTGCTGAGTTATGTGCCCTTGAATGTCAAAAAATGTTATTTTTGACAATTTTTGCATTCAAAAATTTTCAAATATTACCCAATCAAATGCAAAACCAAGTGAAAGTGATTGCATTTATAATATCATGGGTGAGTGTGATTTTCATCCAGATTGTAAACATATATTTTGAGTTATCCGCCCTTGAATTTGACAAAATTGCATTTTTCGGCTTTATTTTCCCTTTAGCATCCACAAACATGGAGCAATTAAAACCGATAGAGGACAAATTATTTCTGTCTATAATATATAAAACGTGTAAGAATTTCAGCCAGATTGAAAATGTTTATCCTGAGTAATCCGCCTTTGGATTTAACAAAATTGCCGTATTAGCCCTAGATTTGCACGAAAACCCACAAATTTGCCTAATTCAAGGGCAGATAACTTGGGAAAAGCATTTCAAATGATGCCAAAACCTTAACCTATAAAAGATCTAATGGACATCAACAATTTGTCCAAGTTTTGATTTCATGTTTTACATATTGGTGGATGCTAAAGAGAAAATGAAGTCAAAAATAGCAATTTTGCCAAATTCAAGGGCGGATAACTCAAAATTTGCGATTTCGATCTGGATGAAAATCACACTCACCCAAAATATTATAAATGCAAACATTTTTACTTGATTTTGCATTTGATTGGGTAATATTTGAAAATTTTTGAATGCAAAAATTGTCAAAAATAACATTTTTTGACATTCAAGGGCACATAACTCAGCACTTTCTGCAGCAATTCCGTCCAAAATAAATCTAACACAAGGGCTTATGACCATACACATTTTGACAAAGTGTGGTGAAGATCGGATAATATTTGTGGATTCTAGAGTGTAAACTTGATATTATGGACGGGCAGACAGACAGACGGATGGATAACAGACGAAATTGTCCGTAATAGCTCATTTGTAGTACTTTTTGCTGAGGCCAGCTATAATTTAAGCAAATTAAACATTTCTGCCTTTCTGTACGAAAGAAAGTCAGAAAAAATGTATTTTGTTATTTATTCCACAATTTGTCATGGGTTTTCGTGCATTCAAGGGCCCGTAACTCATTTACCCGACTAGCTATCAAAAATTCCTCATAATTTTGCAATAACTATTTATCAACAAGTTCTTACCTAAAATATTAGTCCAATATATCGCTTTATAAAAACATGTTGATGTTTTCCCCAAAGTTGGGAGATGAAAATATACAAAAAATTGGAAAATTACACAAAATTTCAAATATTTTCATATTTATAATAAGCAAGCCAATGGATTTAATGTCATCTTAACATGGGCTCATATACAAAACATAATGTTTTTAAAAAAAATTCGCCAATTATTTACATTTAGATAGAAAATTGATTAATAAGAACCTTGGGTAGCGCCTGAAAAGAATTACCCCACCCACTTTCAATATACAATATACACCAAACCAAAGGTCCGTTCGATTCATACTTTTCGGCAAAACACGTCCCCTTTATGTATCTATTTGTGGTAAAAATTTCATTGGAAAATTTAGGTCCCAGGAAAATGGCCTTATGGAAACCCCTCCTTTGAAACATCTATTCAACATTTGATATGAATATAAGATAATTAGATTGTCACTCTATCAATTTGAAGCCACAAAAAAGGAAAAATATTCTTAACCTACCACACGTGATGTTGTTTACGTCCCACGTGCCGTCTGTTTGACACGTGGGTTGAGTAATGGTACCCGATATCGTGGAACCAACACTACAGTTATATACAGCGCTAGTCTGGGTACCAGTCGTAATGTAGGTCACCTGTCCGCCATTAGGCTCCGTCAAGTTTTCACACTGGGCTGTAAGTAAATAAATATTGCTGTTTGGCACAGAGTCACGAAAAAGTTTAATTTCCAATTTAATTCTACAATTGCCGAAACTTTTAAAGTCGGATAAATAAAAAAACAATAAAGATTTCAATCGTTTACGGTAGTTTATATTACGTACGAGACGCTAACTCAAGTAACTGTTTATTGATGTAGGCCTAAACGCAAAAACGATCACATATATAACTCATCGGTTATAAAAGTAGAGTTGTATACAAACACTAAAAACAAAATACATAGTTTTAACATTTACCAAACAATTTATCGTAAGTTATACGAGCGAATTAATGTCCTAAATATTTTATTCCCAAAAGAGGAAGTGTTTGTGTCGGGCCATTTATCAACAACAAGAAGTAAAGTGTTTGTATACAAGTCTACAGTTATAGCCAATGAGTTATAGCTGCATATTGGCAATACATCTATCCTGTGATGTAAATGAAATTTGACACATGAAAGTCAAATGATCAAGTTTTACAATTCACCAAAAGTAATGTTCAAATTAGGGTGATTTTCATAAAAAGATATTGTTGCGTTTCTTTTTTCCTCTAGTATGTCTTTAAACATACAAAATAGTTTGTCGATTACTTCAATATTTAACGTGGCGATACAATGAAAACATCTTACAGCAACTGGGTTCCACAACTGTCCATCCACTGCCGTCAGTAGCACACGAAATGTTTACGTCACCATTTATAGTGTATCCGACATCACATCCGAACGTTGTCGTCAATCCGTCATTCGATATAGACACAGAACCACCAGAGGGAGCGGGCAATACGTCACATGCTTGAAAAGAACATACAGGTTCAGAATGTATTGTGAGATAACTATTGCAAACCCACAATTTCACCAAAATAAAAACATGAACAATCTCTTTGACCCAAGACAATATACGAAAAAAGCACAACTTCGCTTTATTCAAGGCTATTTTAAATCTAGAAGCAAAATTTGATATTAATTTTTACATAGATGAGACATTGGACAGGAATATAGTATACGTATATTTATCGAGTTTTATGGTGAATACAATACAAATAATTTACCACATGTAGGCTCAGTAGCATCCCATGTGCCATTGGTAGTACAATTAAGGACGGGGAAGCCTTTAACATAATACCCGGCTACACAGCTATATGTTGCTATGGTTACAGAACCGTCTGTTGTTATGGCTACACTACCACTATTTACCGTTGTTGATAAAGTTCTACAGGAAACTGAAATTTATTTTTTGCCTTTCAGTCAGCATTACAAATAGATCTAGTAAATAAATATAATTATATAATTTTGTTCAATTACATGTAGTAGAATAATAGATAAAACCTCTTCAATGCACACAGTGTATATCTTCTGTATAATTCAAAGCTTTATCAACGAGAGGCAAACGCAAAAACAGTCATGTATTTGAAGCAAAACCTGTAAGCATGCACACCAGAGCTATCGTAAGCAGAGCATTACGGTTACATTCGGGTGCTGATTACTCTAGCATATATCTATAAAAAAGGTTAAAACAGTTTGTTTTTGTTTAAAGATGTTTTTGATTTAAAGTCCATTTTCCTCGGCAGAATTTATACAAACACGAAATTAATCATTATTACATTGTTCGATCGTATACTCGTGTTAAAATTGAATAATTAAAGAAAAGCCCACCACATTCCTGTTGATCAGTTGTGGACCATGTACCATTTTCATCACAAGTTATGGTCTGGTTCCCTATCAAGCTGGTTCCCAATGTACAGGTATATTGGGCTTGAGTTGATACCCCGTCAGATGTAAACGTCAAGTTACCACCAGTTACATTTGTAAGGACAGTACATGTTGCTGAAAACAGAGACGGTTTAAATGTTATCCATGTCCAACATCTAGTTTAATCTACAAAGACTTGTCAGAAATTGTCTATTCTCATTAAACGCTTTGTAAATCGTTATGTTCTTTGTAAATCGTTATGTTAAAGGAAACCTAAAATGTGTGTAAGGATAGATAGCATACTTACTACAATTAGGTGCTGATATATTCCAGCCCGATCCGTCTATTTGGCACGTGCCAGTACTCTGCCCTGACATACTGTATCCTACGTCACAACTAAACGTGACGTCATCTCCGGAAACAACGACATCACCATTAGAGGGCGCAGATGGTGGGTCACAATCTGAAATGTATAAAACTTATTATTTTTAAAAAATTGCATTGATGATATACGTGCTTTAAATGTTAATTTAGATTTCAAAATCATATAAATACTGGCTTGGTGCATGAAACACGCCAGAAGTAACTTTTCATTTCTCACTTAACTATTTCCATAGGATGTTAATGATAAGAAAGCAACGTACATTGAACCTGATTTCTATTTTCCCTTTTTCTAACTGTAAAGCTAATTCTTTGGTCATAACCTTGGTTTTATTTGTTAAGATATTTTATGCCTTGTTATGTGAACCTGGAAAAATAAATAAAAAATAGAATAATCTTAACGCGTTAAATCTGTTTACCACAAGTTGGCTCTGGACGGTTCCAATTTCCATCAGGTAAACAAGTTACAATCATTTGTCCATTAAGTGTATATCCTGATACACATGAGTATGTGGCTGTAGTTGTTTCACCATCTGTCGTTATGTTTATTGTACCGCTTGTTGGTGCAGATCTATCTGAACACTTAGCTGAAAAGGTTGATAATAATAACGTTGTTTTTCGAAACAGTCTCGAATCCCTAATGAAATACCTTATACATTGATATTTTTCTTGTATATTTTTCTTCATATGAAGATGTATGAATTTACATTCAACATTATGCCACATTGTGTACTTCTCTATTTATTTTTAAATCGTTCACTATATTGGGAGAAAAAGAACAACGTGAGGCGATGAATGAGTATTCTTGGGGTTATAGCTCACGATAAATGACCTGGTAAGGCATCTCTAGCTAGAGATGCTTTGCCAGGTCGTTTGTCGTGAGTTATACAGAGATTAAGTACTAGTATGTAAAGAGGGCCACGCACAAAGACCATAACTCGAATGTACGTAAAATAAATCGGATAGAAAAACAGTTCTAGATTCAGATGATAATCATATGGCGAAACATTTTGATGCTAGTCAGCATGATATAAGATGGTACAAACCACAAGACGGTGCTGTGAAATCCCAGTCTCCATTCTCATCACAGGTCAATACGGAGGTCCCGCTGAGTGTGTATCCAACTTCACACGTAAATGTTGCCATGGTAACCGTGCCACTTGTTGATAATGTCATGTTTCCCCCAGAGGGTGCAGACAGATTCAAACAGGTGGCTGAAAACGTGTAAAGTGCCACTTACATTTCAATATCATTATATGTTTCATATTTTTCGAAATGGTATCAATGGCATAAGAATCGTTGCCTACTGGCTATCGAATCATAACTGAGTTTAAACAAAAAGAGGACGGCATCAAATGGAAAGTTACTGTATGATAGGAAGAACTTAAAGTGCGGTAAGTAGACTTTAAAAGAGCTTGCAAGTACCTCTTTACGTACAAAAACGAACATAAATTGGTTGAATGGTACTTGAACTGCGTATTTGGCCGGTTTCTTATGATGATGTCTGAAAGAAATTATGTCGAAGAGTAATGTAAAGAAATACTAAAGGCATATTTAGCTGTTGCTAACATCATGACTTACCACAGCTCGGCTGTGAAGAATCCCATGATCCATCAGCCTGGCACGTGAGTCTGGCTGTTCCGTTAATTGTATAGCCGACATCACACGTGAAATCAACAAACGTGTTGACAGTGTTTGTAGATAGACTGTACGTGCCGCCAGTAATATTGGTCAAGACAGAACACGACTCTACAAGAAAAGTCCATACACTGTTATAGATAATAGCTGCAAAATAGGAACAACAATTTTAAAAATAGATTCGTTATATATAATCGTAATACAATCTCTAAAAATAAAAGCTTTCTTTGATTTGCGAATGAGTGACTCTTGATCGGTCGATTAATTTTTTAAAAGAATATGTTGGAAACATGCATAGATGAAGACATTTACGTTTCACCCATTCTCATTTTTTGGGCCGAAAACGTGTCACAAGCATTCTAACCATTGGAAAGGGACGTTGTTAGTGTAGAATATACTTGTTCTGCATGCCATATTTTTGCTTAACCATATATCTGATAAATTCATATCAAACATCGGCGATCTAAACTTCCGTTTGATCTTAACCAGCGATTATATAACACGACCCCCCGTAAAAATCAGTGTCACAACCCAATTTTCCGAATTTCAAAAGGTTGGTAAATCTCTGCCCAGAAAGCGATATACGCAGAATATGTTTCATTCGACACGTGGTGTATAAGAATATGATAGAATTACCTGGAATCATAAAATAAATTTGCTGTTTTGAAAAAAATGTCTTTTCTTGCTCTGTCACAACTCAGGCGAATTATACGTGACTATGTTTTTTGTATGCGCACTAAATTACCAACAGAAGCAAATTCATACCACTTACCGCTTTTTTAAATCAATTATCCATATAGCTATTGCTCCAGAACATGTGTATCCAAATAATGGAAGTGTTTACTTCATGGTCGTCATTTGAAAAAGCTCCACCAAGTGTCGGACTTTTTCGCTTGAATATGTACGTGACAGCGATCTTTCATTTATGGTAAAGGCCATGTCTAAATCTTTTTAAGTATATCAAAGCCTTTAGTATATACACACTATTGACACACAGTACGGCAATATATTTTGAAACCACGTTAAGTCATCCTGATTTAAAAGTAAGTTTTAATTTTACGTGACTGAATACAACGTGACACTGAAAAACAAAAGTGACCATAACTTCGTTTGACAACAACCTAATTATTATCCATGACCTGTACTTGTACTATGGCGTCAAGTTTAAGGTTTTTTCCATTCATTTTGAAATTCAACGACAGTAATCCGAATACGGAGGAAGGTTTTGCTGGATTTACAGCCATGTACATTACTGGTTCAATATCATAATCTCTTGACAGGTGTGATATTTAAAGTTTGCATTAAGACTCAAAAATAGTATTTCTCTGATACACTTGCGTGTTCTGAATGTTTATCCCTTTAAACAGGCCTTTAGCTGCAATCAGGATCGTCACGTAATATTCACTGTTTCTTCAAGTTAAATTACACATCCGCTTCTCAACCTTTCAGACATTGAAACAATTTTCACAATTCTTTCCATGAATTCCTTGACATATCTATAGAAAATAAGAATATGGACAGCTTTAAAGAAAGAAATGAGCCACAAGAAGCACCAGAGACGGGCAGTATACCCCCCATACCGTATGTGCTTGTCACAAAACCACATTTCTATTAGCAGTGACCTGTGATAGAGCCAGCGGTCCACGTTACATGCAAAATTTAAATAGATTAACCCAAATGCAGATAGAAGATTCCTGAAGGATCTATATCTTAAGAATTCAAATAGTGATATACAGTGAATATTACGATAGTAACGCGGATAGCAGACAAAATATCTTTATCTTTAAATCTTGGTATCTATGCCTTTGTTTCTATTTAAAAACCGAGAACCCGTACCATTATATAAGTTTTCATTGTATAGTGATAATTTGAAATATTATTGTAGGAAGAGGCGATATCGCACACTGAAATCCAAAATGGCTTAATGCTTTAGGAGAAGATTGAATTGGATTTCTTTCTTAACTTCTATGTAAATATCAATAACCCACAATGTAGGGGTAATTTTCATTTCATGTAAATAGTATGTATTTTAAATCAAACAAATGTTTGTCTTTTAATTTTTAACTAATTTTACTTTCAAATAATACTACTCAATTAAAAAACAGGACTTGATTCTAAAGCAGTTACTTTCACTGAATATTACGTGACACAGGATCAAATTTCGTTTGGTCGACATATTTTTTTTTATTTTTACCAAATACATGCAGATTTTTTTCAGTTTGATAGAACATATATTGCTTAAAGAAATAATTAGTCTTATAAACTAATTTGTTGCCATCATAAGTTACGAGAGGAATTAGAATCAAGTGTTTTAAATATTGACTGTTTTTGCACATTAGTTCTAATAAATCCATTACTCGCGGTGCTTCTTGTTCTTACATGTCTCGAGTTTATGTAAGTCACTTGAATTTCTAATATACAGCTATATATCGCCTGTTGAATTACCAAAACATTACGTCCTTTGTAACTTACTTGAATGTTTTTTTAATAGATTTGGTATAATACAGTCGTGTCACGTAAAATAAAATGGTAGTTTTGGGGGTTCTTCAAATCATTGATGCAGGTAGAGACAGACACCTTTAAAGGAGTGGCCATTATTTATTTTTTACCGTATAGATGTGATACTATCATATTGTAATAAAAATATTGCAATTCTGTAAAGTCGGAATTTTGGAATTTTGCTGGTGGTTTTCGGCCGAAAAAATGAGAATGGGTGGTTTAACCCTTTCCCAAACAAGACCTGGTTTTGACGTCCCTAATAGAAATAGCTTGGGAAAACATTGAGGCAAAAGAAGAAACTACTGATAACCAGCAGTTTCTCCTTTCTCCTAAATATTTTCTGTGCTTTCTTCTTCATAAATTCTGTCTTTAAAAACATGCATTTTGCCGTCTGCAATAGTTTTCAAATTGGACGACCCTAAAATTTTGTCGTTTGGGAAAGAGTTAAGAGGAGAAACGATTAAAATGAACATTTGTAACCCATCACACTAAAAGGGACCTTAGCCGAACTCCAGAAATCCAATTTTTGACAAACGTGTCAGACTCAGCACAGATCAACCAGATGCGAAAAATGGACAGCGAAAAATGGACATATAGTAAGATAGGGAAAACATTCCGGATTTAGAAAATTACATAAAACTGAAAAGTGTTGACCCTATAAGGTCCCATTTGGCGTGACGGGTCACATTTTGTTCGTTTATATACCACAAAAAAGCAAGCAGGTAAGCAGAACTGTGATTTAAAACATTTCGATTAAAGGTATTCTTATTTCTATTTTTTCTATTTATAACATTTACTCTATTATAGGTTTCGAAAAATGACCTGGTAAAGCATCTCTAGCTTTTAGTAGGTCATTTACCGGTACCTATATATAATTTTAAAGTACGACAATACGTGGTTTCCCTAATAGAACCATAAATGCAACGTTACCACATGTGGTGTCTATCCCTGACCACCCTGACCCGTCTGTTCCACATGTCCGCACTGTAGATCCACTCATGGAAAAACCCAGATCACAGGAGTAATACGCCGTCGTGTTACCAGTGTCGTATACGACATACCCGTTCATAGGTACTGTTACATGGTCACAGACTGACAAAAGATGTTTCATCAGTTCAACGTTGTCACAGTGGATAATCACGTGATGTAATAATTACTGAATATCTCCAATAACTTTGTTAGATCTAATACGGGACCGATTTAAATTCGGTTTGAAGCAGAGAATGTGGAGAGACGTCACGCATTAGATGGACGTGTTAATTTTTGAAAAATCAACTGATAAAAAAGTTATTGAAGATAAACCAAAATTTTGGTTTATCTTTAATAACTTTTTTTATCAGTTGATTTTTTTTTAAAAAAATCTACCTCGACCATGTTATTCCTGATATTTTTCCACCTTCTCTGCTTCAAACCGAATTCAAATTGGTCAAGTATTGACAAAGTTATTGAAGATTATCGGAAATTCTAAGTCACGTGATTATACACCGTGGTTGTACGGTATCATTTATTAGATCTAGATCTACATCCTAGTTTTCTGTTCAGATCATTTTTATCAAATTTTGTAAGGCTGAATATATTTTTATTGAAAGAATTACACGTGTACTTTAACCCTTTCCCAAACAAGACCTGGTTTTGACGTGTCTAGCAGAAAATGCTTGGGAAAACATTGAGACAAAAGAAGAAACTGCTGATAAACAGCAGTTTCTCCTTTTGTCTCAATATTTTCTATGTCATATTTTACACAAATCCTATCATTAATAACATCCATTTTGTCATTTGTGGCAGCTTTCAAATTGGACCAGTCTAAAATTTTGCCGTTTGGGAAAGGGTTAAGGAATAGATCGAGACATACGGTGACTTTACAAAATTGCTACCGCATAACGTTAATTCATTCATTGATTGATTCAATATCTACGATAAATTTTGTTGGAATTAGATTTTTCGGAATATCATAAAACTTCAAGAACGAAGACTTTTGTATGACGCCAAGACATCGGGCTTATTTAAATGGCATGTCAAAAGGCTGGTTACAACTACATAAGTAGATCTGGAAAAAACGTCCCTTAAAATATTTTTCAAAATTGAGTTTAAAGGGACATTTCATTCCGATTTCAATTTTTTAAACTATGTCTTGATGCCAAGATTGGTTATTCTAATGAGTATAAATACTATTAGTTTATTTAAGTTGTTGCCAATAAGCGAGAAACACGCATTTAAAGTTGAGACATAATCGATAAATTGCATATAAATCCGAACTGTTGTCCACAACAATTTGTTCAATTTTAACACAAAAATATAAATTTCTCGTAAACGGCGCAATGTTTTGGCTTGAAATTTTCAGAATTTTCATAAGGAAATATGCTCTGTCAGATAAAAATAAAAGTTAAATTTATGACAAAAAATTCTGAAATGTCACAATATAAAGATCGGCCTGTTGTCAAATCGAGTCCAATATGCATCAATTCTGCTCTCTATAAATTACTACAACTCACGAAGAAGCTATTGGAGAACAACGTGGATCCTGATCAGACTGTGCGTATGCACAGGATGATCTGGATCCATGTTGGGCTCAAAAGCCTTAAGGGACGTTTTCCAGATCCTGGCTCATATATTTCCTAATTAAACGCGATGTGTTACTTTGTCTTTTCTAATCGCACCATGACGGGTATATCAATATAGTATTACTCATACTCACGACAGGTCGGTGCTGCTCCAGACCACGTGCCTGACGTGTCACATGACCTCACGGCTCCACCCACAATGTTATAATTAGTAACACACGTGTAGATTGCCTGACTCGTCACTCCGTCAGTTGTTATGGTAACATTTCCACTTCCGGGAGCAGCAAGACTTTGGCAAAGAGCTGATAAATGAATAGGATAAGATGTATAATAGTTAACATTTTAAACAGTCGTCCAACATTAAATCAGTATCACATAATTAACAAGTCAGCATCAGAATTTATGGCCTTGAATAATTTGCAAGATGTGTAATATGCTCCTATACTTCTATGTTTAATTAATTATAGTTTGGTTTTTTTTTTTTTTGGGGGGGGGGGGGTTGTATATTGTTAACGATGTCAGTATTCTAAAGCCGCGAAATGCTTTTTTGTAATCATGCTTACAACACGTTGGAGAGGACGTGTTCCATGCCCCGTCAGTCGCACAGTATGATGTCCGATCACCATTCATAGTATACCCAGAACTACACGAATATGTTGCTGTTGTAACTACACCATTTGTTGATAGATTCACTAAACCTCCGGTCGGGTGTGAAAGCTGCTGACATTCAACTGGAGTAAACAATGGCAAAAGCATACAAAAACATTTTGTTAGTATGTGAAAATAAGGCAGTCTTTTTTAAATGTTTCATTTGCTTCTTGATTATTTAGTATTATCAAGAGACATGTCAATGCTAGCAAAACAATGGTCGCGAATTAACTTTTAAAACTATGAGTCATGGAAAATTATTCCCGTTCAGTAATATCATCCTACTAGAGTGTCATCGGTAACATATCGAAAATGTCGTACAGTTCTATAGATTATTTGAGCTGTAGTTAAGGCATTTTAACGTAAAAAGGATATACTTTACCACATGATGGTATAGATCCCGTCCAGCCTGTGCCGTCAGTAGCACATGTTTGCTGACTGACACCCAACAGTGTAGACCCGGCATCACACGTGTATGATACAACAGTACCGTTGGAGGACACAGAGCCATTGCTCGGGGACGATGGTTCATCGCAATCTGCAATCAGATAGTGTAATATGACATTCGCGTATATTTGTAAAAGAAGCAAAATACGCTACTTAATTAATTATCTGTGGTAAGCCTACTAACATGAATAAAATTCAAGAGAAACATCCTTATATATCATTGTCTATCAATCAACGAAGTGTTTGTTGTTGTTGTCTTTGCTGTTGCTTTCTTTGTTGTTGCTGTCTACGTCTTGTTGTTGTTGTTGTTGTTGTTGTTCTTATTCTTGTTGTTGTTGTTCTTGTTGTTGATGATGAGTGAACATAATTGTCTCTCATATTATCGCGGATGGTAGTTATGTAACTTTATAATAATATGTTCTACGACTTTTCTACAGCAAACACTCTCGACAAGAAAACATTTGATGAGTTTTCTTTTAAAAACTGTATACCTAATATTGAATGACATATACGTATACCGTAACACCAGCGTACTCTCCGATTTATTTTCATACAAAGGCTTTCCCTCAGTTAAACGTTTATTTACAGAGGTTCGGAAAATATCAAAGAAAGTCACGCGATAACCATCCGTGATTTTACTTTAACTACCTGCCTTGGATGAATCAACGAATATCTTCATTCGTTTTTGATTTTCAAATAATATCTACTCGTATTACTCAATAAAACGTTTTCGTACCACAAGTTGGGCTAGAAGCGTTCCAGGTGCCCGTGCTATCACATGATGCTGTAGATTGACCAACTAGATGGTAGCCTGCTACACAAGTAAAGTTTGCTGTTGTCTGATATTCGTCTGTTGTTAGTGTTACTGTTCCACTGTCTGGGGCCAACAGGGAGTTACATAAAACTGCAAGATAAAACATAATATGCGATCAGGTATGGAAAAAGTCCTTACGCTAGAGGATGCTGTAGATTGCTATACAAGTAAAGTTTGCTGTTGTTTGATATCCGTCTGTCGATAATGTTACTGTTCCACTGTCTGGAGCCATCAGGGAGTTACATAAAACTGCAAGATAAAACATAATATGCGATCAGGTATGGAGAAAGTCCTTACGCTAGACGATATCGCTGCTTTTTCAACAAAAACTATGCAGCTGCAGCTTGTGTAACAGGAATTACATGATACTGGAATTTACAAGTATGGTTCATCTATTTACTAAATAATTATGTAGATGTAGTTAACGTATTATTCTTTCGAGTGGACCATGACTCATAATTTGAGTAACATGCATTAAATCATACCGCCAAGATTCTGTAAGATGGCTTTGCATTTGGCATATGTCAACTTATATTTAAGAAATAATCTGAGTTATACCGTAATCTATCATTATTTAAACACGGTTCGGAGTTAGGCGGTACAATAAATAATCCACAAGAGCGACAGCTGACACTCTCTTTGGTTTTTTATTGTGCCACCTAACTCAGAACCGTGGTTAAGTAATGATAGACCACGGTAGAACTCAGATTATTTTTTAAATAAATAGAAAATACAGTTGCCCAGAAATAAGTAAGACGCGTGTTGTGTGGTGGATCATATAATACTTTGAAAGACAATAGAAAACAGGAAATATAAAACATAACGTCGCTCGTAACAGCGTGATTGATTTGTGTTGAAAAACAACGATAACAGAGCTTACCACAAGTGGGCGATGCAGTATCCCATGATCCATCAGTAAGACACGTGCTATGTGAGGAGCCTGTTATCGTGTAGTTTACGAGACACGTAAAATCGGCCCTCGTGGTAGTACCGTCAATAGATAACACCCACGTCAGCTCCGCCATCGTCCCTAAACTGTCACATGGTTCTGCAATAAGATAAATGAATTCATTTACCCCCAAAGACGGTGTATTTTTTTTTAAAAAAATCAAATACATAAATGTTACTAAATATACCTTTCTAACCACGTGTCGTAGTTCGATTGGAAACAACTTCTGATTATTTTTTTTTAATTTATTTTTATGTCGTTATGCTTTATTTTTTTTTATAAATCGCATTATGTATTTTTCACGGTCTAATCCAGGCCATTAGATATGATATAGTTGGCTTAAAAGTGTTTTCATAGTTGGCAATGGCTGTTTTTCATCTATTCCCCTCGTCACTGTAGCTTAAAATAAGCTGCAGTTAACAGGCTTTTGATGACGTAATATTTACGGTGCTTTTGGATTTGTGAGACTTTTTTTTCTATAAATTATTTATCCATTTTTACAGATATACCGACAGAATAAGAATACATCTAATAAACGCCCACCCCCTACTTTTCCATCGACCATATTTCTGATAAACGCCCGGGCGTTTATTAGAATAATTATTACTGTACATAATAAAAATATACATTCATCTTATACACAATTACCAATTCAATTCAACATAACAAAGAGTTGTATATTTTATTTGTTAGATTATATGTTTTAAAGCACAATGTTAAAGGATAAATATTTATACGATCAAAGTGTATATGGGAAAAGATGACAATTGTTTGCGGTTTGTGGAGACTTACCACACGTTGGATCATTGCCCGTCCATGCGTTCGTGTTGGTCTCACAAGTTCTGTTCTCATCTCCGTCTAGAACAAAGCCTACGTTACATGCGTATATCAACGTTGTTCCGTCACTGGATACTGCGACGCTGCCGTTTTCAGGAGCATTTGGTAACGAGCAAGCTGAAAGATACAATAAGGGATGTGGGTAGGGTATACAAGTCATGCAAAGAACCGCAGTTTCACCATCAAAATATTATTTACGTATCGATACATATTTCAATGACACCGTAACTTGACCATGTTTTAGACTAAGTTGTAATAATGAGGTCTTTGAAGAAATGCAGCAATATAACGAAGGTGTGCAACATTTATTTTATTATCACATTAGGTATCAATAATATATTGTGCTCCTCAATCATAGTTAGCTGTTGTTACCGGGCCGTTTGTCGTGTACGTTACAAATAAAAATATAAGTTTTATTTGTTACTTACTACACGTAGGTTGCTGTGACGCCCACGTTAAGTTACTCTGACATATTCTTGTAGCATCACCCGCTAGGGTATACTGTGCTCCACATACATAGTTGGCTGTTGTTACCGGGCCATTTGTCGTGTATGATACTGTACCACCTTGAGGGTTAGAAAGTGTTGGACAAGAGGCTGTAATAAAAACAAAAATGTACACGAAAAGACTGGTAGTGGTTTCCGAGTAAATATCTATAAATGGCCTGGCAGAGCACCTGTTGCTATTTCCTAGAGATGATCTGCCAGATCATGTATTGTGAGCTATACAAAGTTAACATGTACTCATTTATAGCTACTTATTTATATCTACTTAACTTTTCATTATCATTCTTCGCTTCTGTATATCAACGGGATTCGTTCCCTCTCATACAAATTCAAACAACTCGGAAGTAATGTATACCGATACTGGGTTGTCAAAATAGAATAGGATAAATCCTACTTACCGCAAGTTTCTGAAAAAAGACAGACATAGAAAGGTTATCTTTATACGTGTAACTGTTTAAAGGCATACAAATGAACCATAAATTACAATGGCAAGATTATAGGTACATCGATTCTATAGAATATTATCTCCCTGTTTCAACACATTCAATTTAGTGTTTCCATTATAAGTCAATCAGGGTTCCAATAACTTGAATGATATGGTTATTTTATTTTCAATTTATTAAATGGTTAAACTAACTTTTTCGCATTGTTCATGTTTCAGGAGAAATATCTTATTCAAACATTAAGACGGGCAAAATGAAACATGATAACAAGGAAAATATGCGAAAACACTGGTTATTTACCTAATCCTGTCAGACTAATCAGGGCCCCTTGTGCAGAGATTGTCTGTACATTTGTGGGTATCGAGCTCGGTACTTGATCCTTCTTACAACTGTTAGGTGTGATAGATGCGCTGGTCCCGTCACTCGATACGGACTGGAAAAAATACTCATATGCATAAACAATAGTTTCATTAAGGAACGCATGCTATGTGCAATGTGAAACAAAAATGTCGTTATGATTGGGTAAGCGATTCATTATGAAGGAATACACACGTGTAGATCTACACTCAACAACTTTTCTAATTGGTCACCATTTGATGTAGACGTCCTAAGAAGGGCGTAATTCTAACCCAGAGGCATCGTGATGCTCGCTTAGCCTGGGCTTGGCGACATCTTCGGTTAACAAGGGCCCAGTGGGCAAACGTCTTGTTTGTGGACGAAACCAGAGTTAGGTTGCGGAATGCTGACGGTCGTAGACGCGTATACCGACGTCGAAGAGAGCGATTTGTTGCGAATTATGTAGCTGAAGCCGATCACTTCTGTGGGTCTGTCATGCTATTCGCTGGCATTTCCTTACATGCAAAAACCGTAGTCATATTTGTCCGAGGCAACCTCAATGCTGCACGGTACCAGCAAGACATCATCCAACCAGTGCTTATCCCTTTCTTTCGTGCCAACAGACGGGGCATGCTTCTCCAAGACAATGCTCCTTGTCACGTTGCTAGAGGTTCCATGGCAATGCTTCGTGCGAACAATATTAATGTAATGCCATTTCCATCAAAGAGCCCAGACCTCAACCCCATTGAGCATGTGTGGGATTTGCTCAAACGGCGAGTGCATGCTTTGCCTCAGCAGCAAAATTTGAATGAGCTTGAACGTGATATTATTCAAATCTGGAACAACATAACCAATCAGGAGCTCCAGCCGTACATTATTCCATGAGAAGCCGTTGTCGCGAGTGTATCGGTGCAAATGGGGGTCATTCCCAGTACTAAGTTTGCTATAAAAAAAACTTGGGACTTTTTGCAGAGAGGGTGGGTCATTTTAATTGACGTTAAATTTTGCTATACTCCAAGTTAATGAAATAAACCATGATTTTCAAGTTCCAATATGTGTCTCTTTCTTTTGAATACATTTAATTTTCATACATTTGCTTTCCTCTCGAAATTTAAAGAGATATACAAGGTGACCAATTAGAAAAGTTGTTCAGTGTATATAAGTATTAACAGAGAAAAAATGAACACAACTGCCGAAAAGCCGGTTGTCATGATTACGATATTCGTCGCATGAAACACTTAAGAGTCTGTTTTGTTTTGTTTATGTGACGTATACATCGAGAGCAAATATTATTCAAACGATTCCAGAAAATTTGCATATGTTTTTATGGTCTTTGTACAAAATCATGACTCACCATACAAGAAAATCGAAATATCGTGATATCATCAATGTCCGAGTCGGCATCGTTCCCGTTATATAGAGTGACGTAATTGTTACCAGAAAACTCGACTGTGTCCACACACCAAACTGTCTCAGATACTGCAAACACATGACAGAGCAACCGATAAGAGGGGGTGAACCCTTTCTAAATTTGTTGTTTCAAATCCAAATCCCATCTTGTGGGTGTTTTTAATCGTCTCGACGAGACAATTCTAATGAGTAGCCATAAACATAGGGTTCGATGAATAATAAATGAAATATTGTTTTGTAAAAAGTCACAATTCCATTTTATCCCGAGCTCTGCTATGACGAATAGTATACGAAAAAGATTGACACACATGAAAATAATCGAATCAAGGGCTCATATAGCATTATAGGCCAACAAGGAATCAGATTAGCATGCACATATTTTGTAGAAGAATTCCTTCGCCTATCGCATAAAAAGATGAATTTTAATTAAAAAATTATTAGATCTAGTCTTTGATTTTCTAATTCTGAGAGGTATGATATAGTTTAAAATCTGAGAAGTATGATTTAGTTTAAAATACAGTCTTAATTTTGATCTATCATTCCATTAGCACATTTTTTCTATATGAAATGAGCGTAATTAAGTATACCTGAGTATGCAATTCTGGTGGGACACGTTGTATGATTTACGGTCACGTGTGTATTATCTGTGCACGTGTCCAGCGTGTCCGACGTCATGTCACATGACACTGTACCGGCTACGTCAGTGTACGTGTAGTCGTATTTTCCCAGAAACACGTACGGACAAGGTATCATGGCTGAGGCCGCATTTCCTGAAAATTATCATTGTTTTATTATGTTCATGTAATTCTAATATTATTCAACATAATACTGTGAATGTTTTGTTCTTTTCTTATAAATAAATTCCGTACCTATCTATAAGTACCAGGGGCCCGTATTACTAACGATCGTACGTTTGGTTTGTGCATAATTACTTGTAACAACAGTCCTGATTGGCTCAGTCGGATTTCTCGTGCAATCAGATGTCTTGTTACACAGTTTACACAAAAACTTGGTCGTAAGATGTTAAGTAATACGGGGCCAAGGTCTTTGATTAAAAAAAAAACGACGATATGCTACGCATGGTGGTTGTTAGCCTTAGAAGTTAAATACATAGTACATGTAGAATAGATAGGTGAGCAATTTCTGTAGGTGTCTTTGATAAAGAATCAACACCAATTTCTAAATCATATACAATTTAAATTTTGTATACAAGTTAGCCGTTTCACAAACGGCGAAACACTCCAGACTCCAAAAAAGGGTGCTGATACAGTTAAGCTTTGTTTGGTACTAGTACTATATATCACAGAAAATATTGAGGCATTCGAACGAAATTCTGTTAATTAGTATTTTCTTCCTTTCTGCCAATATATTCCCAAACCTTTTCTAGGGAAGCAAAAAATGTCTTAATCGGGAAAGGATTAAGATATGAATAAGAAATGAAGACTCACCTGATTGTATAAGAAGCTTGTACTCGGAATCTGCCGGTCTAAAGTTTAAGGATGCCGCCGATCCAAGGCACAGAGTGTCTATATCGCTTAATGTGCCGTCAGAGTTCATTAGGACACGTTCATTGTACAGGCCAGCCTGCTCGGCTGTAAACAAATAACTTGTATTGAGGTAAGACCTGTGTAATGGGCTATTTGACCTAACAACATCTGTATGGTGCGAATAGACGATTTCAAGGGAAGTAATTTTCATTGCCCTCAAAATTTGAATTTCTTACTTTTGTTGAGCTTTTGCCTACTCTTCATACAATTTTGAAACATTTCCATAAAATCCTTTTATAATCCCTGGAAATCTGAGTACGCTTAAATATCTCCGTTCTTACGAAAACAGGCGATATTGCAACTAACGACACTTTATAAATGCTCGGACTTGCAGACATCACGGAATAAATCGAAATAAAACGATTATATCGGAAGTACATTACCCAGGTCTTACCTTAAAGAAAATAGAAAGTATTGCATGTAAGAGAGAAAATACTGGAATTGCAAAATATGACAAAGCGTGAATAAAACATTAGCCTGGTTCATTTGAAAGATATTGAGGAAGAAATAACATCTTCGCGAGCTCGGTATTCCGTTTCCACTGTGTTTCCCAAACGACAACACTTTAAGGTAAACCTATTTGAAAGCTGCTGCAGACGACACAATTATTTGTAACAAATGAAGAAATTTATTCACATAATAACCATGAAAACATTGAGGCAAATTGGAGAAAATGCTGATGATCAGCATTTTCTCGTTTTGCCTAAATGTTTTCCCAAGTCTTTCTCTCCAAGGGACGTCAAAACCAGTTTGTTCGGGAAAAGGTTAACAAAATAAGGAAGGCTGTAGAACAAGTATTGTATCCTTGACATGTGAAGATGATGGTGGTCCCTCACCTGACAAAACAGAAGAACTTCTTTAATAATTATGTATAGATCTATATGCCAAAAGGAAATATTTAACCAAAATTTCATCAAACCCAATGTTTTGGGTACTCATTAGAATCGTCTCATCGAGACGATTCAAATGAGTACCCACAACATAGGGTTTGGATTTGAAATAAAAAAATATCTTATCTCTTATATAGAGTTCTGACATGCGATCAATTTGAAAATTTATTGAATTAGAGAATACATCAGGGTTAAGATGGATGCGATAGATCTTTAAGAATCATGTGATAAAAATGGAATTTACGACCAAAACATTATGTGTTGGTGTTTGTTGCTATTACTGTGTCACGTGATTCCCATTGAGTTGTAACTTCTGACCACTTTGCATTTTCGATAAAATATTGTTGGCGCAAGATCGTATGGCACATGCTTACACATTGGCCAAAATGTAAACAAAACAGTGTTGTATAAAGGATGAATAAATTCTTTATAAGTACAGTTGGCGCCACATCGTATGACACGTGTTTACGTTTTGTGTAACGTTCAATTACATTTGAACAAAATATAAACATTGTGCCATACCATGTGGCGCCAACTGTACTGACGTGGACATGTTGACAACTAAAGGTACAGTGATAGAGCGGTATGTTCACTGTTCTGGGTTTTCTGCGTTTTATCGAACAATGTTTTGTTTACATTTGAACAAAACGTAAACATGTGCCATGCGATCTTGCGCCAACAATAGACGGTGTAACTTTAACTTGACGATTGAATCACGGTAGGGATTGTGCATGCTAGGATGGGTAAATTTACGGACAAATTTGCCTCGCTTCAGGTAAGACATTTTGCAATAACTTCCTTATTTCTGCGTCAATTCAAAAACGGGTTGTTGCATGTACCCCTCCTTACTGAGCTCTTTCCTCCGATGTATGCTTTACACGAAACCTTTTTGTACTTTTTGCGAAAAGTGATCCCAACCGACCAGAAAAATGACAAAAAATCTGATCGTTTTTCAGGTCAGGTGGGGTCAATTTTTGGGAAAAATATGGAGAGTTTTAAAATAAGTAATACACCTGAGGAAAGCGCTCAGTAAGGCGGGGTACATGCAACAAACCGCTTGAAAATTGACACAGAAATAAGAAAATTATTTCACAATTTCCTACCTGAAGCGTGGCTTATTTTGCCGTAGTCTTTATCATTTCGTTTTCTGGTCAGTTGGGATCAAATTTTGGAAAAATAAAAGGATACCACAAATAATCAGTGTATCCGAGGAAAGAGATTTTCAAGGCGGGGTACATGCAACAGACCTTCTGAAAATTGACAAAGAAATAAAGGAGTTATTGCAAAATATTTGACAAGATTCGAGATTATTTTTATCCGTATTCGTTATCCATCCCAGCATGCACAATCCCCACCGTGTGAATTTTACGTACGGTTATACTGATAGTATCTGTATGAATAGTCTGTTATTTTAACCAGCTTCAAACACAGATATCCATAGATGTCTGTCCCGAATGGTGCAAATACACTGGTAGTTCTGAAAACCATAGATCTATTAATAAATTAGCCTGGGCATGAAACCAAACAAGGAGCTATGTAAAAAATAAGAACGCTTTTCTGACAAGAATGTCTTTAAAAGTTAGGAACGAAAAAGCTGCATGTTTAAAACTTGTTCTATCGTACAATTACATTTGCAAAATTCATCCTATAATATTGCATAGAATTGATAGTACACAATAAATGGAGAGGTAATAAAACGCTTTATTACATTCCTAGCAGTGAAATCCTGTAATTTCACAGTGAAATAAATCTTGATATTTCACTGCAGTGAAATATTTCTCTCCTGTCGGAACTACTTTTTTTCCAACCCAGAGACATTATAAAGAGTCCATTTCATGAGCTTAAATGTTGAAATTTGTTACGAGAGCACTTCCTTATCAGTGAAAATAATTCCCCACTTGAGGCCCCTCAATTATTGATCTAAATATAGACTCAATGACAAGTTTATGTGACGTAATTTACACACAATCTATGACGTATGCCTGCATATTGATTTCTCTAGAGATGCAATGTTTAAACAGATCGTCAAACGGGAAGGACTTTAATTCTGTGGATTTAGAGGGAGAGATCAGCTAGAAAGTGGTTGTTCATCTTATTTCAAGAAAATGGTACGCTTTGTTACAATTGTTTGACATATCCGGTTTATCATTGGCTTGTATGTTGGCCATAAACTGTAAAACAACACTCGTTTTGTTCAAGTTGTTGGAAAAGTGTTTGAAAATGGAGGACCTCGAAATGCTAATAAATAGAGTGCATAGATCTACACTGATTGGGGAAGTTGCAGTTGAAGGGAATATGAGACCAAACGAATATTCTGGTATGTGCTCACACTCTTGTCAAAATTGATATGTGTTTTTTCATTTCAAGTTAACTTTGTTCTTTGTTCAATGTTCAAACGGACCCAGCCTTCCGATCCGAATCCACACTCGCACATGCACACTATCACATCGGCCCAAGTTCAAACCTAAATAAATAGTTGAGTTGCATTCCTTGCTGTTTGAGCCGATTTTTCTGTGACAATATCGGATTAACGAAATGTAGGCTAACATTTTTGTTTTTCCAATCATGGCCGGGCCATGGCAAATGAAATATTTCAGCCGGCAGCTGACTTTTGGGATGACGTTGTTGTATAATTTAGACTAGAGTTTAGAATGCTAAATAGAATAAGGTTACAGAGCTTAAATTTTATTCGGGTCGTTTTTTATCCCTTATTTGATGATAAAAAGGCCAAATATATGTTTATTTTTTTCTCGCTTCAAAATTCAAACAAAATGGCGGCCCTTCTTTTGTAAATACACAAAGAACATGTATTTATACGCGTTGCAAAGAAGACAGAAATCAAATGGGAAATAAGATGGGTTTTTTTGTTTTTACCTCAAAATGGGGGGGTCAAACTCCCGAAATAGGTATGTAATAAATAGATTAACTAACTGAATAAATGTGATATGAAAATTATTTCACTCGAATGGGGTGATATGCGGTTAAAAAAACTCGTCCTTTCGGACTCGTTTTTTCAACCGCATCTCACCCCATTCTCGTGAAATAATTTTCATATCACATTCATTCAGTTAGTTAATCTCTATATCTTCATATTTCTTGATTTCTTAGAACTGCCTCTTTTGAAGAATTGTAACATTTTCTAAAGCTTTGTTCTTCAAAGGCTAAATATCAAGAGTTGTAATGTAGACAGGTACATATGAATAAGGTGTCCGTCTGTATCCAGCCAATCTGTAGAATGACATCTCTGCGCGTCTAAAACGCCAGAAATCTGTTTTCCATTCATTTTGACGTCCTTAATAGAAAGAGATTAAGAAAACATTGGGGCAAAAGAAGAAAATGCTGATGACCAGCATTTTCTTCTTTTGCCTAAATATTTTATGTAAAAATGTACACAATTCTTCCTATTTCAATATCCATTTTGTCATCTGCAGTAGGCCTTTCTTTCAAATTGGAATAATCTTATTATTTTTTTTTTCTTTTGAGTTTAAGAAAGGCTTTAAAGCCTTTGAACAAACCTAGGTACTGTTTGGAAAAAAGCTAGATAAACAATATATAGACCACGTACATTAGAATAAGGTATCCATCTGTATCTAGCCAGTCTGTGGAATGACATCTCCATGTGTCTAAAACACTAGTACCAGAGCCCGAGTTCCATTCAAAACTCCATCCTGACATCTCATTGGTTGTGAACGTCACGTGACCTTTATTGCTGTCCTCCCATTGGGTGTTGGCAAAGTAGTCCGGCCACGTACATGTACCTGTTATATTGTGTGTGCCCATGCATTAGGAAAACCAAAGAAATTTTCATATGGTACATTCAGAATACTTATTAGTTTTTTTTTTAAATCGTTTAGTTTGTACTGATTGGTCATGATTGAATGATAATATGTGTTAGGGTTTCGAAGCCGTTAAAAATTCTAGAATCTACTGTGATTGTATTTTTATGAAAATAACGACAACATAACTGGTATCAGAACTGTATCACCGGAACTAACTGCATATCTAACCCATTAGGGCTACCAGAAAGCTCACATTTGGAATCTTCCAATTTGAAAGGTGTGGCGGATGACAATTTGAAGTTAATGATTATTTTTTAAATCTTTCCATTTTTAGGTTAGAAAACATTATAGAAAATGCAGAAATTACTTGTCACAAGCATTTTTTTCGCAATGTTTTCCCTGGCCTTTTCTCGTAAGGGAGTCAAAAGGCGTCACTGTGCAATAACAGGTTAATGGGCATAATTATCTGTTACGCACCATCTCCTCCCAAATCTTTAACAATGAAAAAAGATAAATACAGACCAATTGAAAAGATAAAACAATCGTATGTGATTTCTTTTGCTGTATATGGTAGTGTAACTGAGCGAGCATGTTGACTTACATTTATTGTGGATTCTATCTAACACAAAATACAAGACAAAAGAAAAAAACAATTTATCAAAAATGATAAAAAATATTCTTACCTGATACTTGTGTAAATGCAGTTATCAACAAAAGCAAAATAATAAAATCATTCCTATTTCTTACATTCATTCTGCGACTAGGTATATGTTTACCTCATACATTATTTCCTATTATTTAAAGTCACTTTCGTGTATTCTTTTGTAAGCGTTCTGTGATCTATTAGTCAAATCTCAAATTGTCGGCGTTATTGCAAAACCTCGTAACTCCAGGTTGATATAAGCTGGAGTTACGAGGTTTTGCAATTACAGGGACGAAAAGAGACATGTCACGCCATGAAGAGCTTGTTGACCAAATTGCGTTTCTTTTTGTTTAACACATTTTGTCCGCAATTAGTGACAAAATATATATCGAGGGCTCAGTGCAAAACTATTGCAACTGCATATTTTTTTAGAAATTCACTTTTTTGCAATTTCTGAATCTTTAGGAAGGAATGCATCATGTGTTCAAATATTAGGTTTCAATTCTGTATACTTAAAATAATATTCAAAATTTTAGAAACATTTTTCCTCTTTAGCTTTGAGAAAGTCAATAAGTTTTTTCCCTCTCCTGTAAAGTTTTATAAAACGGAGTTACAATAGTTTTGCACCAAACCCTCGATATCGAAAGGGTTTGGAAAAGGCAGATTTTTTAACTATAACACCGTGAAAAGCATTAAATGTTTTGAAAACATCAGTCCTAATATCTACAAGCAAATTCTGTTTGTCTTGTTTTAATGATTTTCTAAAGCATCCACTTTTAAGTGACGTGTGATATATTGTTCGAATTCATTAACCTGTAAACAAAACCATTCACAAAAAGAATTGTTTTGTCATAAGATCACTGTGTCATAGTTTAATACAGGAAATTCTATTTTAAATAATCAAGCTTTTAATGACACGAATGTTAGCCACGCCTTCTACTAGTATACAGGAAGATAACAGCGCGAACTAAGAAGAAGGGAAACACTGCACAATATGACAACAGTTTTACAGACATTGGACTTTCATCTTTCAAAAAAAAAAAAAAAAAAAAAAAAAAGCCTGACAATTAACGTCATTGAAATCTTTATTTGCATTAATGAGACAAATTAAGATACTTGTATTATATTAACATATTCGGAGGATGTCGGAGCTACGCGACACAGAATTAATTTTTGAATTGCCGGTAGCGATTTATTAATTATTAATTTTTATTAATTGGTCGTATGTTTGTTTCATTAGGATCGTATAACTCACTTGATTTTCTCAGCAACAGTCCAGCGACGATATCATATAACACACAATTTGTGCCGTTGTTAACAAGGGAAAACGCGTTCTTAATTTTAAATGCATTTTTGCATGCAATGTTTTGAATCTTGCATGTCAGACAAATGCAAAATTCGAACCAATACATGCAAAATTATAGCAGTTTTGGCTTCGATATTGTGCTGTTTACATAGATGAATTTAGAAAGCGTGTGTCATAATATCATGACCTGGCAAATCATCATCATCATCATCATCATCATCATCATCATCATCATCATCATCATCATCATCATCATCATCATCATCATCATCATCATCATCTTGCAGCCTCAGCCGAAATTGAACTGAGCACCCAACTTCACACTTTGGTTTATTCACGGTGTATAATCACGGGACTCAGAATTTCCGATAATCTTCAATATCTTTTTTAATACTTGACCAATTTGAATTCGGTTTAAAGCAGAGAATGTGGGAAAATGCCAGGAATAAGCTGGACGTGTTGGATTTTTAAAAAATCAACTGATAAAAAAGTTATTGAAGATAAACCAAAATTTTGGTTTACTAGTATCTTCAATATCTTTTATATCAGTTGATTTTTTCAAAAATCAACCACGTCCATCTAATGCGTGATGTCTATCCACATTCTCTGCTTCAAACCGAATTCAAATCGGTCGCATATTAATAGAATTATTGAAGATTTTGTGAAAATATTGTATCACGTGATTATCCATGGTGTTATTGCCGACTTACCGGGGAAGAAAAGTTCTAGATTGGTTGTCTCCCCTGAAAACTACCATGTGTCTAAATACAACATTTATCGACGGTACCAGGGCCCCGTATTACTAAACATCTTACGATCAAGTTTCTGTGTAAACTGTGTAACAAGACATCTGATTGCACGAGAAATCCAACTGAGCCAATCAGGGCTGTTGTTACAAGTAATTGTGCAAAAATCAAACGTACGATCGTTAGTAATACGGGCCCCTGGTCTAGAAAAGTCTGTCATTGAAGGTTGATTAACATTTAGCCCTTTTCGTAACAAGTCATGGATTTGAGAGTTCTACAAGAAAGCTTTGAGTGAATAGAGCGGAAAGAAGAAAATAACCGGTTAGCCGTGTTTCCCTTGCCCTCCAGCTTTTCTTTAAAGTGACATTTAAGAATTTTTTGTCATAAATTTTACTTTTATTTTTATCTGAAAGAGCATATTTCCTAATGAAAATTCTGAAAATTTCAAGCCAAAATATTGCGCCGTTTACGAGAAATATATATTTTTGTGTTAAAATTAAACAAATTGTTGTGGACAACAGTTCGGATTTATATATGGAATTTGTCGATTCTGTCTCAACTTTAAATGCATTTTTCTCGCTTATCAGCAACAACTTCAAAAAATTAGTAGCATTTATACTCATTAGAATAACCAATCTTGGCATCAAGACATACTTTAAAAAAATGAAATGGGAATGAAATGTCCCTTTAAGTTTTGAAGTTCCTGATGTAGAGTTTTATCATTTGTGTTTCTTTTTAATTTGGACCAGTACGTTTACTGTTCTTTTGTTTTTTGAGAGTATTTCAGTGTATCAGGTTTCAAAAAGGTCAGTAGAAGGGTTCGTCGTAATTATTTTCCATTGTTTTAAATAATCGAGGGGAGTGACTTACAAAAGACTGGGGATTTTTTTATGTCTCGAGTTTAAAAAGCGGAACAAAGCATGATCTTTACAGAATTGAGAACATGTAAACTTGAAATTGTGCCATCCGATGGATCATTCGGATCCATAGAATGCCACGTAAATGAAAGGATTATCAACCCTTTGCCAATTGACAAAATATTATGATGGTCAAATTTGAAAGCTGTTACAGACGAGATTTTTTTTTGATAAAGAATGAATTTGTTCATTGAATATTGTAGAAAATATTGAGTCAAAACGAGAAAGTGCTGATTATGATCAGCATTTTTTTCTTTTGCCTCTATGTGTACCAACGCCTTTTCTTTCAGACATGTCAGAGACAGAGCTTGTTTGGAGAAGGTTTTGATCATGGGTTAAAATCATGACATTGTATAGTTTATGTTCCGAAACGCCGTAACGACAGTAAGTTGTAGTTGCTACATTTTCGAACGCAACGATAAGGTTTTCCGACACTTGGAGTGACCCCAGTCTACTGTTTGCTCCCGGGTCGTTGTACAATAGAAAATAGTCCAAGAAATTTTTGTCTCTGCATGCAGAGGGCTGTTTGGAGTATTAAACAATAGTTTAAGTACTGTTTTCTTTGATAATTTAGTATTTTTGCATCTGCTCTTTGGTTTTATAGCATATTTTTTGCATTATTTGCAGGACTACTTTCTGCGGATACTTCCCAAAAATGTACATGTAGTTTGGCGGAAAACAGCCATTCTAAAGTGAAAGTAAATAGTGGTCCTGTTCTTTGTTGGATATTTTCAGATTTTCCTTCTCAACCTATATTGAAACCGCCATAAAAAGAGAGTATAGAGGCAGTAGATGAAGCAACCCAAGTCACGAGTGTCCGCGAATGTTGTGGAAGGTGCTGTGACAGCGGTAATTTGACCATTTTAACATAGGCTAAAGAATGGAAAATTTACGCCGGTGTCACTCCACTTGTACCACAGCGATGGGTGACTCGTATCCGATTCGTCTACGTGCGATGAGTGACTGGTGACTCGGAATCACTGGTGGTGAACTAAAACAATTTTCGCTACAACAAGGTATAGATATTTTGCGTTTAAATGTGAGCTTGTAGTTTTCTTTTTCTAATGACAATGAACTTGTTCTAAAAACAGACTGGGTTTAACATTTTGTATTGACAAACTGTCGGTGTTGTTATAAAATCTCGTAACTACGCGAAAAAACGTCCCTCGCTTTGGCCGAGTTCACCACCAGTGGGGTTGAGAGTTACATTAGTACGGGTTGAAAAAAATGTCACGAAAACTTGGTTAGGGTACCAAGTTTACCAACCACCGTATCATACATCGTCGGTGGGGAGTCAAAACCTCGCAACTACAGCTTGAATAAGCTGGAGTTACGAGGTTTTGACTCCCCACAAGCGACATGTGATTCCCGCCGTGTGTCTTGGCGCATCAAAAAGTGATCAATCGACAAATCGTTAGCCAAGACCGATCACTTTAATCCTTTCCAAATGGCACACTTTTATACTACTCCAACTGAAAGATTGCTACAGTCATTAAAATGGCCGCTGATAAAAAAAAATACCATTCATTGGAGCCTACTAGATAACACAGAAAATTTTGAGCAAAAGATGAAATAATAGTCCATAGCTTTTTAGTCTTTTGTTCAAATGTTTTCAAAACCTTTCTTCATTGTGCATCAAAGACGTGACTAATTGTCTATATTTCCATGCTCTTTTGCGTGCATTAAGGAGATGTGGTCACAAAACATAACAAAAAAGGTAAAGGAAAATACTGAAAATCATAACGTTCTTCTATTACTTCTGTATCTTATGTTTTATAACGTACACAAATCACATACTAATTAATTACACACATTTTGATACGAATGGTACTATCTAGTCTACAATTAGTTTTGCAGTATGAAAAGAGATTGACAAAAGGTGCATGTATGATGATCATTTAAAACTGTATGATTGGGCTTTGTAGGCTATAAGGGCCGCAGGCCTAAATACATGTACTCGAAAAAAAAATCATAGGTGTCATTGCAAAACGTCGTAACTCCAGCTTTAATCAAGCTGGAGTTACGAGATTTTGCAACAACACCGACGATTATGTATCAATTGGTATTGACAGCATTGACCGGTCTATTAAATTTTATTGTACAGTAGAGATGAGATTTGACCTCGGTGTCATCCCACTCTGAGGGTCATCAATTTGCATGGAGTGTTTAACCGGGGTGCTTGCTCTTGCAGTCGGTGATGTACTATTCTTACGAATAAGTCGTTCATTAAACGTCTTGGTCGTGTTTGGGACATCCCTCCTATCTCTGGAGTTAGTTCCCCTATCTAGTACTTTATCGATAGCACTTTCCTGTTTCTCAAGCAGCTCATACATTGAGTTATAGAATCTTCTAGATGTGTTGAGTTCATCTTGTATGTCCACCGAAGGTACATCATAGTCGTTGTCATTCTCTTGTTTTTCACGAGCCTCTACTTCAGCCCTTCTCGTGTTGCTTCGAACAAGAATTCCTTTCTTTTTCTTGCGTCTCTTTGCCTCAGTTTGCTCACTCACTACCGGTGTTTTCTCTCCTTCATTTCTAAGATCTAAAGAGTTCTCAAGGGAGAGAACGTCTGTTGTCGTAAAGTCGTTTTCTGTACTTTTTCTAGGTGACGACTTGGATTTGCGAGGAGTTCTCGGATTAGATCCAGCATCCGATGGTGTTCGTGGTGTCCTGGGTGTGGAAGCCTTGGAGGATTTTGCTTTTGACCCGTGCCAGGGCGCTGCAGGCTGGTCAAGGATCGAGCTAGTGGTTGCCTCCCTTATGAGATGCAGAGGGAGTGTAACGGACGAGACACCTGACCTTGGTGTTACTGGTTCTGAAACCCTGTAATGTTAGAAGAAAAACAATACATTACACGTTTTATAGATATATCTATTCATACCTTACATCTTTATATTTGAGAATGGCCTATTCAATTGAGGAAATTTATTGCATTGAAAATTATAGGCATTGTGGGAGCTTCTGTCCAATCAATTTCATGAAGATTTACTTTGTAAGTCGGAAACAAAACTAACAAATCCTGGAAATACAGACTTACAGTTTTAAACTATACATATCGTTGCTTTCTAACAAAACCTTCGTAACTGTAGGTTACAACAACAAGGTTATGAGGTTTTTGTTGAAAAGTATCGATGCGCTTACCCAAAAGAATCTTTGAAGCTAAAACTAGATGGTGCACGTGAACCAGACAGTTGATCCGATTTGATCACGTGACTCTGGTGGTCCATTGGTGCTTTAGAAAGGGGAACCTTCTTTGAAGTACCCAGCTGCACTAGTGCGTCATTGATGACATCATATGGCTGTCCATATCCTGAAATATTGAGCTTGGATGATATCGTCGTTGTAAATGCAAAACCTCGTATCTTGTTCTCGAAAGTATTCAAAGGGGGAGGAAAAAAGTGTAATAACATTTCCCAAACTGAAAGGTTTTACCGGAAACTTGGACATATTGTTCACAGATAATGTGTCATTAATACTGGTCAGTAAAATTACCTCACACCCTGCAAGAATCCTCTTAACCGGACACACAAGATTTGACTTTGAAAATTGCGACAATCGACATACGAGGTTTTGCATTTACACCGACGATATACTGCTTTTTCTGGTTTGTATTTGTAAAGAATGGTAATAAAAGGCACCATTTTTAATGGGTTTTATACAAAAATGCGAAAATAGTGTATGGCCAATGAAAAAGTCTTGAAATCTAGAAATGATTTAATAGTCATATCTCATTCTTATTTTAAAATACTTACGAGGGGTGATCCAGAATTAGCGGTACTGGTGCTCTAAAATTAATATTTGTGTGTTTTTCTTGATGCAATTTGGCATAATACAAGTACTATTCATATTTGACATAATAGGGAAATATTGGCACTGTCTTTTAATTGCGTCGATGTTGGAAGTGTGTCCATAGCAACCAAGGTACGGTTAGGCGGGGCAAGGGTAAAATTACTTAGCTTTTTAATATTCTACATGTTTTTTCAACCCTTTCTAACAAGCAAATTTGACAGAGACGTTGTGAACATCAAAACTAACTTCATACCATTCTATGACAAAAATTTGAACGTTATTTCTGGTTGAATGGGAAAATTATTGACCAGTTTGCTTTGGTGATAAACGTCAACTATGACGTTGGCAGAGTATTCGAACGTGCATGTTTTTTAAGTTTTGCGTAGAACATGGATATTCCCCATTCAATACGTACAAAATAATGTAGAAAATCTCATAAAACATTCTTTATCTAGAAATTTCGCAATCGTTTGGTACCGAATGTTCAATAAGGGAAGAACATTGCTGTAGGAAAAAGGGGCTAATAGCTAGAGGAGCATCTGGAAGCTACGCCAACTAAAGCTATTACGGGCGTCAATGTTTGAGATCGCCGATTCACCATCAAATACATTTGTTACAAGACGGAACTGAGTTATGATAGTGAGTTTTAAATACTGACATATCATTTAAACATGAATAGGCTCAGCTGTCAGTGGATTCCATATCTACCTAGAACAATTAATTATGGGAAAACGTGTTAGGCATTGAACAAATTCTGGAGCAAAGATTTCGTTTAGATGCAAATTTCTTGATAATATCCTAACAACAATTTAGATGCACATGTTTGACTTAAAAAATCTTGAAAATCACAACAACGGACGTCACCTATTTCAATGCCAATCCAAAAAAGCTTTTTTTTAAAATCGCTCCTTGTCATCAGTTAAAGCTCCAGTGGAATTTCAGGTATTTCCCTGTGTGAATCAGTACTAAAATGTCTCAATTTCAATATCTTTGATGAGTAAGCTCTAGACATTCAACGGATGTTTTCTACCATCGACTAACAATAGTACAGGGGCATGAATTGAACGTTACAGTAAATGTATTGCAACACTAGGTGACTGTGTGGATGTATAACGTCATTATTTTAACGTTGCGAACTTGCGACGTCCTGACGTTCGGTGTCTACCTGTCCCGCCTTTTCGTTATGTACAAAACTAGTTTTATTGTAACTTTTTTTTTGTTTTACGTCCGAATTTGATGATATTTGGTTGATTGATCATTGATAAATAATATTTCAGACTGTTAAAATTTGATTGACTTAATGGATTCATATTGAAGTTATAAAGTCAGTACCACTAATTCTGGATCACCCTCGTATATGTCTCTGGTTATAGTATTTAGAAAGTTGGTTCTAACAGTAAAATCTTAAGGGGGAATGCTCCAGTTTCCTAATTTTTTCTCCAATAATAGAATTTATTTATATTTTGTATGTTGAAATTACATGTTATTACCAATTGAAAAATAAAATAAAAATGGAGGGTCAGCGATCTTGTTTGAATTTTATAGGCATTCGTATCACATACCCCTACATCGAAAAAATGCACACTTTCTTGCACCTGTCCAAGGTGACTAAAATGCAAAATAAAATGCTGTATATTCATCGTTTTGTCCCCAAAAACGGATTTAAAGTAACGTCTTACATTTAATAAGAACAGAAAATCCAAAATGTGTGCTATTATAAACGCGTAAATGAATAAAACAGCATGCTCACGTGTTCGGTTTGATCAACGAAGCTGGAATGTTTTTTTGCAAAAATGTGCATATTTTTGGATATATTTCAAGTTCTACATAATAGAATTTGATAAAACTCCCTCATTGTATTAAGCAACATGTCCTGGTAATAATTCAAAAAGAAAATGTATAGGTCAGCGCACTTATTAGTGAATTACAGCAATTTTTATCAGCTACACATGAATAAAATGACGCAAAACAGTGGTTACTGCATACACACTTACGACTGTCTTGCTCTAAATAATCGATTTTCATCTTTAGGAAATCAGTTTCGCAAAGTAAACACACTTTCACCGTCGAAAATGGTAAATTGTAATGATGTATTATATTATTGCAATTATGGTAGCGAAACATATTGGTACGAAACATTTAATTTACTACAGTAATGACCGAGTGTTCCGAAAAATTGGAGCATTCCCCTTAAGGTCTTCGCATTTTCGAAGTATTATAACAAATGGTCTTTAAAGTTATTGTTTTGAAAATGTCTTCGACATGGAAGATATTTTATCGACGTGCTTCATGAATATCGTCGGTTTTCGACAAAAACCATGTAACTGCAGCTTTTAACAAGCTGCAGTTACGAGGTTCTTGTTGAAAAGCGACGATATTTGTATTAGGAAAGCAATGGTATATGTACCTGGACTTGATTTTGCATCATTTTCCCTCTTCGCTCTAAAGTACATATACAATAAGATACCAAAGGCGACGGCAAAAGCTACAGTGAGCACAGCCAGGACAATCACAGCTGGTAACAAGTTACTGCTAGTCTCAGTCTCTGTGGATGGCGTTGACACTGAAAACGTGAGTGGTTGATGTTAGAACGCGATATTATATGCTATTGCATTAATATGGGAATACGTATATTGTGCCGAGCGAGTTCTATTGGTAGAGTAGCACGAGCTTGCAAGGGCTGCTACGCCAAAAGAACGAGTTCGACACAAATATATTCCCATAATAATGCAATAACATTATACTGTGAGTGTATCTCTGCTTATTCCACATGGGACCAGAATTGAGAGGTCTCACACATTCTAGATTGCAACTGTTTTACTTGTATGTATAGTGAATCTATTCATTGGTAAAAATGTCTTCGAATTCAAAAGATAGATCTAGCAAAAAACCGGGCTACATCGATCCAAAAAAGATCCGTATCGTATATAAATTGCGATGTAACGTCCATTACAATGCGGTAGATAAGAGCATTCAAATCGCATTGTTAATGACAAGCGATGCGACGTGTCACACAACAGTACATGTTTTTGAAAAGAAAATCATGAAATTGTACTAAAGTACGAAAACTTTCATTCTTGCCTCACATTCTGCTATCAATTGTCTTATTATATAAGTATTGCGAAACCTACCACACGTCGGTGTAGCGCTGGTCCACGTTCCGTCTGACTGACAGGTTGACGTCGAGTTACCAACTATCCCATATCCTTCCGCACACGTATACTGAATACTCGTCGACGTTCCATTTGACGTCAGCGTGCCCAGACCGGCCGTTATTGGGCTCAACGTCGCACATGTCACTAAGATAGAAATAAAATCACAAGCTGTTTTATTACATTGTACTGGCTGTTTGTCGTCTGTGGCATACATTCTATTAAATTCTTTTATACCAAAAATACAAATCGTCGCTTTTCAACAAAGACCTCGTAACTGCAACTTAAATTGGTTTAAGCTGCAGATACGATGTTTTTGTTGAAAAGCAGTGAAGATTTAGACCAAATGGTTATTAGATATGCATAATTTACTATATGTACATTGTAACTGGAAAACAAGCAGAATTTCATGAAATCAATGACAGTCGGTGTAAACTTTAGTAGAATTGATTTCTAATTACATTTTTACTCAAGTGTGTCAATTTCTTATTTCAAACAAAAAAAATGAACTTCACACTTACCACAGTTGATGCTAGTGTTGGCCGTAGACCAAGTTCCATTTTCTAGACACGTCACCGTAACGTCACCAGATAACGTCGTCCCGACGTCACAAGATACCGTAGCTGACGTTATCACGCCGTTTGTTGATAACGTGTAGTTTCCTGATGATGGCTCCGTGAAACTGTCACAGACAGCTAAAATAGGCATTTAACATTTTTCTAAACAAGACCTGCTTTTGATCTCCTAATAGAAAGGGCTTTAGAAAACACTGGTGCAAAAGAAGAAAATGCTGATAAAATGCTGTGAAATAATGATACATGAAAGTAAGTCGTCACTCACAGAGACGCAACAAGCTTATTAATTTAGTGATAAGGCTTGTTCGTTACGGTTAACTACTCTGGATTCTATTAACTTAAAGATTAAATTTGTATTTCAAATGGCACAACCCAGTTCGTTTATAGCCTACTTTATAAACAAATTACTTACAACAATTTGGACTCCCAGCTGACCAGGTACCGTCAGTACCACAATATGACGTCGCTTCTCCGGTAAGTGACGTTCCTACGTCACAAACATACGTCAACGTCGTAATGGTTCCGTTTGTCGACAATGAATAAGTTCCGTTATCTATTATTGTGACATTGTCACATAACACTGAAATAGAGATTTCGCCTAGATAAACTGACGGCAAAATTTCAAACTCGTCCAAATTCAAAGATTCTTCAGACAACAATTAAAAGTGAATTTTGAGGCTTTCTGAGTAGAAAACAATGTGGGAAATGAATAAATTACTTTATTTCCCACAATGTTTTCAAAAGCGATCCTCTTTCTTACGTCAAAAAGGCGTCAATATGTGGGAATGGCATAATGATTTGCATAGTATCAGAAGCGTCAAAGTGTGACATTACTCATTTGTGATCCGTCATGCTAAAAGGGACCTTATCCGAACTCCAAAATTCAAAATTTTGACAAAATTTGTCAGACCCAGCACAGGTCAACCAGATACTTATACATGCGAAAAATAAACATATAGTAAGATAGGGAAAACATTCCGGAATTAGAAAATTACATAAAAGTGAAAAGTGTCGGCCCTAGTCTGGCTGCGCGGACTGCGCAGACTGACTAGGGTCGATATTTTTACACATCCGACAAGGTCCCTTTTAGCGCGACGGGTCACATTTGTATTAAACGTCAAAAATACGAAATATTTAACTAACGTTAATAGCGACTGTCTAGGAATTGCACCCTTATGATGCATAATAATATTGATTATAATCAAAATAGAACAACTGCAGCAAAAAGAAATAAATTTTATCTAATTCATATCTATACTATGCTCAAAAACGTATATGTATACCACAAATGGGACCAGAAGAAGACCATCCAGATCCGTCAGTTTGACACGTTCTTACAGATGATCCGTTAATTGACGTGCCAACGTCACACGTGTACGTCGCCGTAATGAAGTCTGTGGATAACGTCACCGTGCCGTTTTGAGGAGAAACCGGCGAGTCACATCCTGGAAAATGAATAAAAATATGTGTTAAGTACTCCTGTCTACATATAACCTTCATGGAAAAACTAAGATGGTAGCTCGCCAATTATAAATTTTCCCAACCGTGAAATTTATTTTTATATACAAGAGCGCCATTCTTTTGAACACTCGCATTTACTGTTATATGAAATAACAAGAGCTGTCCGAAGACAGCGCGCTCGACTTTCTAAGTTGCATAGTATAAAGGGGCAGAACTCCAAATATAGTGGAGCCAGGGTCATGGGCCCTAGTAGTAAGGTAGAGGGTGTGATGGTGAATAAGTATTCCAAGTTTGGGTTGAATCCCAGTATGGAAGTTATTGATGTTTGAAAAAACTTTAACCTTTGTTGCAACGCCGACGCCAAAGCCAACGCCGACGCCAACGCCCTGGTGACAGTATAAGCTCTCATTTTCTTCGAAAAGTCGAGCTAAAAATGAGCAAACGCTTACGATTTACATATCATTATTAAAAGCAGATAGTTTACATAGGGACAATGAGTAAAGGTATTACTGCAAGTGGGCTGTACTGCATCCCAAGTCCCTGTGGTATCACAGACCGATGTATTTGTACCAAGTAGTGTGTAGCCACTCGCGCAGTAATACGTCGCTATGGAAGTAGATCCGTTGGTTGTTATAGTAACATTGCCGCTATCTGGGTCTGCTAACGTCGAGCAGTAAGCTGTGAACGAAAACAATGTTCAGATTAAAAAGAAAACAACAAATATACTGATGGTTCTTATGCTGGCATAGTATGCATACTTCACTTGGTTACACAGGCAGCAAAAAAAAAAACAAGGCCAGCTGGCAAATGCGCGCAGTCTGACCTCTTTGTAAACTGCAAGCGAGGTTGACATAGGCACGAAACGTGTTGATATAAATTCTCTTCTGACTTTGCACTTGCAAAACTATGACCAAAAAGCACACTTTAGACAACTTGCCCATACACGTTGTCAGCATCATTGCTATCTTAATTAGACAGCTGAAACGTTCAAGGTTAACAAACATTGTATTGTTAATAAATGTATATAGTCTATATCTATTAAAATGCAATAATTTATATTTAGTCTTCGTTTTGTTAAGACGCTGCTTTACCAATATCAATTAATACAGATATTTCATCAATTGAAGGTTCAACACTAACAGAAAACAAAGAAATTCTTGATAATGAGATAGGTACACTGCATTACTTACTGCATGTTGGAGCTGAGTTATCCCAAACACCATTACTCTGACACGTTCTGGCTTGTGCACCATTTAACGTCGTCCCAGAAATACATCTGTACGTCGCAAACGACGTCAAACCGTCACTGGTCAGTTGAAATGTACCATTGTCAGGGCTAGTCAGAGCCTGGCAAGCATCTTCAAAAATGAAGAAAATAAAGATCAGATGGTATATGATAAATCTAGTGTGTGAGAGACAATAACTGCATACGAGTATATGTATAATCATGGTAAAAAAAGTTGCGTGTGTTAGTCGACATGGTACCTGTAGATGTACATAAATGTTTTCTTATCTGAGATCGCCTGTGATACACGTAACTAAATCATTCCTGTGATAGATAAATATTTGATTGATTACAAATTCGCTTCTTTCATAATGGTCAATAGTTATGTTGGGTTTTTTTGTCTTGTTTCAATTTGGGCATACAACTTAAATACAATTTTATTCAGTTAACTGTGACCATATTTCGAACAAACAAAATTGTATTTCGTGGGTCTTGTAATGAAATTTCGTAACTACGGATTGATTCGAGTTGCAGCTTGATTCAAGTCGTAGTTACGAGATTTTATAACACACCGACGGTTTATCAAAACATAACAGCATACCAAGTCTATTTAGCACTAAATTCATTGCTGTTGTACTTACCACACGTAGGTGACGTCACGCTCCATGTGTTTGTTGACGTATCGCACGTTACAGTGACGGTACCAACAAGTACCGTACCTACGTCACACGTAAAATTTGCCGTCAATCCGTCCGAACTTGTGGTCACAGTTCCGTTGGCTGGGTTTGATAGTATCGGGCACGCTGAAACATGGACGTGCAGGAGTAAATGTCTGATCAAAATGCTTTGAAAAAAAAACCTTCATAGTGCACTAGAATAAAGTTGCATTCTGACCAATAACGACACTGAAGATTACCTTCATGTGTATTCAGATTTTAATTGTCAAAATACGAATCATTTCTATAAAGTTAAAGTTTCTATTTAAAGTCTATTTTTACTTACGTATTCAACCGACTTTACACTTTAACCCACGATCACTGAGTCTCAAGTCGGCTGTTAACAGTCGGCGCCTACGGCAGCCACAGCTCTTTTGCTTTCAACTCTCCCGTGTACCCATTTATACACTTGGGCAAAGAGGAGCAACGTGGGGTAAGTTTTTTGCTCAGAAAAATTCCCGTGGCACTGGCGGGATTTGAACCCAGGATCTCTCGACCCAAAGCCCACATCTTACCATTAGATCACAGCGCCTATAATAATCCGAGTCTTCTCTGATGTAAATACGCTCTTTGATATTTTGATTTTTCGCTATTTACATCAGAGAGCGTTGCTCTTTGAAAACAGCGGAAAGTTCGGTAACGTTACAAGTAACTTGAAGCTTTGTTTTTGTGTATCATATCGAATCACTCGGTAAAACACTGTAGGGTATAGATCAATAAATCATTTTTTGTCATACCTGACCAAAAATTTCATTTCAAATCGGCCTGCTGGATGAGTATAACCTTTGGTTTTGAATGGAAGGTCAAGGTAAACAAAGGCTGCTCAGGTGAGGGTTGTTGCAAAACATTGCCTTTTAACCTTTTGGAAATACTTTTTGGTTGTATTTTTTTCAGCAGCTATAACAATTTTAAAATGGTTCATTTATCGATAGCATCAGGGGTTTTAACGATAGCGTTTAAGATCGGACGGTGAACGATGCGCAACAATTTGTTGCGAACTTCTTGATTTTTTCAAAGAGCAACGCTCTCTGATGTAAATAGCGAAAAATCAAAATATAAAAGAGCGTATTTACATCAGAGAAGACTCGGATTACGCCTGTAAGTGCATAGAACTGCCACTAGCTAAACAGATTATCATAACGCAATGTAGAATATGCCACCATGATTATGGTTTTATTGTCGTTTTATCGCAATAATGTACCAGTGGTGCATGTCGTCAGTGGGAAGTCAAAACCTCGTACTACAGATTCTTCAAGTGGTAGATAAGGTATCCAAACCCTCAAAAGCACCAAAGAGCCAGAGGCGAAATTTGAAAAGTGTAAATAATTCCTAAACTGTGTTACATTTCCATTCCAAATACAAACACAAGCAAATTGCACCGTTTAGAATTTTGAACTGATTCATACTTATGGAAATATTTGACAAAATGTTCAAAATTACCTCCCTTGCATATGAATATAGAGTAAAATAATATGTGTTAAATATTTTCTTTTTGAAGTATAATCTTGACATCCGGCACGGTGAATGAACTTATGTGAAGTGTATTTACAAGTGTGTGTAATTTGGTGCATTTCGTATGGCTAGAAAGCGGTGATTTTTTTCAGAGTCTGTAAACCTTAAGAGGTTCTGACCTCCAAACAACCATTCGAATTTATTATAGAGACCAAGTATATTAGACTCACCACAAGATGGCGCTGTTCCCGACCACGACCCATCACTCTGACATACACGAGTTCTGTCCCCTGATAGCGTGAAGTTAGAGTCACATGTATACGTTGCCGTGGTAACCGCTCCAGATGTTGATATTGAAACGTTTCCTCTGAATGGATCGACGAGTATTGGGCATGGAGCTGAAGGTAGCAACGGTTAATCCATTGGCGATAAAAGAACACAATTCATTGTTCTTTTTGTTGGTATTTAGTAGTTACAAACGCCGTGTACATTTTAAAGTTTTTTGAAAGGCGTGATTATAATTAATGTCGAGCTTATCAGAGAAACATTGCCGAATAAGTGATTTTATTTATCAATTAATATTTGATCGACGACTCATTTGGTTCATTATGTATACCGCTACTTTCTAAAAAAAACCTCATAACTGCAGCATAAAACAAGCTGCAGTTACGAGATTTGTGTTGAAAAGACGCCATTCTTCTGACTAACAAGTGCACCATAGTCTTATATTTTGATAGGACATTGGATCCACCATGTTACTACATGTATAGCTATATAGTATAGCATGTATAGAGATACTTACGACAGGTAACTGAAATCAAGAAATGGATACACGTATTATTAATGTGGCTGCAAATGTACCACAATGCAGACTAAATGATTTTAAAGACATTTATAAAAGAAATAGATAAGCCTTGCCAATGAATGCATCAAACATTTTGATTCATGAATGTCAAAATACAAAATATCTTAAAATGGACAATCCGACTACATGTATATCTAATCTGAAGAAGAACAATAACAACAAAAGCATAGCATATTGAATTGTAAGTTTGAACAAAGCCGAGAATATTCCAAGCTGTTTTCTCATTTTGATAGACCGTTCCGTCATAACAGTCATGTCATTCATAAAGATTCTGTTAGAACAAAATACTTTTTATAACTTGGTTTTGAAAGATTTATTAAGTGACAGTTGCGAATCGTGTAATGTTTACCATCTGTATTAGTTATAGCCAGCACATCTCCGATACTGGTACCAAGATGATCACTAGGTATTGTGTTTGTAGTCTGGTTAGCCTTACAACTGTTAGGCGTCACGGAGAATTCTGTGTTACCCGAATTAACTCCCTGTAATGTATATAGTAATATAATATCATCAAGGCAAATTAGAAATGTTAACACAATGTTCACATAATGTTTACCATCTGTGTTGGTCATATAATAGCCAGCACATCTCCGATACTGGTACCAAGATGATCTGTTGGTATAGTGTTTGTAGTCTGGTTTGCCTTACAACTGTTAAGAGTAACGGATATTTCTGTGTTACCCGAATTAACTCCCTGTAATGCAGTGATAAAATACTATAAAGATTTACTGTTATTGTCTTTGAAAGACTCTTGGGGTTAATTGATATGAAACAGCACTGACAACACCTTGTAATAGCCTAATAACACTTTCAAAATTGCGACACAACATCAACTTCAGAATTTGGACCCAAATTATTTACATAATAATTCATGTTTACCTACTAGTAATAAACAATGAAATGTGTATATTGCGTTTTGATTCACCTGAAAGGGTGTGGCTAAGCCAAAAGGTTATTCGACGAGTTTACTTCTCGATACATTGGTTAACATAAGAGAAAAACATGCGGCACGAGCATGAAAACATTTCGAAATTGAAAGACTGTGCGATTGTAAAACGTGTTTTTAAAAGACCTCGTAAATACAGCTTGATTCAAGCTGCAGTTACAATAATTTGCAATAACACCGACGATTTACCGCTAATTGAAAACGCTGTTTCTCCTCAATCTTCAATGTAATAACCGTGTACTAGGCTCCGCCCTTTCTCCCGAAAAAAATCAGAATATATATTATTGCTTTTAATCGACAAACAGCGTGAAAGGAATAAATTTCAATGTGAGAGTTACAGGCAGGAGAAAATGCAAGAATGAAGACTTACCATGCAAGAAAACAAGAAGTAGGTGTTGTCATCAATCGCGTTGACATTCTGTTGACCATTATACAGGGAGAGAAACGTGTCACTTCCGACCGGAACGACGTCCACGCACCATACTGGTCCTGCATCTGTAATAATTTAGTATGCGGATGCTCATGATTCCTATTCTCCAAAGACTAGTTACGATGTAAATGTCCCTGTTCGTGTTTTTCATCAGTTTCCGATAGGGTATCGCCTTTTTGGACTAGTTATGTGTCTACAATTAAGCATTTTAAGCCACTGAAAACTTACTAGATCTAATCTAACTAAGTTATAAATCTTTTCGATGTCGAATTTAAATAAAGACGGTTCTTAAAGCACTCCTAGTCGTTTGAGAGCAAGAGAAAGTTGTTGTTTTCCAGAGGGTAAAAAGGCGTACATGATAGAATAAGAAATTGGTCGTCAGACACCAATATCACCGTAACGGTGACCTGAAGACGACATTGACCATGGTTTCACAGGTAGAAACTCGTCAAAAGAAAAACATAAAATTTGCAACAAGAAACAGTTAAAAAATATTGTCAATGTTAAGATGTATACTCGTATATAAATAACTAACATCGAGCCAGAAGGAACAAAAAACATATATCGATGCGATAGCCGTAGAGTTCGAAGCCAAGTCATCACTTCGTCAATTAGAGGCGCGTGCTTACCAGAGTAAAATGACGCTGTAACACAAGCCGGTGTAGTGAAGGCTAGTTCAGTGTTGTTGGTACACAGGTCTAGAGTGCCCGTATCTGTGACAGGATTGCACGTGTTTGTCGTGCTAGAGTCCGTGTATGTGTACGTGTGGTTAGCCAGGAAGTTGTATGGGCAGTTGATCTTCGCGTCAGCCTCGTTTCCTGAAAAAATGGGAATCATACTGAAGTACTTGAACGTCAGATGAGGACCGATATGAAATTGTTTTTACAACAACTTTTCCATATATTTTGTTTATATATCGTTGCTTTTCAACAAAAAATCTCGTAACTGCAACTGAAAACAAGCTGCACTCGCGAGGTTTTTGTTGACAAAAAGCGATATATAAGTGTAAATTCTCAAGCACTACATGACACTATCTACAATGCAGCTGTTGGCTGTCGAAGGTAGCAACATATAGATTGATAATATAATTAGGGCAGTGGCGTAGGAAGGTTTATAGTATTGGGGGGCCAAATGTTAAAGTGAATGGAAATAATTATGGGTGTATTATGGGGGGCATAGGGGGGCAGACCCCTTTTCTAAATTATTGGGGGGGGGGGGGGGGGCCTGGCCCCCTGCCACCTCTTCCTACGCCTATGTAGGGGGATGAGTACTCAAAGATCTAGAGGAAATAACACAGTGACGATTTTCAGATAACAATGAACAAAGTCAATAAGAATATTCTTACATGTAGGAGGCATGATAATTTCAGGAATACCATATATCAAGATCCTATTTATAATTTTACAGATTATAATTTCATTAATTCAATCTGGCGAAAAGTGGTGTATACCTGATTTAATCATGACCTTGAACTCGGACCCTGTGGCTTGATATTGTTCATAACATACGTCTGCAAATGTTGCAAGATTTGAATTCTCGCTAATAAACAGTCGAATCCCGCCAAGGTTTGTATGTGTTGCTGAAATAGTACAAAAATGACAGCATAAAGAATATGTTCAGAATGTAAATTTATCGTCGGATTCCCTCGAAAACGACGTACATAACTGTGTATGTCGGAAGCAATTTTGGAACTGAGCGTTTTTAAAACTGGACAAATGTTACCGAACTCATTTTGAGCAGTTTTAAAACAGCTTAATATAGCATGTATACTGTTATTTTGATGTAAAACGGCGTACTGTCAATGCAGAACCCATCGGAAACATATTCCTTCTGGGAATGGGACTTATTAAAACACAAAACAAATCATATTAGGCTGTTTGTATTTGAATACCTGTTCGGTACCGAACAGCCGAAGTTTTGCGCTGAACCGAAAACCAAATCCTTACAACTTCTGGTCTACCGAAAATGATTCATACCCTAGAATTTTTGTAGCTTAATTTTACCAGTTCGTTTAAATGTACAAAACAAGGCATATCGTCTATTTTATAGACAATATTGTCATAATGGTGATACGGTTACTCGATACAGCATATTTTCTCCATAGTTATTCAGTCATCAGCTGTTATCAATTCAGTTGGTGCAAGCTGTTTTAAAATATGAATCTTAAAATGAAGAACAATCAATACATTCACCATTCGTTGACTGTATGTACGTGAAATATTTCGTTTTTCCAAGGATACATAAAATAGCTACCTTTATCATAATTCCATCATTATTATTGCCCAACAAAATTGACCCGAAATCAGTGACCTCTATTAGTATAATTTAATTTCTTGGTGGATACAAGATGTGAAAGTCGTGACACGTACGTGTAATTTCATAGTATCTGTATGAATAATCCGTAAGCTTGGTCAATCGTAAACACCGATATCCTGTGTACACATTGGTTACAAACTGGACGAACGTCTCATTTGTTCTGAAACGAAGATTCCAAACAATAAACTTTCCAAACAATGAAGATTCCAAACAATGATGATTCCAAACAACGACCATTCAAAACATTCCTAACAATGACGATTCAATACATATATTTTTGTGCATTGTGATAACTCAACATATGAACCGGGACATTAAAGGGGGTCCTTATATGATATTTGAAACCACCATCTTTTTCAGATTAGCTTATGTCCAACTCAGATATATTATGGAGCTATGACTTGAGTTGATGTGGATTATAAAAGATGATCAAAACATTCCTACCATAATGAGATACCAAACACTATGTTCAACTTTGGGCGTCTTCCGTGGCAACGGAAATTAACGATGGTGTCTGAAATTTTAATTACGGATACCGTGGTATTTTTTCTTTCATTTTAATTTTGAAACAGATGTGTAGGCTAGCAGAACTGGAGGAAATTTGTAAAAATAAAATTGGCCCGACTTTACTTGAAATAGCTTTTAAAAAGTTTTGCTATTGTACATTTTTTCAATTTTATTTTTATTTTTCGTTTTCTTTTTATTTCAGTCATTTTCACCTACTTCATAACAAGAAATGTATCGTTATACGTCACGCATTCCCACGTGTTGAGAGTCTGTGTGCTGGCTCCCGTTTGTACCTGCACGTCGAAGGACCAGCCCGTCATGTGCGTGGTACCAAACATCAAATCTCCTTTGTCACTGTCCCGCCATGTACTAGACTGGAAGGCTGTCGGCCAGATACACTGGCTACCTGTCATTTAGAAAAATGCTTAAAAATGATTCGATGCTTTTCAACAAATACCTCATAACTGCAGCTTGCTTTAAGCTGCGGTTATGAGTTTTTTGTTGAAAAGCTACGATATAATGTACTTGTTATGATATTGTTTTGGCATTTTTTGCATGTCTCATTCTGTGAATGATAGGCCTACATTTAGCCTACCAAATGTACATTGGCGTTCGGTAAAACATATGAACTGGAAAGTGAAAACGGTCGTGTTTTTTTAACAAAATCCCTGTAACTGCAGCTTGTATCAAGCTGCAGTTACGCGGTTTTCGTTTAAAAGCAGCGAAAATGTTGAATCAACCTTATAATGACGTTTGATACCACTATACCACTAGAATAGACTGAGCCCAAGTACAGTGTCGTTGAATACTGGATGCATGTTATAAAGAAGCTATTCAACATAACATTAAGTATTGACCTTGATCAGACTGTAGATAATTCTAATTTGGACCCATGTTCTTCTCAAATACCGCTGTAGTCTTTCTTCGAGATCCAGTACATATTTCTTTCATTTATGATTGGTGATTTTTTCAAGCTTTCCTATTAACCCATTTCCACACACTAATAGTTAGGCAGATATGGCATATGATCGTTCACTTTTTCAGGAAAGCACCAAATTTGGCACACATGTAGTATAGACTAATACAAATGGTTTCCTAGGTAGATCCCAAAATCTGACCCTCCTGACGGCGGCCATATTGAAGTCCAATATGGCCGCCAATTTTGACTTGTAAACAGCAATATCTCCCTTATTATGGCAGATATTGACTTACTTTTTGCGTCTACACCTATATTTGAAGTACCAGCGGATCAAATGAATTCATGCATATATGCATTTGGAATGGCCATCTTGGATTTCAAAGATGGCCGCCACTAATTTCTGTTCTGTTTATATATTTCGAATTAGAACTGATACAAATGATCTTTCAATGACTTTCAAATACTTTTACGAGCTTTGTTTCAATAAAACCATTTTCAAAAGATTTTGTGTTGGCCATTTCAATTTCAAGATGGCCACCCGTAAGTCGACCAGTATTTCATTTATTTTCATATGTTTACCGCAAATCATATTTGACATAGTTATAAGTGGAGCAGATAAGACATGACATGGTACAGACTGTGTTTTAAGCATAGAATTAGGGAAAACACTGCTCAATATGAACATTTTGAGAAATTAAGGTGATAACCACCAGAAGTTTCTCCTGGCTGCCATGTTCTAAAACGGATGCCATTTAATGAGTAATAATCCTTTAAATGGGTAAATGTTTACTTAAAATGTCTAACCGAGAGTTGAAATTTATTTAAATTTATAATTGAGATTGACTTGTAATTATATATGTCCTATTTTATAATGACTGAATGCATGTTTGTAATTCATGATATATGGCCGCCGATGAAAGGGATACATTTGTTTAACAAAGGACTTCTCTGTTGCATTTTATTGCCGTACTGTGAATTTGATGTGGTTATGCAATCTTTAAAAAGAAATATCCAAGCAAGGGTGTTAATAAACAAATGGCAGATTTCTGTTCTACACAGAGATGTATTCAGCAAGAGATGTAGTAGATGACTTATGCGTCAACCCTCAATGTTTGAGAGGACATCGGGTCTATTGAAGTCACTTGTACATCACTTGTACATACATGTTGGATCGCCACCTTCTTATTCAAAATGCCTATCATTTATAATTTATCTTTATTTCTAAAATTACAACTGATACATATAATCTGTCAATGTCTGCCTAAATGTTACGTATAGGTGAATTTAAGTAAAGTCTCTCATATACCTTAAGCGAATGATTTGCTGATTGATATAATAAATGTATTGTCTATAGGCAGGCAAAATTGGGGACAAGTAGTTGCCTCCACCCAAATCTTTAGTGGCTTTCATGTACGAAGAATGAATGAACGAATAAAAAGATTTATGACTGAATTGAAACTCGGACCTTATGTGTGAGATTAAATCTAGAAGACAAGAACCAGAATGAAATCTGCTGACAAGTATAACTGCTTCATTTATGTAATAAATGCAGGACAACATTTGCGCGCATAGTGATAACTTACACACGATATAGGCTTGCAAAGATTAACGCATGTATCCTTCAAGTATGCGCGCAGCAGCTACCTGATCTAGCACCATATTCAATGACAAAATAGATGGGAGAATACAGAAAAGCAACAAGTATGTACATGTACATGGAAGCAGGCTGAATATAACTGTATGTTATTTCGCATTCTTTAACAATTCTATTAAATTGAACTTTATGGTGGTTTTTAACTTCTTGTTGTACATGCCCTTTTTAAAATTAAATCGTTTTTGGAAATAAATGCTTTTTTCATAAATATATATGCATTGGAATCTTGTCATAGAATATCAATGAGTAGGACCAGGAACTGCACAAATAATATATTTTGTACAATTATTTATTTACAAACTACAATTTATGGTTTTACTTCAATCAAGAGCAGAAATTCCACAACCATCATGAAATCTTGTAGTAGCCCAGTCTTCAACAAATCTACCAATAACATCTCCTTCCATTGCTAGCAATCACAGAAGCACATGCAAAGTTTGAAAGCAATAGCTCAAGCAGAGATAAAGTCATTACAGATATATGCAAATGTTAAGTTTTCAGACAGACGGACGGACAGATGGCAGACGGATAGACAAAATTAAAACAATATACCCCAATCTTTTTATACAGGTATAATGAATATTAACAAGCTCTGTTTACAGTCTAAAAGATAACGTAACTTTTTATACGCCGCCGGAGGCGGACGTATATTGGCGTCATCTTCTCCGTCCGTCCATCCGTCCGTCCGGACGTACGTACGTCCGTCCACTTTTCTTGTCAACGCAACTCCTCCTAAGTTTCTGGCTGGATCTTCTTGAAACTTGGTCAATGTTATCACCTCAATTGGTAGATGTGCATGAAGGAAAGGATTTTATGGTTCATTGATTTTTGCCTGAGTTATGCCCCTTAAAAACTTAGTCTCTGGGGCTTATTGAAATTGCAGCCTTGTCAACGCAACTCCTCCTAAGTTTCTGGCTGGATCTTTTTGAAACTTGGTCAATGTTATCACCTCAATTGGTAGATGTGCATGAAGGAAGTATTTTATGGTTCGTTGATTTTTGCCTGAGTTATGCCCCCTTAAAACTTAGTCTCTGGGGCTTATTGAAATTGCATTCTTGTCAACACAACTCCTAAGTTTCTGGCTGGATCTTAATAAAAAATTGGTCATTGTTATCACCTCAATTGTCCGTCTACTTTTCTTGTCAACGCAACTCCTCCTAAGTTTCTGGCTGGATCTTCTTGAAACTTGGTCAATGTTATCACCTCAATTGGTAGATGTGCATGAAGGAAGGATTTTATGGTTCTTTGATTTTTGCCTGAGTTATGCCCCTTAAAAACTTAGTCTCTGGGGCTTATTGAAATTGCAGCCTTGTCAACGCAACTCCTCCTAAGTTTCTGGCTGGATCTTCTTGAAACTTGGTCACCTCAATTGGTAAATGTGCATGAAGGAAGGATTTTATGGTTCGTTAATTTTTGCCTGAGTTATGCCCCCTTAAAACTTAGTCTCTGGGGCTTATTGAAATTGCATTCTTGTCAACGCAACTCCTCCTAAGTTTCTGGCTGGATCTTAATGAAACTTGGTCAATGTTATCACCTCAATTGGTAGATGTGCATGAAGGAAGGATTTTATGGTTCATTGATTTTACCTGAGTTATGCCCCCTTCAATCTTAGTCTCTGGGGCTTAATGATATTTCAGCCTTGTGAACGATATTTCAGCCTTCCAGGTTTATGACTGGATATTTATAAAAAAAAAAAAACCTTTTTGTGAACACAACTTTTTACAGGTTTTTGAGTGAACATTTATAAATCCTTGTCAATGTCATTTTTTTGTCTCAAGTTTTATAAGTGGCGGCGTATATTGTGACCATGGCACTCTTGTTGTATATTCAAAAGATTGCAATTTATGTGTAATTATCTATCTATACCACGTATCTTGGAACATGGAAGCCAGACAAAACTTACTTATTTTAGAAAAAAACTTGTTTTTACTTCAAGGTTACAAATTCGGAAACATTCCCTTTACTCTTTGCACTTAAAATCATAACTCAGACGATTCAATGACTATATGCTCCATTGATAAGTCACGTGTATTGTGAAAGAACGAGAAGAACTCATCGACATAATGGCGCCCATCTTGAAATTCAAAATGGCCAACCCGAACCAATTTGAGAAGGATCTCATTGATACAACAGCTGTTCAAAGTGTTGGTATAAACCCTAAAAGTTTGTTTGTATTAATAATGATTTTCATCAGATATTAACAAAAACATTAATTAGTGGCGGCCATCTTTGAAATCCAAGATGGCCATTCCACATGCATATATGAATGAATTCATTTAATCCTCTGGTACTTCAAATATAGGTGAAGACGCAAAAAGTAAGTCAATATCTGCAATAATAAGTGTTGCGGTGGGTTAATAACAGGAATTAAAGCTTTTAGATTGGAATCTTCTTTAATCTTGCTTGACAGCTCGACCAAAACATTCCATGAAGAACAACGCTCACGTGATCCAAAATGACGTATATCTAATGACGTCACAAAACATCTTTAGACTGGTCTTACACAAAAGTGACAAAACCTAGACTGGAAACATTTTACAACACTATTCTCCCCTTATTTTTAAGGGATTCAAGTCCTCTTGAGTATTGAGCTATCCATGAATTTTTCGAAAGTAGAGTATACATATTCAAGTTGGTAAAGATATTTCATATTTGAATTAACTTGTTTGCATTATAAATATCTGAAATAACTACATGAACTTATCATTTCGATTTCTGTGAACTTGTTTAACATGTTAATATTATTCTTAATGTTCCATTAATTTTTGATTATTTTCTATTTATTCGCACAGTCCGCACAGCTTCAGTCCAATCTAATTAGAACACATTAGAATAAATACAATCATAGTGCACACAACTACACATATACAACAATCTATGCAGTTTCGAATATCAGTCCTAGTACAGTTTTTCTTATGCAAGCTTATTCACAGGTCCATTCGCGTCGGCTGTATAACCTTCCTCCCGGATCTTGTGATAGGTGTCGGACCGGACTGTTCCCCATTTGGAATTCGCTGTGAACTCAAACAGGGCATGGTATGGATGGACTGTTGCCGGCTTACGTCAGAAAGTTGATCCCCATCTGCAAGAATTCGCTGTGAACTCGTACAGTTGGGTAGGTCCTGAGGTTCATCATTTGGAGGGTTACTACTTGCAAGAATTCGCTGTGAACTCTCACAAACAGCTTCACTTATGCGCGCTACCCATCCTGGTATGTATTCTGACTTGTATGGCTTCAACTTATTGTGATGCAGGGTCTTACGTATCTTGTTGTTAACCACTTCGTATATAACGGGACCAAAAACCTTTGAGATAATGAAGGGTCCTTTATACACACTCTGCAATTTTGGAGATAAACCTTTCTTTTTGGCAGTATTCAGAATGTAGACTAAATCTCCAACTTCATAAGACTTCCCCACAACATTAAGGTCATGAATCCTCTTTTGAGTCTGTTTTGCTTCTTTCATATGTTTCCTTGCGAGGTTTTCAGCATTGACAATGTCTTCCTCTAACCTTGCCACATATTCTGGGTAGGAGTTCTCCTCTCTTGCAGTAGCTGGTGTATGAAATATTACATCTTGTGGCTGGTAAACTTCTCTTCCAAACATGAGTTTATTAGGTGTAAACCTTGTGGCACTATGAGGTGTACTACGGTATGCCGATAGGAGCAGTGGTAACTGATCATCCCAACTCTTTTGGCCATCTTCTAGGAAACACCTAATCATCTGAAGGAGAGTCCGATTAAACCTTTCGACTTGCCCGTTGGATGCTGGATGAAATGGGGTGGTGCGGGTTTGTGCTACTTGCAAGAGTTTGCATACACCTCGAAACAGTTCACTCTGGAAATTGCTGCCCTGGTCGGTGTGAAGTTCCAGCGGTACCCCAAATCTAGCAATAAATTCTTTGACCAATTTCTGCGCGACTAATTCACTTCCTTGGTGTGGCAACGGGAACGCTTCAACCCATTTGGTGAATTGGTCAATGATGACAAGTATGTATTTATTCCCATTCGAACTCTCAGGTAGCGGTCCAAGGATGTCCAGCTGAATTCTGTCCATTGGTGCCCCGTAGAAGTAATTTTGGAGTGGAGCCTTGCGTGTAACACTGTCTTTTTTCTGTGTAGCACATTGACAGCATGTTTCAACATAATTACGGACATCATTCTTCATTTCATGCCAATAAAAACTTTTAGCAGCTCTTTCGATAGTTCTCTCTACACCTTGATGCCCGGATGTTGGCAGGTTATGACAGAATTCTAGAACTTCACGTCTATACACCTTCGGAACGACAAGCTTTGCTTGATAACTACCTTGCTGCTCCCATCTATAATAAAGGATGTCATCTACCAATGTAAATTGATCATACACCAGCCAATAATGACGCAGAGCTTTGCTTTCTGACCTTATTTCAACGTTTGATGGTAATGACCTGGATTCCAACCAACTCAGGACCACCTTTATATCCTTATCACTGCGCTGTGCTGCCTTTATCTCGTTTGCTTCGTGTGTTGCCATCCAGTTGCAGGTAGGTTCTGATAATTCCTGTACCACAAGTGATTCGTTCATTCTTCTTATCGCTACAGGCATAACATAATCCACATCATTTTCAAACTGGGCCCAACTTTCGTGAAGTCGTTTACAATGGCTACATCCACCGCATGGTAATGATGTGACATCCTTCCCCGCTATGTAGCAGTCACAATATCCTATTTGCTCTTTACGCGACATACCGTCTGCATTTCCATGCGATATACCCGGTCGATGCTGAATAACAAAGGAGAATTGACTCATTTCCTCTAGCCACCTCGCAAGCTGCCCTTGTGGATTCTTAAACCGGAATAACCAAGCAAGCGACCCGTGATCTGTCCTGATAATAAACTGCCTGCCAAGAAGGTAATGTTTGAATTGGTTAGTGAACACAACAATTGAAAGCAGCTCTTTCCTGGTTACACAATATCTACGCTGGGCTGGACCAAGGGACTTGCTTGCGTAAGCAATTACTCTTTCTTTGCCGTCCTGTTCTTGGGATAACACTGCACCAATACTGAAATTTGACGCATCAGTGTCAAGAACAAAACGTCCTTCCTGTTTTGGGTAAGCAAGTATGCATGGCTTTGTCAGAATGCTCTTTAAGGACCGAAACGCGCTTTCTTGTTCGTTGTCCCAGATGAATGGTGCTCCTTTCTTTAGTAGTGAGTATAATGGGGCTGCAATACTGGCATAATTTTGGATGAATTTTCTATAGTAATTTGTCAAGCCAAGAAATGACTGTAATGCCTTTTTATTCTGTGGGGATGGCCATGCTACAACATCATCAATTAAATCAGGATTTGTTTCAATACCTCTCTCGCTTACTGTATGCCCTAAAAATACAACCCTGCTCTGGAAAAGTTTACACTTGGACGGCTTCAATTTCAGACCAACCTCTTTGAATCGCTGCAGAACTTCAGATAATCTCTGAATGTGTTCTTGGAATGTGCGACCAGTAACAATTATGTCATCTAAATAAACCAACACTATATCCCATTGAATCCCCCGTAGAACCAGTTCCATAGCTCGCTGGAATGTAGATGGCGCGTTGCAAAGCCCAAATGGCATTCGTGTATATTCGTACAGACCTCTTTTGACAATGAAAGCTGTTTTGGCTCTGTCATCTTCATCAAGTTCCACCTGATAGTATCCGCTCATTAAGTCCAATGTACTGAACATGCAAGAACCACTCAAAGTGTCTAGACATTCTTCAATTTTAGGCAAGGGGTATGCATCCTTTGATGTACATTCATTCAGTTTCCTGTAATCAACACACCATCTTACCCCTCCATCTTTCTTCCTTACCAAAACCACAGGTGAAGCCCAATCAGACTTGGAGGGAACAACAACTCCGGATTGAAGCATTTTGTCTAAGTGACTGTCCTCTTCTTCTTGAAATGCCAAAGGTGTTCTTCTTGCTGGTTGGCGAACTGGGCTGTGAGATCCTGTTGGTATTTTGTGTTGGACTGAGTTAAAACATCCTAGATCAAGATCATCCTTTGCGAACACATCAGCGTATTGGTTGAGAAGTTGGGTAAGAAGTCTCTTTTGGTGTAGGTTGAGTCCATTTGATGCATCTTGAAAAAGGGCTTCAAGATGTTTTGGGGGGTCTTCTAACTCTTGATCATTGCCTACATCTTCATCTACTGGGACACTCTGCTTCACTTCTTCATCTAGTTCCGTGACCTTCCCCAAGTGAGTGTTTTTCTGGATCTTTACCTCATTATCTTCTAGATTTAAAACTCTAATTGGAATTTGTTTCCCTGCTTTTACAAGCACAGATCCTATTCTTAGCCCACTATCTACATTGGCGGGATCAAGCACATAGTTTCCATCGTTTCTTGGTAATAAGACCCTCCCAACGATCAATTTTTCTGAAGCAGGTGGTATAATTTCATCTTTCTCAGCTACTACTCCACATGAACTGATTCCGTAGCTCCCTCTTCCGGTTACAAGTTCCTCTCCAACAATAAGATCACCTTGCTTTGTCAAAATCTTTGAATCTGTCTCTCTCAAGAAATCAATCCCTAAAAGCATGTCATCTCGGATCGGTGCAACAAAAACGGGCCATTTAATGGACCTATTAGCGATTTGGATAGTCGCAGTGACTCCTCCAAATGCAGTCATTTCGGACCCATCTTTTGCATTCAGTAATTGAATGGATTTGGTGTTGGGTCCCTTTATTATATTTGCATTTTTAGCCAACCTATCTGAAATAACTGTTGCATCTGCCCCGGTGTCAACTACTGCAACTGTTTCTATGTCATTTACCTTTATGTCAACTAATATTCCAGGCTGATCTGAATCCATATGGGTAATCTTGATAGATTTATTTTCTGTGACACTTTGTAGATTAACACTGCTTCTTCTAGGACTGGGAGATCTTGACCGGCATTCCTTCAGAAAATGACCTTCTTTTCCACAACCATAGCACGCTTTATTTTTTGAAGGCTCTCTATGTGGACTTGCTGACCGTGTCTCTACCACTTTGATGTTCACGTCTAAACGTTCCAAAGTTTCTTCTATTTTCCTTAGCCTGGAATCTAAATCTCGTATTGTTACATAATTTGGTTTATATGAGTTTACTCTGTTGAGACAAGGGGTGTTTTCTCCTTCATCCTTTTCAATTACATCATCCTGCCAGCTTACTCTTCTTGTTCTATCTTTTTTCTCATCTTTTCCTAAAGTAGCTTTGTAGTTGTGTTCTAGGAAAGTAACAAGATCCAAAGCTTCATTTAGAGAACTAGGGTTTTTATTCATGGTCTCATATGCAATTTTGGGGTTTCTGTAGCCCTTAAGGAATGTTTCCGCAGCAATTTGGTCTCTGAGATCCAGGCCTACTCCAGGATATGCTCTGGTGATAAGTCTCCTAATTTCTTCAGCGAATTCTTCATTTGATTCCCCCGATTGTTGTTTGATTTCCGAAAGCTTTCTCCGAACAGAAGTAGGGGGTTCTTTTCTCCCGAATCTATTTATCAGGCTTCCCTTCAGGGCTCTATAGCTTTCACTTACTTCCCGTGGTAGTGTACACAGGTACTTCATTGCAGGTCCTTTCAAGCACTGGTATATCCTATCAATTTTATCTTGCTCACTCCACCCACTTCTATCTGCTATCCTTTCAAATGGTGTAAGGAACATATCAATTTCTTCCTTCCCTTCATAGATTGGCAATTTTGGACTGGGCATTTCTGGACGGGTTAAATTTGTACGAAAGGTATGACTTTGATTAGCACTTGGCCCTTGACCCCTTGTCCTTTCGTGGTTCTCGATCACTCTTAACTCATCTTGAAATGGCATTAGATTGGACCTACTCCCATTTCCTTGATCTGCCTGCTGGGAAGGTTGATATGTATACTCTGACTGACTCGGTACAGGTGTTGACGAACGAGGTAGATTATGATCGCGAGTGTTTTCTGCCGACTGGAAAGAGTGAAATAGTTCCCTCTGGCTTTCTTCAAACCTATGAAACAATTTTGAAATAAGTTCAGTTTGGGATTGCTGAAATGAATCTATCAAAGAAGTTATTAATAACCCAGAGTCAGCAGATATGCCTTTATTCTGTGCATCAGCTTGTTGTTGTTGTTGTTGTTGTTGTTGTTGTTGTTTACCTTTTTCTTTCTCCATCCTAGGCATTGGTGTTGTTGGATGCAAATGCTAGGTACTCTTGGGGGTCAATTGAAATTGAATCCTGCAAATTCGGGTAGCAAGTTTTCACAATGTCAATCTGCAACTTTCTTAACCACTTCTCAGCAAGGAGATATCCTGGGTGTAGCCCGTCAATGAGTAGATTTAAGTTGAATGTATTCTTCTTTTTGTGGGATCTCACAAGATCTGCATTAAACCTAAGGGTTGTAGAACCTAGTTGGGAATTTATTTCAGATATATGCTGGTTAAGTAGGGTTACCTGCCTTATAACTTCTGAATCTTGTTTTTCGGACTTTTTGTACGACCCTCCTCTAAACTGATTGTACTTACTAATCGAATAGACTGGAACACCTATGAATTTTATACGGCCCTCGTTTTTCAAAACAAACTCCTTAATGGAGAAATAGTTCTTGACTGTTTGCTGAACTACACTGTCATCAAAAGAACGTAGGTCGATCTGCCCTCTGCTGACTTTCTTGGTAATGTCACAGGTTCCAGCCCAAACGTAAACAAATAATGGCTTTCCGTATTTATTCTGTATGGCGCTGTACTCGTTCAGAAGCCTCCGTTTGCAATCAAAAGAGGAAGAGCCGGACTCACACAGGAATTCTAAAGGGAAATCATTATTTATGTCATCAACAACAGTTTGAAGTCGTTTGCCCTTACTGTCAGAAAGGAGAACGGCGGTGTAAGAATTATCCCGACAAGGAACCTGCAGGGGGTTTCTCTCTAGAAAATTTGAAAGGTCTCGCTCTGTCATGTGGTTTTTATTTACTTTCCAATCTTATTTACGTCAAGTATTCGCAGTGAACACTTTTGTGGCCGGCGATGTTTACAATGTAGCGCAGGGTAATTGTAAATGTAAATGAAATAACTGGCTTTACCTTGGATTGTCCAAAATAATAAAGCAAGTTGAAACTTCCGTCAGCTGTCAAGTCTTCACTTCAAGGTTGCAGCTTGGTTCCAAAGATTCACCTCTTCTACGGCACCTGTTCAACTACAAACCTATACACACACTTCTGACGCCATTGTTGCGGTGGGTTAATAACAGGAATTAAAGCTTTTAGATTGGAATCTTCTTTAATCTTGCTTGACAGCTCGACCAAAACATTCCATGAAGAACAACGCTCACGTGATCCAAAATGACGTATATCTAATGACGTCACAAAACATCTTTAGACTGGTCTTACACAAAAGTGACAAAACCTAGACTGGAAACATTTTACAACATAAGGGAGATATTGCTGTTAACAAGTCAAAATTGGCGGCCATATTGGAATTCAATATGGCGGCCATCAGGGAGGTCAGATTTTGGGATCTACCTAGGAAATCATTTGTATGGGTCTATACTACATGTGTGCCAAATTTGGTGCTTTCCTGAAAAAGTGAACGATTGACCCTAAATTTTGGATATATCTGCCTAACTATAACGCTTTTTGACGGCCCTCAAGATAAAGGCCGTGGGTAACATTGTGGAAAACGAAGAAAATGCTTGCGACAAACAATTTCTTCATTTTCCACGATGTTATCTACACACAAAAAAACAAAAACGTTTAATTCAAATTTACATGAAATTGTCGTCTGCATCACCTTTCAAATTGGCAGGGTCCAAAATCATTTTGCTGTCTGGTAGGGATCAATGCCTGTCTACAGCTCTGATTAACATTGTATCAATATTTTGTAAAAAACTAAATGAAATGGGTTTCTTTTACTGTATATAATATATAACAGAATAATTATGAAGAATTTTCAACAAACCTGTTTCCACAAATAAGCGTTCGATTAGAATTATAATCAACACATTCTTCATTATGAAAATAAACTTTTTTCCAAAAAAAAAAAATAGTCCTAAATTTTGTAACAGAACTAGATCTACTTCAAACACGTCGGTGTTCATTTAAACATTTTATTTTCCTTTACTACATATTTTTCTGTGAATATATACAAATAATACAAGTTAAGGGACGGGAGTATATATTAACCCTTTCCCAAACGGCAAACTTTTAGGGTGATCCGCTTCAAAAACTGCCTCTAATGACGAAATGGATGTTATTAAAGATAGGATTTGTGTAAAATATGGCATAGAAAATATTGAGACAAAAGGAGAAACTGCTGGTTATCAGCAGTTTCTTCTTTTGTTTCAATGTTTTCCCAAGCCTTTTCCATTAGGGACGTCAAAACCAGGTCTTGTTTGGGAAAGGGTTAAAGAACGTGCACAAAAAATAATGAATGCATTGTCGGTTCTGATAAGAAAAATGCTTCTTTCTTTAATGTTGATGTTGAATTTTTATCATCATCTTGCTAACTTATTACATTCTCCATTTTTATTCGCGTTGCTTCTTTTATGTTCAAATCTTGTGGTAAAGATTAAGTCACCGTCTATTGTCATTTAGATTGAAAGATGATACCCCACGATCTTACTTTTAACCCTTTCCCAAACGCCAAATTTTAGGGCCGTCCCATTTAAAACTGCTGTAGACGACATACTTGATGTTTAAAAGGAAGGGTTTTGTATACAATAGAGCATAGAAAATATAGAGACAAAAGGAGAAACTGCTGGTTATCAGCAGTTTCTTCTTTTGTCCCAATGTTTCCCAAGCCTTTTCTTTTAAAAACGTCAAAACCAGGTCTTGTTTGGGAAAGGGTTAACACCTTGCCATAGTAGTTAGTACATTTGAAATTCGTTGTGTCGAAGTCCAATGGGAAAGCAGTTTACCTCGAAATATTTGGATTTCAACCCATTCGATTATACATGTATTCAGTTTCAACTGAAATTGTATTAATCTTTTTTAATGGTCAACGAGTGCGTTGGATATTGAAATAAAGTATGAAAATGAGTAACTTCCTTCCCTTTTTATATCATCAAAGATGGTGACAGGACCAGCTTTTCACTTCGAAAGCAAAAAATCAAATTATCTGCTGTCGACATTTATGTAACTTGTCAACTGTAACATTTTTCTTATTAGTTCGGGTATGTCAACAAATCTTTCGCGAAGGATGTTCGACGTGTACGGATAGATCCAAACACATGTTTGGCTGGGGAATCCTTTTCATTTCTTTTGGCGAAATGAACTCGGAGAAGTTAGAAGACAAAAGGTATGGATACAAAAAGTTCCAAAATATAGCGCTCTTGTTGATAGAAAATTGAATCGAACCGTCTTTCAAATGAGCCAATTGTAAAAAAACAGATTCCCATTAAATAATTGTTAAGTGTTGTCCTTGTATCGTAGACTTCACTGATCCAGCACCTACACGTATTTCAATACAACATTAACCCATTACCACACAATGACTCTTTTTAACTCCCCATAAGATAATGGCCGTGGAAAACATTGTGGAAAATGAAGAAATTACTTGTGACAAGCAATTTCTTCATTTATCGCAATATTTTCTATCCCAAAATATAAAAAATAATCAAATTTTATTTGCTTGAAATTGTCATCTGCAACATCTTTGAATTTGGACCAGTCTTAAATTTTGTCGTTTAGGAAAGGGTTAAGGTATTCTGTACCAAACCACTTCGTGTATCTTTGACGTCACCCGTGGCAGAAGAGATTTACGGGGGTATCCTGATCTATAAAATCCTGGTAGTCTCGTCAAATCTCGTTGTTGTGAGAAAAAAGCAAAGATTGGGGGGGGGGGGGGAGGATTGCACGAAGTGTTTTGTAGGCCTATCTAATATTGGAAGGAATGTACATTCTAAATTATCTTTATGAAGGACAAACAAGAACTAGTGGTATTTCAAAAGATCAGACTCATTTACGCATGTAGCCTACATGCTAATCTTTGTCGAAGTCCTGACATTACGTATGATATTTGTTTTTCGTCAGGATGATAAAGGCTTGTAAGAATTTGGCATTTGAACTGTTTTTATTGTTTTTGTTGCTTTTTTATTTGTTAAATAGCAGATATCATATAAAAAGTGAAAAGTTAATCGAAGAAAAAGATCCTTTCACTTATGTTTTAGTCTGTACCTACAGAACACACTTCCGGAGGCAAAGACGATGGGTTGATGGGAAATTAACATTGTATACATGAAAGTTATTACTAAAAATAGTCACAAATCGACATTATCAAAACGAGGCTCCCTAAATATGTGGAGAAAACAATGTCGACGCATGTGCATTCAATATACAGCGATAAAGAGCACGAGCATTCAATGTTAAAACGCTTTGGGTTCGAGAGTATTGTTACCAAAACGCTTTGGGATTGAGAGTATGTTACTAAAAATAACAAGAACTAAACGTTTGAGCGGCGTTTTAAGACTCCAATGACGACTTTCGGAGGCTGTTGTGTGCGGGGGGGGGGGGGGGGTCTTAGATGAAATCATTGACTAAGCAGCCAGTCTACAATATTTCCAGTCTATTTTTTTATTTTTGGACTGACTCATTTGACGCATCACTTTATCCATTTTTGGATAAAAATCACTACGCGGTGCACATAACTCCAAAATCCTGTCGCCAAAAAGTAGCAAGCAGAAAATTGCAACTACAAATACATTTGCAACAAAATAAAGTTTGATTTTCGTCTCAATTTCATCTAATAAAATAATTAATTCAAATTAGATTATTCATTTTACTCTATGCAAGCATATGAAGCAAATATGCCGCGTGACAGGAAGTCATGAGGAAGTACCACGTGTATGCATTTTATGGGCGCTGACATCTTGAAAGTAGTTAACCCAGAATGCCCACCAGAGATAGATGGTAATCGACAGGTGGCGACATCTATTGATAGATATTGAGATGAAATAACCTAATTAATATCAAAGGAAGGTAAATCAACGGAAATGAATCAGTGCATGGAAAAGAATTACTTGAGGCTTTTGAGTCCAACATGGTTCCAGATCAGCATATACGCAGTCTGATCAGGAACCATGTATTCCTCCAATTTTCATCATCTGTAAGAGATCAGCAAGGTTCCGTACCATACTTCACTTTGACTGAGGCTGGTCATATACTGATATAATTTAAGGGACCTTTTCCAGATCCCGACTCCTATGTTTGGTTCGGCATGTGAAAGGGTTAACAAAGGATTAACAGCGTTAATCTTTCATGAGACAAATGAACCCTTTCTAAATTATTCAAGCAAATAAATTGATCGATAAGTTAGACACTAGTTTTAAGCATTTTTAAGTATTGTTCACTTAATAACCCAGATTTATTAAGGACAGATCCTCCAGTTGTTACTGCGCAACTTACTGCGCATATCCTAAATAACGAAATAAAGCTGTTTCAGTAATTGGCCTTTTCAGCAAATATATTTTTTACATTTAGTTAATGTTTGGTTGATAAATGACAAGATCCTTTTCGGTTTTTTCAATTTTCTCTGTTTTGGCCAATTAAAGTGTAATAGTACTCGGATGGTACATTTCGCTTTCTGTTACGCGTTCAACATGTGGCGTTACCGATAGGAAACGGAGCAACAAAAGCAAAGTTGTGTCTTTATGAGCTAGTCCGCTTCAGATGGACACAAAAGATGACACTTTTTATTATCTAAAGCTGGTAATAAGGAATAAAATGGATAAAAATAGTGAAACAATTTCGGACAGAGCTGCAAAAAGTAAACCAAATTTTACTTATAACTAAGAAAAACGCTTGGTTTGATATGTTTTTCTTTTTTTGTTTTTGTAGGTATGACCAATCACTATGTCTATACAAAAAAAGAAAAAATTCTTACCGCTGGAATATTTTTTATTATCAGAAACGTTGCGAAAAAAGAGTAATTTCAGCTACTTTTGAAAGAATGTTTTACAAAAAATTTCAAAATCATCACTAAATTTTCCCAAATTGATACTCACTTAGACAGAATAAAACATATTGAACACAATAAAGTCTTATTTACGTAATCCTAGTCATTTCGAACACCTTTTTTGTGGGTATTTAAGTGACACCTCATTTTTGCAATTTTAGACAAGAGTAGTCGCCCTTGAAATCCAATAACTTTTTAATTCGCTTGGTGACCTATAGTTTTCAAGTCATTTTTTTACTTCTCATATATTTAAATATCAGTACAGAAAATATAAGAAAAATCTTACCGTAGGAAATAAATGGAGGATCTGTCCTTAACCCTTTCCTGAATATTGAAATTTGAAAGTTTTTGAATGAGATGAAATAAACGAAATAAGCGTTAACCCTTTCCCAAACGACAATTTTTTAAGGTGATCCAATTCAAAATTGCCACAAATGACAAAACGGATGTTACTAAAGCTAGGATTTGTGTAAAATATGGCTTAGAAAATGTTGAGACAAAAGAAGAAACTGCTGGTTATCAGCAGTTTCTTCTTTTGTATCAATGTTTTCCTAAGCATATTTTCATAGGGACGTCAAAACCAGGTCTTGTTTGGGAAAGGGTTAATTAGATATAGGCTAAGTGTCTTTACATTATAGAACTGAATATGTTCAGTAGGGGAAATGGAAATGCATTCTTCTGTCAGTGACGTATAGAGCAGATAATATATCGGATGGACTTAAAGTGACATTTCACGATCATTTTTACATAAATTTTACTTTTATTCTATCTGAAAGAGCATGTTTTCTTATGAAAATTTTGAAATTTTCAAGCCAAAACATTGAACCGTTTACGAAAAATATATACTTTTGTGCTAAAACTAAACAGATTGTTGTGGTCAACAGTTCAGATTTATATAGAATTTGCATTATCTGTTTCAACTTCAAAGGCGCATTTTCGCTTATAGATAACAACTTCAAAAAACTGATAGCAATTCTGTGCATAAGAATAAACATTTTTTGCATCAAGACATACTTTTTTAAAATGAAATAAATTTAATCTTTTCACATTCTAATGGGCATAAAAAAGATTGCATCAAGTTTCATAACTTCCAAATGTACACATACAGAAGCACCTTCTTTGAAAAAATTAGAGATATTGACCGTGATTTTAAATGATGAATTTGAGATTAACCATACCTCTGTAAATAAAGGGCATTTGGCACACGCAGTAACAGTTTCTTAACTTTAAAAAGTTTTATTTTTGAATTACAAGTACTTTAAGAAAGTCTAGAATTTCCAGAAAAAACGTTTTATTGTAGTCGATTTGTGACACTGACGGTGTTCCGCATGTCAAAATTGTGCCATATTTGAAAATCATAAATACCTTCAAACTTATCTTGAATTGATACTAATTTCTTGACTCTAAACACGTTACTTGTAAATTGAAGTATTTACTCAAGATATTATCACGTACTTAATAACAGAATAGCAATAAAAATGACCATTAATCTAATAGCCAACTGATGGTTTGCTATTTGAACAATTTAGTATTAAAATATAATCATTAGTTGTGTCAGGATGTGTGACATTTTTTAAAACATTTTCCCATTATCAGCCATTTCTTCTTTTGTCTAGTTGTTTTCCAAAACGCCCATCAACCGGAGATATCAAGACCACTTGTTTCGTGAGAAATGCGTATTTATTAATGTCCAAAAATGACAGGATATGAGTTTGACACCTAATTTGCTTTTACAAAAAGTTACAAATGTAAACATGCACGCGCATAGGTTTATGCATTTTATGAAAAAGCAATAATCCAACGACAGGCAAAGCAGTGATCCTTTTGCAAACAATGCTTGCTCGTGACTACGAGTATTCTTGACTACAAATATTGTTTTAATCTACATGTAGGTAAAAAAGAAAATGTTACCGACCAACATTTTCTCCTTTTAACCCATTGTTGTTCTCATTTTATTTTTCTAATATGAAATTTTCTATTAGTGCCTTAATTATGATCTTTTCAATGAATCGTCGTCTGAGAAACAAGACCTGGTTTTGATGTCGCTAGTTGAAAATGCTTGGGGAAATTGTGGCAAAAGAAGGAAATGCTGGTTTCCATCATGTTTCCTTTTATCACAATTATTTCTTCACAATGTCTTTCTTTATCACCACGAATTTTGTCGTCTGCTCCAGCTTCCAAATGGTACCAACCTCAAACTATGTTGTTTGGAAAAGGATTAAGTTCATTATATTGTGTATATATATTTTAACAGAGAATCGATAAACCGTTAGATTTGAAAAATAAATTATAAGTGGGTCGGACAATGGAACTGTTTTACGCCTCAAATCTCATTGTTTTCAGCTAATAAATAAAACAATAGTGAAAATGACGTTCTGCCACCGTGCCTAAACTTATCCGAATGACAGGAAGAGTGAATGGGCTTTTTCGTCGGTGTTACTGCAAAATATCGTAACTATAGCTTTAATCAAGCTGTAGTTATGAGGTTTTGCAGTAACGCAAACATTAGATAAGTAAAATAGAAAACGTGACAAATATGACCAGAACGCGGCATTTATTGTTTATAGGAATATGTTGATATACATAATTGTTGATTGAAAAGAAAAGGGAAAAAAACTGTTTTGGAACAAAACACGCATTAGATCAGAATGAGGAAATACAGTTTTTACGAATTTGGAGTTTATGTATTCATTGCTTTTGGATGTTCACTGTTTCTACCAGGTCAGTAAAACACAACTATTTACTATATTGTTATTTCAAATACAGATGATAAAACATTTTAAATCGAGAAATTATGACCACAGACAAAATGATAACTAGCCGCCATTACCACACACTAGCGCTTTTTTACTCCTTTACAAAACAACGCTTGGGAAGACATTGTGGAAAACGATGAAATTACTCGTGACAAGCAATTTCTTCATTTTCTACAATGTTTTCTGATCAAAAATGGATATATTTTTAAAATTTCATCAATTTGAAATTGTTTTCTGCAACACCTTTCAAGTTTGAATAATCAAATAGTTAACTGACTGGACGTGGGCTTAAGTACAAAAAGCAATGTGAAAGAGCCCATTTGAAATAACCTATCACACGGCGAATAATCACTAGACACAATGTTCAACGACAACAAATGATGAAATATCTGCTATCATTCTGTAAACACGAGACCGATATTAATTCAGTTTGAAGCAGAGAATGTAGATCTATAAGAATGTCAAGAATTTTCTGTATGTGGTGGGGTTTTCAAAGAGAACCAGATACAAAAGTTATTGACGACTAAACAAAATTTTGTTTGGGCGCCAACATTTGTTGTCTGTTTAAAAGATCCGCCGGATCCAAAAAAAAAAAACTTGTGATTTTTTCGCCTTCACTGCTTCAAATCGGCAATGTACGAGGGATGATCCAAAAGTAATGTCACAAACGTTGTTTTCGGTGATTTTTATGAACGTATCCTCATGCAACTTTAGATGCCGAAAGATTAACATTCGTTTAGTACATGCACGAATTTTCATAAAGTTTCGTGTAAAATTACAAAAATAAACTACATTTTTATATAGCGCATCGGTGTCCAGCGCCGCACAACACACGACGTAATTGACGTCAATCTACTCCTTCTCAAAATATCGCCCTCTGTGTTTAATTAATGCAACATTCGTGGCGTTCGACCCGCTTCATAAATGCATTTAATGCAAACTCGTTCAGCAATTCTTTGAATGCTTTCCTTGAATCAATTTGTTCTCAGTTGGTTTAGGTCGACATGATAAATTCTTCTTAAATTCAGCTTAAGATGCGGAAATAGCGCAAAGTAACAAGGACGTTGGCGAAATTCTCCAGCTCCACATGTCTTCCGGCTCGTTATGATCTTCAAACGACTCATATTCACTCTCAATAAAAACTTGCACTAACGGTAGACGTCTCTATCATGAAATGTCCGTTCTTTTAGGTTTAATTTATTGTTTCTGTTGCTTCAATCGGCTATTTTGCAAGCCTTTAGCAAAAGTTCAGAATTGCCCATTGTGAGTATTTATTCGATTCTGCCATTATCCCGAATGCGAGTGATGAATTCAATAAGACTTATTTGGTATTTCAACGCACCGAATTTATTGAAACGTTCTAAAATTGCTTTGAAAAATCATGACGTAGCGACATTTAAACATTAGCTAAATTGTCTTGATTTTTCTTTTATATAATGACAGAACATAAAGTAATATTAATCTTCAAAAGAATAGTCTAAGGAGTGCGGCGCATATGCACGAAATGGATTCTTTTTGGCATTGTATTTCCTAGAATATATAAACAATATTCAAATAATTCAGAAAAGCATGTTTCCAATAGGATAAGCTTTAATGATAAGTCTTTATTTACACAAGAATACGTCGATTAACCAAACTATAGACACTGTTACACTACTTTTGGATCATCCCTCGTATTAACAGAATTGTTGTTTCTGTCCCCTTTCTTTTGAAGGTTATGTTATGTTATGTTAAGTCACCTGATTCCCTGTCGTATAAAGGTATTAGAGATGAAATGCTTCTACCACCACCCGCATATTTACATGAACGATTACAACGTGTTTCGAATAAATATTGAATTTGCCTTGCCATGCTTTTCGTCGGCATTACCACCTCGTGCAGTAAATATTGAGAAAAAAGGAGAACGTGGCATTTCCAAATATTTTTTCTGTTTGGGACATATAACAAAATCGTAATTGTTTGTATAGAATTTGTAGCCTACACGAATTCATGTTTATGTATTAGAGATTAATGAATTAAAATAATTCATGTTAATCTTTTTAATTCAATTTTAAGTACTTTATAATACCTTTCACTACCTACACTCACACCCTAAGAAATTTCATAATCCAGGAACTGAAAAAGTAAACCATTTTCCGTCTAGTAAATGATTTACTAAACGGAAAATTTTCAGACTTAGCCAAGTTCAAAGATTTTGCAGATACCAATTCAAAGTGAATGAATGTTTTCCATCGGTTGGTCTTTCTGGGTCGGAAATATTGTGGGAAATGAAGAAATGACATATCATAATCATTCTATCTTCATTTTCCACAATGTTATTCTAAACCTTTATTTCTAGAGAGCGCCATTCGATGCTCCACAAGATAACCATTGAATATAATTATTTTAAAAATGAAAAATTTCATTCATTTCAATGTCTTTGAATTTAGATCAGTCCTAGATCACACCCTATTACCGGCTATCACTACAGCAGTTGCTAACCTTGGGCAGTATCATCTATAAATAGCGCGTGAACTGGGTAGGTCATACTTTTTCCATATTTGTTTTGTGTAAAAGCGTTTCTCAGCTATAATTTGTAGTGCCATTGGCTTGCCATACCTTTGAGCACCTACATGTCAAATATTAGCACAGAGAGTCCTCAAACAAAAAAATAATTCACTAACAAAGTCGAAACTTCACATATTTGCATATAAAATTCATCTTTCCATGCAAATAGCAGAAAAACACTGAAGCAAATGTTAGAAATTTTATTACAAAATGGATATCTAGTATATTATCTAACAACTAATTGCTTGTGAATACAATCAACTATTCCGTTATGTCGTTATAGTCAAACAAAGTTTGGTGAGCTACAAATTTATGCAATCACGAACAGCACGTAGGGGGATCACCGACAGGAGATTCGTACTTGAAATAGGCAATCACAGACAGCATAAATGATACTATTTTGCTTGTCTATGTACAATTCTTTTTCATTATCCAAGTGATCATGGTGTGAAATATTTAAAATTTGCTGATGATAATTATAACAATACATGAATGCTGGTACTTTTGTTTGATAAAAGAGCATCAGATAAGAATAAGCTATATATGAAGCAAGAACTTCTCAGGAATCCACGGTTAGGTGCTCCAGCCACTGCAATATGGCCATAGCGGTTTAAAACGGCGTTACATCTCATGAAATCAAATCATAGGCCCGATTGTATCAACGCTGTTTAGCGCAAACAAAATATTTCACTGATTTGTTCAAATTTTCCGATGTGAATAATCGAAAAATAACCGAAACAGATACTTGGCCATTTGGTTAACTCTAGCCGGCGTTTATAAAATCGGGCACAGACTAACTTTAAAAAAATACCTTCAACATTAGATCCTATGCTCATAAATACCATTGCGTTATTCGTCTATTACAGCAATATAAATTTAAGTTTTAAAATTGTGAGTTTCCGCTTTATCTAATTATTGCTTATGAACTCGATTATTTGCAGGGGAATCTAATAAGAGTTTTAATTATGAACACTATTTGGAGGATAATTACTGACCTTGACCGGGTAATTATACTAGCCAAATATCAGAATGGTCATTTATATTGTCCAGTAAGATTAACCCGAGACATCTGCATGTGTAATGACCGCACTTGTTAAGGTTAAGGCACTCAACTAACGGACTTTGCACTCGAAAATTAAGCTGTCCCGGGTTAATTTGGGTGGACAATACAGCGATGTCGTTGTTATTTATTTGATATTAAAATCAGATATATATAAATGGAGAATGTTTTTATCCAGTTAACCGTGGCGCAATTTTGGTGAAACAATAGTGCATCGTATGTGTTGTTATAAAATCTCGTATGTGGCCATAGTTGCGAGACTTTATAACTAGGCCTACACTGACGGTTTGTCAATACTTATAACGGTAAATCTAGTGTACTTTTAGCACAGAGTTCATTGCTATTGATGATATAGGAAATGGAATCTTATGGTTAAAAGGGTTAAATCTTACGCTATAAATAGAATGGTCCAAACGGTTTTAGCTGTTAAAAATCTCGTAACCACGGCTTCATTCAAGCTGCAGTTGTGTGGTTTTAGAATCATACGGACAAAGCTCTTTTGTTTGTCCGAGATTCCGTGCGGTTTGCTTTATAAGGAGTATTTGCTGCAACATGTATCTGTTTAAGCCGAGTCCAGTTAACGTCGGAGTCTGTCAATCCAGGGGTCGCGAGTTCGAACCCCAGGCCGACCAGTATCCATTCTTACATTTGACAAAAGTCATTTGTCTCTCACCAATGGGTGTGAATCATCTATGTGAGAGCGCAGCTGGAGGCTGGGTACTTTTATTGAGAGGTCTATTTGTCCAATGACCACTCGGCTTTACTTCACCATGCAAGGTGAAACATAACACAGAATAAAGAAATAAACATTTTTAACCATTTCCAAAAAAAATGCCTCTTTTTATGGAGTTATCTGAACATGTCGGATCGTTTTGATTGTACAAAATCAATTTTCATATGATTTAGGTATAGATCTAACAATACAGCTCGAGATATTTATCAATTTTCATGTTTTGAAAATTGAGTTTTCCATTTCAGACGTTTAGGGAGATTTCTCGCCTTATCCATAGAGATCCTTACCTAGCTGACTGATCTTTGATCCTTCACTAGTTTCTGTATTCACTTACCTAGGCTAGTTGCAATCATGTGCTTTATGTAGACAATCATGATGTTTTATCGATATCAACAGATTCTTGCTTGATAATCCGTTATCACCGATATCTCTTCTTCGTTTCGCAATGAGGCTAAAACGCTGAACATTGATAGCGCATCTGTCTCTCATTCGAGAGAACCGGGGTTCGATCCCCGGCCGTGGCAAATATCTTTTCTAACTAATGTTACCCACCAATGGTTTGATATTGTTAACCTGTGTGGGCGAGCAGCTGGAGGCTCGGTTAGTCTATTGTGTTAGTACTTGTATGAGAAACAACAGGAATCCATGGTTAGGCGCTCAAGGAGCCGCGATATAACCATGGCAGTTGAAAACGGAGTAAAACCCCAATAAACCAAATCGTTTCGCAATGAAAAATACAAATTTGCACCGCGCAAAACATTCGATCGAAATGTTTGAAGATTCATTGACCGACTTTGAAATATTATATTTGCGTGGGTTCCATCTATTTAAGTTAAGTCTGACTAAATGAAATTTAACCCCATTAAAAATATTACAGTCATATTGTGTGCCTGAAACAGCGACGACATGATGTAAAATCCACAATTTTCACTGTAAAGTATGTGTAGTTTTTTTACGGTTTGCAACCCATCATTAGCACTAAAGAGCCAGAGGTGAATTTGATAAGTGCCAGTAATTCCTAAACTGTGTTACATTTCCATTCTAAACATAACCATTTTGAACGGTTTAGAATTTTGAATCAATGCATACTTACGGAAATATTTGACAGAAATGTTCAAAATTACCTCCGCTGCATATGAATATAGAGTAAAGTAATATTTGTAAATTATTTTCCTTTTGAAGCATAATCTTGAAATCCGGCACGTTGAATCAACTTATAAGAAGTGTACCGGTATGTACAAATGTGTGTAATTTGATGCATTTCGTATGGCTAAAAGTGGTGTTTTTAATGATGAGATGTATACATTAACCGACAAACTATCATCCACAACTAATGGTTGCATACGTCCTTCAATTTTGTGTTACTCAGCTTCAACCATATCTAGATGATTTCTATGTCTATAATTCAGAAATTGGCTAGTCTATCAAGAAATGGTGTTAATTCATTATTTATGCTCCTTTCAGGCAACTTCTTGTTGAAAGAGATGCCGCTTTTCCAACAAGACATATTGTTCTGTGTTGCCATCAACTTATGTCCGGGTTTGCCATTCAAATTTTCAATATGCTGTTCGTGATAGCCAAATCGGCATCAGTGTTTAGTTTTAATCGGTCAGTCTGAAGTTAATTCAATTCAGACAGTTCTCTAAATTTACACAGTGTAAGAAAATTGATTGACTATTTTAATAGTTATATTAATTCTAATGATCGTCTAATCATTTTCTCACTATATGGACTGAAAGTTGGATTTTACGTAAAAAATTGTGAAGTTAAGACTTTGTCGCTGAATAATTTTGTTGTTTAGGGATTCTTTGGGCTAATATTTGACATGTAGGTGCTCAAATGTATGGACAGCCAAGTGCACCACAAATATAGCTGAGAAAGGCTTTAACACAAAAGCAAAGATGGAGAAAGTATGACCTACCCAGTACACCCGCTATTTATAGATGATACTGCCCAAGGTTAGCAACTGCTGTAGTGATAGCCGGTAATAGGGTGTGTAGATTCGTATATTGTTTTCGTCGGAGTTGGTGTAAGTTAATCATTGGAAACCCGGGTACGGCGTTTTGACCCCAGGGGCAACTAGCTAACATTTGAAGCGTTGAATTAGCAGACGAAAATCGATACGAAACGTCAAAGTGACTGACCAGTTCAATCAGATAATCGTTAAATCTACTACCATTATAAGATGATGGAACCATTGAAATGACAGCATTCGTTCAGATGTAATGCAAATGATAGGCCTACTCAATGAATTGTTCCATGAGTTTAAACTGAATAGCATGTGTGACACCTAGGGGTCAAAGAATTGGGTAAAAATTGACAATATCAATTATGGTAAAAAATAACAAATTCGTGTTTTGTTATGAAAATTGTTTATCTGATAATATAATTGAGATAGGATCTGGAAAAATGGTCCCTTAAAGCATTTTGATACATCCATGTTTCAAGGTTTCCCAACGCCTACATTGAGACTGAGAGCAAAACAGGCTGTTCTCTTACGCGTACCAGTTGCCACAGGTCGTGAAGAAGTCGAAGGAGATAAACATTGTTCAAGATCAGACTGTGTGCATACACAGGCTGATCTTGAACCATGTTGCGCTCAAAAGCCTTAAAAGACCCTTTTCCAGACCCTGGCTCAATTTATTGTATTTATTAATTTATTGATTTATTTATACATTTATGCATTGTCCAGCAAGATTAACCCGGGATATCTGCATATGTAATGACCCCACCTGGGCAAAGTTTTGTTAAAACGCTCAATTAACGGACTTTGCGCACGAAAATTAAGTTGTCCCGGGTTAATTTGGGTGGACAATATTCTTACTATTGTTGCAGTTGAGAGCAATGCTGCGTGTGTATGGCCCAGCCCGTTTGTCTCATCAACATGGGTAGACAGTGCTAAAGGAAATCTAGTTTTTAAGATCTCTAATATGACGGGCTACCCTATATACACGGTAGACAAGTCCACCACCCAGTCACAGTGGAAATGTCTCAAGAACGACACGTTCAGTACGACCGGGCGGCTCATCATGATGTAAGTATAACTGATTTCATTTGACATTACACTGACCTGTATGCAAAACATGTTCAGGGTTCTCCGCAGAATAATTTGAAGCTGTAGTGGCAACTCGGTAAACCTTGAATTGCATAGTGCTTATGAAAATAATCCTGAATAAAAACATCATGGGAAAAGAAGAAATTGCTCATCTTGAGCAATTTCTTCTTTTCCCATGATGTTTTTATACACATGTATTACATTTTCAATCTAAAAAAATGCATTATTTATCAAGTTTAGCCACGAAATACCCAAAATTGTCTCTATTTGGTGACCATTTTGAAGAAAATAAGCTGTGGGGTACTTTTGAAGCTGTAGTGGCATTACCCTGATTTCCATGAAGCTGTAGTGGGGCTGATACAGCTTATTGGGCTGGGGAGAACACTGATGTTCATATTCTGCAAACAGCGTAACATACATAAAAAAAACTTGTGTCAAAGTACACAGATATAAAGGGTACACAAGAAAATATACTCACCGTCATAAGAAAGTAGCCACTTTTCAAAAAACTATATTTTCTTTTCACACCTCAATGGTTAAATGCTTTCAATATGTCCGGAGAGATGCTAAATTATAATATGGGTTCACAACGATATTTTCGGATACAAAGTTCAGTTTTGTTTACTTACAGCTGTCATTTTCTGCATACGTTGACGCTGTTGAAACACAAACAAAAGTCCCATTTCAATTTTATAGAAAATAATTCCGTTGAATTGATAGAGGTCTATGAAAATTTAGCACTACCAGTAAAGCATGTCTCAATATTAAAAGTTTGATAATAACCGGAAGTGGTTGATGAGTAAAGTAAAGGGAAACATTTTCCGAATTAGGAACTTGCTAAAGACCAAAGAGAAACAAAGATTCAATGAATGGATCATTTGAGAGGCAATTGGGGGTTGGTTGGGCTAAAACAGGAAACTGTCATTTTGCAAGGTCTTGGGCGTAATGAAAATCACTTATTAGTAACTAAGCATTTTGACTAAAAACAGTATCATAAACACATATCCTTATTCATTTTTGTCTCTTTTCTAGCCCTATATAGGGCCGTGAATTTTAGTAGTGTATTCCGTATCAGTTACGGATTTCCTGGAACTACCACCAAGCTACCATAGCTAATGGTATAGTTCGACTGTTTCCTGTACTTTCGCGAAAGCACTTTTACTTGCCTTGTTGCAATGTTAAAATGTATTCATTTCGACACGTTCATGAATTATCTTAAAATTGCCGACCATCTGCATTAGACAAATGGCTACTTTCTTATGACGGGGAGTATATTACTGACTCATTTTCAGGAAAAAGTGCATCGTTTGATTAATGATTATAAAAGCTTAAGCTGCGTCATGTCAAATGAAATCTTTAATAATCTCGGCACATCTCGGGTGTTTCCGGGCTCTCAATATCACGGAATCGGCCGAGCTGTGACGAATGCTAGGTAGTATTTCATCAATTAATCTAATTCCCAGTGTCCTATGGCTGTAAACGTTTCACAGAAATCAATCCGATTGGCCGAGATATGCGTCTCATCCAATCGGAAGGCTTTTAATGCATCTTAGAATTAGACAAAGGATTTAGAAATGTTTGTAAATACGGTCCCTGTTTTAATTTCCATTAGTATACACATGTACTTGTGTCGCCTATTTTACTAGTACAATGGCACTCGTATCTTTTGCTATGTATCTTTAGTACTTTTTTAATCTCTAAAAAGCATTCTTTTAAATATAGGATCTTTTTTTCTTGGTTGTTTCAGTACCGAATCGCCTTTCCAGTTTTTCGGGAGCAATTATTACGCATATTTATGTATAACACTAACAAAAATCACCGACAACTCATACAGATACTATGTAAACCATGGTAAGTATTTCTCACGATAACTGACTCGGCAGGACATCCATAGCTAATAAGCTAGGGATGCTCTGCCAGTTCATTTATTGTTAGGTATATTTGATTGATTTTTAATAAATGTTTTACCAGGTTGTCAAAGCCGCGGCTGGTATGGGGAAAATTTAACAGCCACGATGGCATCCTGGCTATGTTTTCTCTATCATCATGACATGCAATGCATTTACTGAAATCTTCAAACAATATTTCCATAATCTTGTTTATCTCAATGTTGTATAGCTCACGATTATTGAACTGGCAGAGCAGCCCTAGCCAATAGGCTGGGATGCTCTGCCAGGTCATTTATCGTGAGGTATAAATGTGAAAATCAGTGGTGCCATTTTTAAAATGATCGAAAGAGCTGCGCAGATTATATAATTTGGGTCATGTACATATACCATCGATTTTGTGACTTGCTCAAATATTTGTAGCACAAAAGGCTTTGAATAAAACATTAAATTCCAATTTAAATATCAAAGTGTGCATGTCGCTTATGAATAGCAATGGCAACAAATTAACCCTTTCCCAAACAAGACCTGGTTTTGTGACGTCCGTAAATGGGAAAACATTGAGACAAAAGAAGAAAATGCTGATAATCAGCATTTTCTTCTTTTGTCTGAATATGTTCCTTACTATAGTTTGCACATATTCTTTCTTCGTCAAAATGATTTTTGAGGTTCGCAGCATCTTTCAAGTAGGACTGACATAAAAGTTTGTTGATTTGGGAAAAGGTTAAAACCTTGCATAATTGATTGGTTGCAGACAGTGCATAGTTGGACAAACGCTTGAGTCTATGACAATTATTCTGACACTTATTCAGAGCAACAGATAATAATTCTAAATGTGTTATTTAAAATCCAAATCTAATGTTGTTGGTAATAATTTGAATCGTCTCGATGAGACGATTCCAATAGATACAATGTACGTACAACTTTGAATTTGGCAAGTTTTGCAGTGAATAGAATAAGTCATTTTAACCCTTTCCCAAACAACAAAATTTTTGAGTGATCCACTTCAAAATTAGTCACAAATGACAAAATGGATGTTATGACAGATAGGATTTGTGTAAAATATGGCACAGAAAATATTGAGACAAAAGGAGAAACTACTGGTTATCAGTAGTTTCTTCTTTTGTTTCAATGTTTTCCCAATCCTTTTCTATTAGGGACGTCAAAATCAGGTCTTGTTTGCGAAAGGGTTAAAATGCTTATCCCCCCCTCGTATCAGTATACCTCACGAGAAATGACCTGGCAGAGCAGCCCATGCTAATCGAATGGAAAGCTCTGCCAGGTCGATTCTCGTCCGCTATAGATAGTATTTATATTTTATGCGAACGTACATGTAGCCTATACATGATCAATGGTCTGGAAAAATATAAGATACGGTATCGGAAGCCAACATGAATCCAGATCAGTCTGGCTGCGAATACGTGCAGTCAAATCAAGATCCAAGCCACTCTCTTACAACATTGAGACAAAAGAAGAAATGCTGATGACCCGCATTTTCTCCTTTTGCCACAATATTTTACGTGCTACATTAATCACAAATTACAGCTTTTATAAACATCAATTTTTGTTGTCTGCAGCAGCTTTCAAATTCAGCCTACTTAATTAAATACCGTATTAGCTGTTTGGCAAAGGACTGAAGTAATTGTATGTCTTGTCCCTTTCAGCCATTCTATCTGCGCTTCACAACCAAAGAATATTCATTTATGCACTGTCCTTAACTGACGAAGGTTTTATTTGTAATGACATAGATGGGGCCGCGGGTCCCGAATACCAAGTGTTACTGCGAATCGGTAAGTGGGATTATTTTTATTCATATTCTATTCAGCCCCATCCTCGGATACGCCGGGATAATTATGCTACATGTATGCTCATGTAGCGTGGCAGACCCAGGGTATCCGAGGAGGATTCAACCCTTTCCCATAAAGAAATTAGTTTTGTTGTCCCCAATTTGAATTCAGTAAAGTCTAAATTCATCCAAAGTATCGTCGGTAGGGAGTCAAAACCTCGTAACTACAGCTTGAATAAGCTGTAGTTACGAGGTTTTGACTCCCCACCAACTAGTCAGGGCACGAATTCAGAAAAGTTATCACCCAAAGGCATTTTGTGAAGAAAAGGGTTTGAGATCAGCTCTAGAGGTAATTTGGTATGCTGAATCCGAAAAACAATGTTGCCAAGCTGAAAAATTGCATCTTCACCATCTAATTTGCATATTTTCAAAATGGCCGCCAAAACCTCAAATATGCAATAATAATGTTGTTTTTTAATCATTTTTTGACATATTATGTTCTAAAAATCCCACATTTCATGTTTACAGACTACAACTAAATGGTTAACTAGGAGAACGAGGAACAGAAATGGCTCTTTTATCATCTAATTTGCATATTTTCAAAATGGCCGCCAAAAAATCAAATCTGCCATATAATATCAAAGTTTTTGGCATAATATTAACCAAATTGTTCAGATATAATGCCATAAATTGTTTAAAACTAATGAGTAAATAATTCTAAAAGTAAATAGAACCTCTTTGGCACTATTTTTGATAATCTTTTACCGTATCACGGGCAATAAAACTCTTTTAAACATACAGAATATCACTTTCATGTTGCATTTTTTCAAAATGCGCTGTTAAAACACACAACTTTTGTCAACAGTACCATTTTAGATGTTTACATTTACAATTTGATTAACCCAAAAATTTTGGACAATTTAATTTTAGCCTACGTAAGACGATTTGTCATTTTCAAAATAATGCAAAGCTAAAATATTTTAACAAATCTTGGGTACTTATGACTCGATCGGAAAGAGCTCCGTAATCCCACTTGCATTATGGAAATTTTTTGTCTGAATTCATTGATTCTAGAATTGACTTTATAACATAAAATGTCATAAGAGCTAAATACCGTACTTATTCCAATAAAGCCAATAACAAACCATAAATACGGTTTATAACAAACCCTATATACTGTTTTTGAATTGAGGTGCATGTTTAAGAAAGTGAATGTGTCAAATTTTCAAATAGGAAATTGTTGCGTTCATATAATCTAACTGTAAGTGCTAGCGTATAACGATTCTGTACAAAATTAATTTTTTGTCGCTATTGATTAGACATCTCCCTTTCTATTTAATGGGGCCATGCTAGATATTTCAGGCATCAGAACAAAATGGGAACAGTTTGCTAAGAGGTATGCACATCATATTTTCTGTGCCAAAAAAGGATTATATCGTTGGTACTAAGATTTTCATCGAGGATTAGTTTCTTGTAAACGTTATTAGAAACTAACAATGTTGTAAGTAAAGTTAAATACAACCATTATTTAGAACTAAATAAATTTGATGCGAATTTTTATCATACAGTAAGTATCGAACTAAATAAATTTGATGCGAATTTTTATCATACAGTAAGTATCTACATATACAGGTTGACCAATCCATACGATATTTTTTTCAAATATATTTTACCTGTTTTTATGTTTGACATACTACCATGGGCCCCTGTTAGGACGTCGAACAGTTGTCTAGAAACACACATGAAAAAATGACAACTACACTGATCTCAAGGAGTATTAAAATTAAACTTTTGAATAGAAGATGTAAGTCAGATGTCTTCATCAGAAATAACGTAGGCGATGCCAACAAACACAACATTTTTGATACATGCAGATAAGTCGATTATTGTATTTTTAAGAATACTAAAAGCGCATCTTAAAACTTACCACATTTAAATACATTTTACAAATCTTTGGTCAGCAACGAAGTGCAGCAATATCAAAGAAATTGAACAGAATATTTGTATTCAGTACAATAGCATCATATGAAATATACCTAACGTTCGTTTCCAAAAATGTCATTACAATATTTCATTCCGTGTAACATATCTGATTTTTCCGTCACTCGGAATAAACTTTCTTAACAGATGGAGCTGGATATTGAGACTTAGTGTACCTATTTGAGATTATTCATACATGAGAACCGATGAAATGACGTAAACATATGAAGAATATGAGTTAATACTTGAACATAAGCTTCAGACTGTATTCTTCAAACTGATTATATGACAAAGCAAACTTAACATGTCAGCATTTTATTCCTTCATGTCTATGATTGTGAAGCTATCCATGTCTCTGTGCAGCATCAAGCGGAAAACCACTTCTCTATTCATAACCATTTCCTTCTTACTTGCCTTTCAGTTGAGGTTACCTTGTGTGAAGAAATGTTAAGTCTTGAAGACGCAAATGCCTCTGTCTAAGCCATTCTTATCAAAATATCTGGTATGGCAACCATATTTGACCCTTCATTTTAAACTTGATGTATCAACTGTGAAAACATGGAGGTATACACCAAGAAATTCATATTTCATCTGTATGACAATCCATGGCAAATAATATGGCCCTTACCACGAGCATAGCTAAAAAGGGGACTATTTTTTAAACAAATGTTTCATGTCTATCCTTCGACAGCGCACAACTTATGATAGGGGTTCTCGATAAAACTGTCAATAATTTACATATTATTATTAAATAGATGATTATAGTCCTAACAGTTTCGGATATAGCTGCGATACTTCAATAAATAACATCAGAGACTATCTATACAGGGCTTACTGGTTCGAACCCATGGGTGTCAACATCATTTTTGACGTATTGCAAAAAAGATTCTGTAACCAAAGGATGAATCGCTTACATATTATCTACATGCACGTGTGATAAGCAGCTATTGACTTTGATTGGATCTTGTACTTTACCTGTGCGAAAAATGTCAGGAACATAATGGAAATGTGCACCAGACACTGTAATCATACTGAAAATTTAACCCAATTCAATCATTAACGTTTATGTGCTGTGCATTTGTTGACTAGAAAATCTGTATTATATAGTATATTAGTGACTATATCCAAATTCTAGTCTTCTCTTTGTCGTAGTTAGATAAATAAGTTGTCTCTTTGAAATATTGTCAAAGTAAACAACTAGTTTTTCCTCTGAAAAAATCAAGCTCAGCGTGCCATAGTGAATTAAGTTTGCCACACTCAATTATTTTTTGTAATTTAACAAAATTTGAAAACCTAGGATATTGGTACTTTTTTAATATTGTCCAATGCCTGAGTTGATTACCTGTTTAATATGTGTTCGATTTCAAATATACACGTTTTAATTTCTAAGGATATCAAAAATGTAAATTCAAATGATTTTAGTTACTATCTCTGAAGCAGTTTGGAATCATGAGTGTATGTATATGCAAGTGCAAAAAGTGGAATTTCCCACAAAATGAAATTTTCCACACTACAATGTATCTTATTACAATGAATACGGTAAACCGTTTTCCAAATTGTTTGGACACTGATTCATATTCTTAAGAATTAATTGCAGATATATTGGCAACAATGTTGGATTTCAATGTAAAGGATAAGATTTATTATTATTTTTGCAGAATTATGTGAAGCATTATGTACATGGTTTTAAAATTGGCATGTTTGAGGTTTGCTAAAAGCTTAACCCATTACCACACAGCAACTCTTTTTCACTCCTCTAAAGAAAAAGGCAATGGAAAACATTATGGAAAATGTAGAAATTGCTTGTGACAAGCAATTTCTTCATTTCCATAATGTTTTCCACTTAAAAATACCAACAAATTTTAAATTTCATTCACTTGAAATTGTCGTCTGCAACAACATTGAATTTGGACTAGTCAAAAGTTTTGTCGTTTGGTAATGGGTTAAATACGTGGTAAAAGGACTTGCGCCCGAAGTTGCGTTCTGTATCATATTTGCCTTCGAAATTTTACCTTTAATGCAAAACATTTTTAAAATAGTATTTTGAATTCTTTCACTGCATTTCATATGTGAAAATGTGAAAATAAAATGTAGATAAATGTTATTGTTTAAATGCAATTTATTGCCATTTATACGGTAATGGCCAAAAATGAATATCATTTTTTTCTCATTTACTTGTTAAATCAATTATGTTTAGTCTTTAAACATGAAATGTGCGATATTTAGAACAAAAGATGTCGAAAAATGATAAATAACAACATCATTTTTGCATTTTTTAAAATTTTGGCGGCCATTTTGAAAATATGCAAATTAGATGATGAAGGAGTCATTTTTCAGCTTGGCAACATTGTTTTTCGGATTCAGCATACCCAAATACCCCTAGAAATGATCTCAAACCCTTTTCTTCACGAAATGCCTATACCTTCAAAACTAAGCGACTTTTCCAGAATTTTGTCCTGACTAAACGGTATTAGGCTTATAGCTCTGTCACGATATTATAGTACATGTTTTCTAATTGTAGGCCTACCTATGTAAACACTGCAATATGGAACTTTAAACTATATCATTTTTGCAAGATTCGAATTTGAGTTTGAGTTTATTGGGGTTTTACGCCGTTCTCAACTACCAGGGTCATATCACGGCGGCTGGAGCACCTAACCGTGGGTTCCTGGTATATCGCACCAGTACAACCACAATATCCAAACCGAGCCTCCAGCTGCTCTCTCACATAGATGATTCACACCCATTGGTGAGAGACAAATGACTTTTGTCAAATGTCAGAATGGATACTGGCCGAGCCTGCAAGATTCGAACCAAACATGCAAAGATGCATTGTAAATTAAGACCCTTATTTTCCCTTGCTTACAAAGGTAAAATTTGTAAACATGCTCCTCAACCCTTTCCCAAACGATAAAATTTAGCGTGGTCCACTTTAAAAACTGACACAAATGACAAAATGAAAGTTATGAAAGATAGAATTTGTGTAAAATATGGCATAGAAAATATTGAGACAAAAGGAGAAACTGCTGATTATCAGCAGTTTCTTCTTTTGTTTCAATGTTTTCCCAAGCATTTTCTATTAGGGACGTCAAAACCAGGCCTTGTTTGGGAAAGGGTATAAAATATCGTTATTGGACTAAAGGGCGGATCCAGGTATTTTTCCCAGGGGGGGGGGTCATTCGACCCTTTTTTGCCAAATTCCATGGGATGGGGTGTCAGGACCCGTGTATGCAGATACATGTTATACCACGAAGAAATAGCCCATTTTTTCGCCAAAATCCAGGGTGGGTTCACGACCCCCTGACCCCCCCCCCCTCTGGATCCGCGCATGATTGGACTATAGATGCTATATGTAATGACACTAATGACGCAGGTGGGATTGTGTGGTCATAATTTTAACCCTTCCCATGCTGATCATGACATTTTTTTCCGTTGTGAACAAAGCTTTGGTAGCCAGTAAAGCCTAAGGTCAGTCTGCACAGATGTGCAGTCTGATCTTAAACTGCTTTCTGCTTATCTATGGTAGCACAAACTTAAGACAAACAGTTGAAATATCTCAAAAGTCTATATTTAGCGTGCACCTATAACAATGCAAGTGCATTTGTTTTTTGTTATATGTACACTTGAATTACTTATACAATCAGGCTAAAATTTACAGGCACATTTGTATTTTTACAGGTGCACTTGTATTATTATACGACCAGGCGATATAAATAGACTTTTTTGACAAAACGAGGCTGTCCAATAGAAAAGGCGATTATAATTGTTTCCATGTGTAAAAGATGGTTGAAACGAAATTCTGATTGGAAAATAGATAAAATAGATCTACACTTAAAGACACTTCCAACGCAACACTTACATTTTTCATCATAACTTAAAAGATAATGGAGTATATTTTATGAAATTTTCAGCAAGTATAAATCAACTACGCGTACATGTTTTCTGTACGTTTCATCAAAATCGACGGATCCAAACATAGAAAATATTTAGGTTTATCACTAAGACTCAAATATGAAAAGTCACAAAACCCCAGGCAATTGCAGAATTTAGTAGCATCAAAGCAGCGTCACCAAATCATGCTCATATCTCATACCACTGCTTCATAAGAGTTGATAACATGCTTTCACGTGCGAAACAATACTAGAATTCAGTTGCACCTATTTTGTTTAAGAAATAATGTTTTGTACGTGTCAGCATTACATAAAATCATTGAATGTATTACCAGACATTAGTTTTTCGCCATTTTGCTCCAAGAAATTTTCAACTACTGGAACAGGAACTTAAAAGGGACGAGCTAAGAATGAACCCGCAAAGATTCATCATCAATTATGCTTTATCAATGAGAAGGGGGTGTCTTCGTGTCATTTAGGCCCGTGGCGGAAACACAGAATGTTAGCAGAATGTCATAAACTTTACTGTTGTTACATGAAAAACATGAATTTACGTTATCAGCTCACACAGCTTTTTTGCGACTTTTTGTTTTCTAGTCATATTATATGAACTGCAAATTTAATCATTTCTACCCACTGTTTCTTTATGAAAATAACAGATATTATGCAATTGTAAATGATTTAAATTTGTTGAAAATTTGATGAAAAATGGCTAATTAAATATCAAGTTATTACCAAAAAGGTAAGTGTTGCGTTAGAAGTGTCTTTAAGTGTATATGTGCAATTGCGTTTTTTTATGAACAGTCTAAGTTTTACGTCTGCACGAATAAAATTTACACGCGCACGCTTATTTTATCAATATCACGAGGGTTACAGAGTGTACTTGTAAAAAATACAAGCGGCGGCGTAAAATTGATAAGATCACATCAAAATGTATAGGTGCACTTGTAGACCTTTCCTTTACCAAGTTGGTACGTCATATTCGCAAGTCAAGGATTCTACATCCACTTTGGGGGTAGAATCCTTAGCTTATGAATAGGAGTTTTAGTGTAGGCCTATGTCAAATGGTTTGTGGGTTGATCCTAAGTTTATTTGTAACGCATGTGTCCTGATACTACTAAAAGTTTGATAGGAATCATTTTTATTGAAAAAAAGTTAACAACAACGAAATATATTTTAATAAAACGTTTATCACACAAAATAAAAAATACTTCAAAAATCGATCAATGAAATTCTCTTGATTTGACGTAGCCTAACCTAATCCAGACGTAACTTAAACAAACGTTAGAGCACCCCAAAATTTGGACGTAGCACGGGCATTATCTAGTGCTAAGTTTGGAATTCTAAACTTTTGAGATGAAAACACTTGCCTAAAACACATGTATGATGTCTTCGAGTATAAATATCAGCACGGTACCTCATGCGCATGTTATGATCAAATTTCCTCTCTTTTTCTCAGCTTTTCAAGAATGGATTTTAAAAGGCCTAATCAACTGTAAATTTCTGACAAATGCCAGATTTTTAGATCTAGATCTAAAGGCCTATCACTATATTTTCGTGTCATGTTACATTGTACATATTTTATTACAGGGAGTGAGAGTCAGGCTAAAATCGACTGTCCTTGGTCGTTTCTTGGTCGGTACAGATACACACATACTGACGTCTTTGGTAATCAGACGTGTGACGTCACGAAGTCAGAAGTTAGCACGTGCACCGCGCAAACTGACGTCATGTTTGATTACGATAATTGTACTACTCAAGTTGCATATTCAGGTAGATGTAGCCCCTTCATTAAGTAATAGATATTCAGTTATTAATAAGTTTTTCCCTTACATTCAGATTTCTCGGCAGCACGAAACTACCAAATCTACCCAAATCTTACCCAAATCTATCCAAATCTAACCCAAATATACCCAAATCTTACCCAAATTTACCCAATTCTTACCCAAATATGTAATGAGTTTATTTCGGAAGTATTCCCTAAGTTTATATAATTATTATGTTCTGTGGCTGTGGAAATTAAATTTTTCCACGTTTGATCAAATAATTGTGGAATTACAGGGTTGCCACGTGTCAGGGAAAAGTAAGGGAATTTAAATTTTTTCAAGGTCAGGGAATTTTGTGAGCAGTCAGGGAAATTTAAAAATACTGGCAAATGTCAGGGAATTGTCAGGGAATTTTGAAAAAATAAGATGCAGTTCCATGAAATTAATGATTTCAACCTCGCCACCAAAAATTGTCTCAAGACATCGCGAGTTACCGCGAAATTACCGCGAAGAAACATGTCAGGGAATTTTCCAATTTTGTCAGGGAAATGTCAGGGAATTGCCAGGGAATTTTATTTCCTCTAACTAGTGGCAACCCTGAATTAGATCTATTCCTGTTCTAGAATTGTCCTGAGCAAAGTAAGAATTCTAACTTTTTTTGTTGTGTTACGTTCATTTCTTCCCCTTGATCGATCGTTGTCTATTGCCGAGGGTTTTCTTTGTGAAGAGAGTGCGGTGTTGTTGTTTTCTGTAGGGCACATAAACTGGGTCCTCTTGGGAAACGGTTAAAGTATTTTGACAAGATCTAGATCTCAGTGGTGGATCCAGAGGGGATTCGACATCAGAGGGGTTCAAACGAACCTCTGAGTCTCCCCCTCTCTGTAGCCTGATTATATCATTTTTCACGCAGAAATTCAGTCAAAATTGTATAATAACGAGAAAACGACCCCCCCCCCTATTTGTAGGCCTATATACAGAGAGTCCCCCCCCCCCCCCAAAAAAAAACGGAACCCATTTTTGAAAGTACATTTCTCATGTGTCAAGTAATATTTCTCCACCAAATTTACATATGCGATAGCAACGACAGTTTTCTATTAGCAGTTAAAATTTGGTTGAAAAATGAATATTAGTTTTGAAAATATCGGCATTCAAATGAATATACCCGGAAAACCATTTTAACACGATATCGATCTTTTCGTTTTGCAGCGCGCGCCTACACTCATTGGATAAATTGACGCTATACAATTGGTTAATATATTCAATACAATACAAAATGATTTTGAAACATTGTATTCACAATAGTTCATTTTCATTTCATCTTTTTTGTTTATGAAATAATAACAAGTTTAGCGGTCTTTATTGCGCAAATAAAACCCGATGTGCGACGGACTACTTGTGTAGGTAAAAACCGAGGCCCAAAGCGCCGAGCTTTTTGCCATAACATGTAGTCCAGAGCACAGAGGTTTTTATTGCGCAATAAAGACCGCTTAACTTGTTATTATCTCCATTATAACACTTAAAATAACAAAACCCACCTTCGAAATGTGTTATTTTGTGGAAATTCTGCATGAACTAGTTTTCGGCGTAGGAAACGCCTTGGCGGTCAAGTGACGTCATTGATGACGTCATTTGACGTTACCTTGACGTTACGTGACGTTTTGGCGCATACACAAAGCATAATTACATAGAGTCATTATTGGTCAAATAAAACCCGATGCAGTTCTTCTTTCGCTATATATGGATTTTACGGAAACGTGTTATAATAATGAATAAACTGTTGATGCTGCAATGTAACTAAAATGAATACAAACAAAATATCCAAGTGCATCACAGACTCATGAATAATAATTATAGGCACTTATTGTATTTCTGACCAACATGCCGGTCAATGCTCAATAAAAAGTAATACGGGTTTCATTTGACCCGACACTGACCTTTATGCGAAACACAAATAACACAAAATTCGCCAAAAAGAATGAAATCATAGTCCACATAAATGTATACTATGCAAGAAAATTAAGACTGGACTAATTTTAGGAAACATATCAATCTTGTAGGCCTAATATATGAAAATAAAAGTTAAAACTGAGTCATATGAAATGAATCACATAATAATTTGAAATAATAATTTAAACAACCACCCTATGAACTCAATTTGAACGTACAGAACGTGTTACGTGTACATATTAGATTTTGAGATAATCGGTACATACACGTTCAACGGTACATAATTCAACAGCTGACAGTTAGTGCGCTTTCACGAACAAACAAGACACAAAAATCTATATCATGTCAGATCGGGGTTTTAGTGTCATTATCAATTTGCTTATAACTTTTGGACCGATGTAAAAATGATGTAGCCTATCTTCAGTACTGCAAATTCAAAAATTAGATTTTTCGCTTACGCTTTAAAATATTTGACTTAGAATTGGGGTTCCGTTTTTTTGGGGACACTCTGTAGATCTATTCCAACCTCCGTCACAGGATTCCTGGGTCCGAATTAGGCCTAATTAACGGACGTACAATTATTTTTGGCATAATTAATTGAAACAACACAACTGATTGGCCCAATCAGATTTCTCGTGCAATCATGCAGTTGTCTTCTTACATAGTTTACACAAAAACGTAGTCGTAAGACCGACGTTGATATTACGGGTCCCCGGATACGCCACAGATCTATCGCCACATTTGCACTTTCGAAATATTGAGTTCAGGGTCTATGTATGTTTGTTTAGAACAAGATCCATAATGTGTTATTGTTATCCTGCAGTTGAAAGTTTCTGTTATTTTGCATTTAATTTAGCGTACAATATCGTCATTTCCCCCTATCAACTGCATTACGTTGTATCTTTTTAACAGCAATTAGTCCAATTCGATTAGATTTTAAAAAAAGCGTTTTAAGGGGGAATGCTCCAGTTTTTCGGAACATTCGGACTTTACTGTAGTAATTTAAATGTTTCGTACCAATATGTTTCGCTACCAGATTTTCAATAATATAACACATCATTACAATTTACCATTTTCGACGGTAAAAGTGTATTTATCATGCGAAACTGACTTTCTCAAGATGGAAATCGAATATTTAGAGCAAGACAGTCGTAAGTGTGTATGCAGTTACCACTGTTTTGCGTCATTTTATTCATATGTAGCTGATAAAAATTGCCGTAATTCACCAATAAGTGCGCTGACCTATACATTTTCTTTTTGAATTATTACCAGGACATGTTGCTTAATACAATGAGGGAGTTTTATCAAATTCTATTATGTAGAACTTGAAATATTTCCAAAAATATGCAAATTTTGAAATAAAACTCTCTAGCTTCGTTGATCCGAACACGCGAGCATGCTGTTTTATACATTTACGCATTTATAATAGTACATATTTTGGGCTTTCTGTTCGTAATAAATGTAAGATGTTACTTTAAATCCGTTGTCGGGACTAAACGATGAATATACAGTTTTTTATTAGCATTTTAGTGACCTTGGACAGGTGCAAGAAATTGTGCATTTTTCCGATGTAGGGTTATGTGATACGAATACCAATAAAATCCAAACAAGATCGCTGACCTCACATTTTTATTTTATTTTTCATTTGGTAATAACATGTAATTTCAACATACAAAATATGAATAAATTCTATTATTGGGGAAAAAATTAGGAAACTGGAGCATTCCCCCTTAAATCGAACGTGCCTATTTGTTGATAAAACAACAACAACAACAACAACAACAACAACAAAGAAAATATTTTTTTGCGTGCAAAGTTTGAAAAGTTATTTCTTTGTCTTGCGTAGATAAGCAACCCTAATTTCTTTGACAAGTAGAAAAGTAATTTCTTACGCCAACTTTGAAGTAGAACACCATTATAGAATGCACCTAGTTTCTGTAAATCACCATCTGTTTGACAAAAAATATGTCCGTGTCAAGATTCGTACACGGTCAGATTCGTACTTTTTTCGTAATTCATTGTTTTGATCTAAAACGGAAAGGTATATATTATTGATTGTTGATCAAGCTCAGCGGCATATCCAGGGCTAAAAATACAAATAAGAGGGTTACCGTTTGTTTTTCCTAGAATTACACAATTTTGAATGGATTTCTACATGATATAATCAGGCTAAAGAGGGGATTCGTTTGAACCCCCTAAAGCCCTCTCTAGATCCACCACTGCAAAATCCATGTTGTTGGTACTCATAGGAATATCAATTCAAATGACACAGAAAATAGGGTATAATAATAACAAAGTTAGAATGTCTTTTAACCCTCTTAATCTGTTAATCATTTCTCTAATTTTATATCTTTTTAGTCCCCTACCGGCAAAGCGGAAGGGGTCTTTAGGTTTGCACTCTATCCATCAGTCTGGTGAATTAGTTTTCCAGACATTTTTTCTAAACGGGGGTAACTATTGAGCTGATATTTGGTATGTAGACCAGCATTGATGGGTTACAGAACAAGTTTGAGTTTCGTTCCGGTCCAGTGATTTTTGAGGAAGATACCGATGCTTGACTTAGGAAATTACTGGAAATAACAGGTTTTCAAACATTTTTCTAAACGCTTGCAGGTATTGAGGCGATTTTTGGTATATGAATACATAGTGATGAGATACATCTTAAAACAAGTTTGAGTTTCGTTTTGGTCCAGTGATTTTTGGCGAAGATACAGATGCTGTCCAGACTTAGAAAATTTCTGGGAAATCACAGTTTTCCAGACTTTTTTTCTAAATAGGGGTAGCTATTGAGCTGATTTTTGGCATGTAGACCTGCATTGTTGAGTTATAGAACAAGTCTGAGTTTCGTTCCAGTCCAGTGATTTTTTTAGGAAGTCTAATATGGATGCTGGACTTAAGACATTTTTGGGGCTCCTTTTTCTAAATGCATGTATATTATAAAGCAGGTAGGGGACTTGGTATTTTTTTTTTGCAATACTTCAGAATGCTTGTTACCTTTCAGTTTCTGACACAGTTTGGTGTGTGTCTAATGTACAAGCATCAGATGTGAACTATTTAACTGTCTACAACGGAAATGATGCTGCCAGCGATTTAAATAACAACAATATTTACAGATTTACTTGTTTTGTAAGTATCTTTTTGAGGCTCTCCCAAATAAGACCTGGTTTTGACGACCCATATAGAGAAGGCTTGGGAAAACAAAGCATTGAGGCAAATTAAGAAAATGCTGATGATCAGTATTTTCTTCTTTTCCCTCAATATTTTTTGTACACTATTTTACACACATCTTTTTTTCATCAACACCAAACTGGTATTTGTTGTGTGAAGCTGCTTTCAAATTAGATCACTTTCCAAATTTTGGCTGTTCGGGAAATATTTATCTCAAAATGTTTCTTAAACAGCCTATCCACATCAATTCCACATCATGTCCAAAAATATATAATTTAAGCAGGGATAAAGACTAACAATTTTGATCTAGGGGCCATGATTGCCTAATATTCAATACTTAAGTTAAACATTAGGGGTATGGGCAATTTCTCCAGGGATTCAGGGGCCCAGTCCAAAAATAAGGGCGACTGGGCCCCTGTTAGTCTTTATCCCTGGTAATACTGACCATTTTTAAATATGTTCTGGCTGTGATGTGAATGCAAAAACATGTATGTGCTACTTGAGTAAAACATGATAGAGTCATGTTTTTTTTCCTTTGCAGGCCATAAATGACAATGTAACTCATGCTTCTGTCTCCCCAAGACATTGTCAAAGAAACCAGACTCCGTACCAATTACCAGTTACAAATGAGGACAATGATATTGGGGCTCTGTTGACATTTTCTGCCCCTTTAGGTAGGACCTGTAACATAATGAAGTACAGTAAATAGAGAACAATTTTATCCAGTTAACCGTGACATAATTTCCGACAAACAATATCGTATTTCGTAGGTGTTGTTATGTAATCTCTTAACTACGACTTTATTCAAGCTGTAGTTACAAGACTTTATAACAACACAGACAAATTATCAATACATAACAGTTAAAGGTGGAATAACACTTAACATCTTGCAAATTTTCCGTCAACTTCGTACAAAAAAATAAATATATATTATTAAAATATGGCCTTTAAATTGCATCTATGCCAAATCTTAGCTTTCTACCTTGTGTATTGGCTTAGATGTTGACGGATTTAAAACCACATAATTTATTGTCCCGGGGATAATATTTACAATAATGGAACATATGGGTTTTTAAATCCGTCGACATCTTAGCCAATACACAAGATAGGAAGCTAAGATTTGGCATATATGCAATTTAAAGGCCATATTATAATAATGCATATTAATTTTGTACAAATTTCTCAGACAATTTGCATGATTTTAAGTGCCATTCCCCCTTTAACCAGACTATTTTAGCACAAAATTGATTGCCATTCTAAGGGTTCTCTGTTAAGTTGTAGTCACCCACTGCCATTTTAACACATAGATATTCATGAATCTCCTTATTGAGTGTCTGTTAATGCACCTGATTGTCTCATTATAAATTATTCTCTTTGATGACCATAATTATAAGATAAAGGGTTTGGCAAACATTGTGGAAAATGAAGAATTGTTTGTGATTTTCTTCATTTCCCACAATCTTTCTAACTCAAATAGGTTTTATTATACAAAGCTGATCAATTTATTCACTTGAAATTGTTGTCTCATTTCTGAATTAAGACAACCACATTATTTGTTTTTAAGGAAAGGGTAAAATATCATGTTGCTGAAAAAAATTCAGTAAACAAAATGGTATGTTTTCCTGTAAATTAATTTTTTATCTACCTTTCTTTATTTACAGAAACCTGTCGTAAGTAATATTTTAAAATTTCTTTTAAAGTGACATTTCAGAATTTTTTGTCATAAATTTTACTTTTATTTTCATCTGAAAGAGCATATTTCCTTATGAAAATTCTGTAAATTTCGAGCCAAAATATTGCGCCGTTTACGAGAAATTTATATTTTTGTGTTAAAATTGAACAAATTGTTGTGGACAACAGTTCGGATTCATATGCAATTTATCGATTATGTCTCAACTTTAAATGCGTGTTTCTCGTTTATTGGCAACAACTTCAAAAAACCAATAGTATTTATACTCATTAGAATAACCAATCTTGGCATCAAGACATACTTTAAAAAAATGAAATTGGAATGAAATGTCCCTTTAAGCAAGTAACAAAAATTACAGTTTTTAAAGATAATATATTGCCATATATTTCTGAACATAACAGTTCTTGAGAATTGTTAGAAATGATAATTATAATATTATGACATTGTAATCAATGAAAGTTTGACTTTGGATTTTTTTTATTTCTTAATTCATAGAAATAAGATATACAACTAATTGTTATAACAGAAATTCCGAAGGCTTGAAAAATTGAAACTGAAAAACTTATCTTATTCTAAGGCTATTTAATATAGTATGAAAGATGATCATGATCCCATTGCACTTCAATTGCAGAAGGTTTATATAGTTGTTGTGCTAGGGTTTCAAGATTTCATAGATCTATCTATATCTTAATATAACAACTCATCAGTAACTACAAAACACTTCATGTATCTTGGGGCATGGACTTTAGCAACAGAAATCGGTGAAGGTATGTCTCATTAACTTCCTTTGTCACTGATGACGCCTGAAGATGCACAAAGTGTTTGATATCTGATGATGGAGTTTTAATCCTAAAGATAATAATGTCAAATTTGTTTCTTGTAAAGCAACCTGTCCCAGTTTATCAGACCCAGAGAGAGGCAATGTGAGCATTATAACCACAGATACAGTGACAACTGCAGCCTATATTTGTGATACACCGTATACATTGATTGGTGGTTCTAGTAGAACATGCCAGGATGATGACACATGGTCGGGATCGGAACCATACTGTAGTAAGTCATAGCTACAGGTAAAAGGGGGTGAATGCTTTTCAAAATGCAATATTACTTTTATTGTTGATCAAACCCTCTATTGTAGGTACTCATTAGAATGACGATTCCAATGAGTACCCACTACAGGGGCTTTGGTGTTAAAATACTAAATTACCGCTTTCCCAAACAAGACCTGGTTTTGACGTCCCTAACAGAAAAGGCTTGGGAAAACATTGAAACAAAAGAATAAACTGCTGATAACCAGCAGTTTCTCCTTTTGTCTCAATATTTTCTATCCCATATTTTACACAAATTTTATCTTTAATAACATCCATTTTGTAATTTGTGGCAGTTTTTGAAGTTGATCACCTTAAAATTATGTCGTTTGGGAAAGGGTTAAGAAAGGCCTTCACACCCCCTCTCTAATATGTTACTCTGGTAAGTAGTGTCAATGTTGATCTTTATCAAACCCGCACACATTTCAAAGGTTTCAAAGGGACAGTGTTTCAGGCTGATCCTAATTCGGAGGAGTTTTGGATGACAAAATTAGTTCTTATTTTTGTAGGGAAGCTTATAAAACCTTATGTTATGGTACTGATTATCTGTCCATCTGTCTGGCTATCTGTGGGTTAGTAATTTCTTGTATGGGCAGCTCATCCTACAGTTTCAATCGGAATTAGATCAAACTTGCTACAATAACACATGTGCAACTCAAATGGTGCAACTCAAACAGTTTCAATTTGATCAAAGTCAAACTAACCACAGTAAATGATGTTTAGTTGTGCATGCCACAATTGAAATACAGATAACTTTTGTTGTTCTTGGATTATTCGCCATTAGATTTTTAAAAAAAAAGATACCTTAACTTACAAGCCCCTGGTGTACATGTGGTACTTCTCAAAGCTTTTTTTGACTGTAGAAATTTTCAAATTGTATAAATTTATTTTTTTATTGTTTTTGGAAGTGTTTACATATTTGTGACCCGTCGCACTAAAAGGGACCTTATGATTATCGGATGTGTGAAAAATATCGACCCTAGTCAGTCTGCACAGTCCGCGCAGCCAGACTAGGGCCGACATTTTTCACTTTTATGCAATTTTCTAAATCTGGAATGTTTCCCCTATCTTACTATATGTTCATTTTTCGCATACGAGATCTTGTTGACCTGTGGTGAGTCTGACAAGTTTGTCAAAATTTGGATTTTTGGAGTTCGGATAAGGTCCCTTTTAGCGTGACGGGTCACATTTTATCTTTCTAGGTTGTGCCGTTCCTGCATCACCTAGTAATGGAGCCATAACAACCAACACAAACGGAACAGTGGCTACGTATACCTGCGATACAGGCTATTCTATTAATGGTACTTCCACCAGAACTTGTGACCTTACTACATCTGACTTTAATGGCACAGATCCACTGTGTGGTAGGTCCCATTTAGATTTTGTATGGAATTATAGGAAATTGATATCACGCAATGAGATATGTACATACAAGTAATGTAATACGCAGTAGCTACATATACCTGCGATACAGGCTACTCTTTCAATGGTACTGCCACTAGATCTTGTGACCTTACAACATCTGACTTTAGTGGCACAGTTGACACAGATCCACTGTGTGGTACGTCCCATCTTGATTTTGTATGGAATTATAGGAAATCATTGTATGTCATGCAATGTCATGCAAATTATTTGAAATATGTACATACAAACAATGTGATATGCAGTAGCTACATAGTTGTACATATATATAGTCTACTCTAGCTATCAATTGTACAGCCTTGAGAACTTGTGATCTAATTTCTAAATGTAATAAGATTCAAATTACCCATTAAGTGACCCTTAATTCAGAAGCTTAATTGCTTATGACAGGTCTTTTACCATTTAATGGGCATCTGTGGCTGACCACCCATTACTAGCTATTAATAAGTACATGTACACTTTGATTCAGTAACTTTGCCATACTATCTTGGTGAATCTATAAAATGAATCCAATGGGACAAAGTAACATATTGCATTTAATGAGTACATATCCCATTAAACCAGCCGGTTGAATTTTAGTATGACCATAAAAATTGTTGTGTTATGTCACTTTTGAATTATTCATTAACTATTTATGCTAAATCAATAAGATTGATAGTTCCAGGAGTTTATCCATTTAATTGCCATTTGTTAGTTTGATTTTAATGGCTTTATTTCAATAATTCAGTGTTCTGTTATGATTGAAGTAATGGCTGAGTAATAGTTGCAGTTGCAGAAGTATTAGATCTATGTATTAAATACATGTCATAGGTATAATTGCAAAACCTTATAACTACAGCTTGATTAAAGCTTTGGCAATACATGTAATACTGACAATGTAATACTGATTGACTGTAAATTTCAGTTGAGTGTGAAACTATACCCACAGTGACAGGGCGTCAGTACGCATTTTCCCGTATATCATCTAGTACAGTTACCTTGGCAACATTCTCATGTTCTACTGGTTACACACTCAGTGGTAGTACATCACTTACATGTCAATCAGATGGTACATGGAATAACAATATACCAACTTGTGGTGAGTATACTGTATATCATCTAGTACAGTTACCTTGACAACATTCTCATGTTCTACTGGTTACACACTCAGTGGTAGTACATCACTTACATGTCAATCAGATGGTACATGGAACAACAATATACCAACTTGTGGTGAGTATACTGTATATCATCTAGTACAGTTACCTTGGCAACATTCTCATGTTCTACTGGTTACACACTCAGTGGTAGTACATCACTTACATGTCAATCAGATGGTACATGGAACAACAATATACCAACTTGTGGTGAGTATACTAAACCCTTTCCCTAACAATATAACATTTTGGTTTGAATAGTATAGAAAAAAGATTTTATGATAATTCTGTCTTATTTATTTCTACTTTAAAACTAAGAGGACTTGGAGTAAAAAAGAGAAAACAAAATGTACTTTTTTCCACTGATGGTTAATCAATTTTCTTAATAATTTGAAGTTAGAGATATCATAAGCAATATTTAAATAGAAAGGGTAGATTGTTCTCAATGTTTTACATTCCAGTAATTTGTGATGTCCTGACCAACCCATCAAGTGGCTCTGTCTCTTTGACCACCACGGGAACAACAACAACAGGAACATACTCGTGTGCGACAGGTTATACCCTGATTGGTGCGCAGACTCGAACCTGTCAGACTAATGGTACATGGGATGGATCACAGCCTACATGTCGTAAGTTTGTATCTCTTTTTTGTATGCTGAAAATCAACCCTTTCCCAAAACCACAAAATGTTTGGATGGTCCAAATTAAAGCTGCTGCAGATACAAAACCATGGTATTTGAGGAAAGAATAAAAAAAGTCAAGTTATGGTAATAATCATTGAAATTCTGATGTGCCGTATTGTAATGAGTAATTTATGCCATAGATTGGGATACATATAACTTGAGTTGATATCATACATGTATGTGGACATTTCCTAAGCTAAGATTGATTTTTTCATTTTCAATGCCTTTTGGTTTTTAGAGGGTAACACATTACTATTAGCAATTAGAATTGATTATATTGATTGTATTATGATTTATTCCTATTCTAACATATATATTACAGAATGTAACACACCATCCAGTCCCAGTAATGGTAATGTTGTGTCGGACGGCAGTACAGCTACATATACTTGTGTAGTTAATTACACATATTGATACATATATATTACAGAATGTATCACACCATCCAGTCCCAGTAATGGTAATGTTGTGTCGGACGGCAGTACAGCTACATATACTTGTGTAGTTAATTACACATATTGATACATATATATTACAGAATGTAACACACCATCAAGTCCCAGTAATGGTAATGTTGTGTCGGACGGCAGTACAGCTACATATACATGTGTAGTTAATTACACATATTGATACATATTGATACATATATATTACAGAATGTAACGCACCATCAAGTCCCAGTAATGGTAATGTTGTGTCGGACGGCAGTACAGCTACATATACATGTGTAGTTAATTACACATATTGATACATATTGATACATATATATTACAGAATGTAACGCACCATCAAGTCCAAGTAATGGTAATGTTGTATCAGATGGCAGTACAGCGACATATACATGTGTAGTTAATTACGCATATTGATACATATTGATACATATATATTACAGAATGTAACGCACCATCAAGTCCAAGTAATGGTAATGTTGTATCAGATGGCAGTACAGCGACATATACATGTGTAGTTAATTACGCATATTGATACATATTGATACATATATATTACAGAATGTAACGCATCATCAAGTCCAAGTAATGGTAATGTTGTATCAGATGGCAGTACAGCTACATATACATGTGTAGTTAATTACACATATTAATACATATTGATACATATATATTACAGAATGTAACACACCCTCCAGTCCAAGTAATGGTAATGTTGTATCAGATGGCAGTACAGCGACATATACATGTGTAGTTAATTACGCATATTGATACATATTGATACATATATATTACAGAATGTAACGCACCATCAAGTCCAAGTAATGGTAATGTTGTATCAGATGGCAGTACAGCGACATATACATGTGTAGTTAATTACACATATTGATACATATTGATACATATATATTACAGAATGTAACACACCATCAAGTCCAAGTAATGGTAATGTTGTATCAGATGGCAGTACAGCGACGTATACATGTGTAGTTAATTACACATATTGATACATATTGATACATATATATTACAGAATGTAACACTCCATCAAGTCCAAGTAATGGTAATGTTGTGTCAGATGGCAGTACAGCTACATATACATGTGTAGTCAATTACACACTGAACAGAGATGCTACACATATTGATACATATATATTACAGAATGTAACACTCCATCAAGTCCAAGTAATGGTAATGTTGTGTCAGATGGCAGTACAGCTACATATACATGTGTGGTTAATTACACACTGAATGGGGATGCTACACATATTGATACATATTGATACATATACATATATATTACAGAATGTAACACACCATCTAGTCCAAGTAATGGTAATGTTGTGTCAGATGGCAGTACAGCTACATATACATGTGTAGTTAACTACACACTGAACGGAGATGCTACAAGAACATGTGGTGCTGACGGCTCAGGTTGGAGTGGGAATGACCCTACTTGTGGTAAATAGATTAATATTTGTCATACAGTGGAAGTTCATATATTTGAAAATGTATGTCAGATTTTTAAAGGAATTCTTTGTAAGGCTATGCATGTTTTGATGATTTTCAGGGCTAGTGCTGGCTTGAAAAAGGTTTGAGCCACCCTTTGAGCCACTTTAAAAATTCCTAAGCAATTTTGGTGCTACTGGAGCCAATTACTCTTACATCCCCCTTTCCATCGCCGACAATAGACCCCCTGCCCCTTTAAGAGGTCTTTTGCTTTTTATACGCCTGAAGAGTTGTATTATGTTATGGCCCCGCTCGTCTGTCTGTCTGTCCGTCTGTCCATTAGCAATTTTTTGTGTGCGCAACTCCTCCTACAGTTTTGATCGGAATTCAATCAAACTTGCCACAATGAATCTCCATGGTGTCTAGTTGTGCATCCCGCTTACGGAATTCAATTAACTCTTTTCGTTCTTGAATTGTCTGCCCTTGAATTTAAAAAAAAAAATGCCCGTTTTCTTGTGTGCGCAACTCCTCCTACAGTTTTGATCAGAATTTGATCAAACTTGCCACAATGAATCTCCATGGTGTCTAGTTGTGCACACTGCTTACGGAATTTAGATAACTGTTTTCGTTCTTGAATTATCTGCCCTTGAATTTAAGAAAAAATGTCCATTTTCTCAAAAATGCCCATTTTATCCTGTACACAACTCCTACAGTTTCAACCAAAATTTAATCAAACTAGCCACAATGAATCTCTATGATGTCTTGTTGTGAAAACAAAACCTTGATAACTTTTCATGTTTGAATATCTGCCCTTGAATTGAAAAAATGGCCAATTTTACTGACCAGCCCCTCTTGGGCGTATATGCGCCGCTCTGCGAAGCTCTTGTTTACTTTATTCATACATGGGCTCTTTTTATGGTTAGGGAAAGGGGCCCAGGGCCCTTAATTTGGAGAAAATGTGTAGAATGAGCTATTATAGGGGAAATTTATTCAAGCATGTATTTTGATTGAATACTGAAAATACTTCAAAGTATTTTAGAAAACACAAGGAAAATAGATTTTGAAAGCAATTTATAAGCTGATAAACTGAAGATCTTTGATAGTTAACATAAATCCATCCATAGGAGAACACTGTTAAGGTTGAAACATTGATTTATGAGGTGAAAATTAAAATTCAGGGGAAGGGGCCGATATTCGGCTCCAATTTCTTCGAGAGAAAAAACCCTGTCATATGTCATGCTAATGTACAATTATGTGTTTCCTTTTCCAACAGCAAGTTGTGCCACAGTATCTGTAGTGTCTGGAGGAAGTGTTACATTAACCTCCACGGGTACAGTAACTACGGCTAAATATACCTGTGATCTGATTAAATACACATGTGATCTGATTATACCAGTGAATATTGTTGCTTTTCATTGAAAACCTCGTAACTGCAGCTTACTTTAAGCTGCAGTTAGGAGGTTTTCAATGAAAAGCTGTGATAAATATTTCTTTTTCCAACAGCAAGTTGTGCAACAGTGTCTGTAGTGTCGGGAGGAAGTGTTACATTATCAACCACTGGAACAGTGACCACAGCTAAATACACCTGCGATCTAGGTTATTCATTGTCTGGCTCTAGTACACTTACATGTCAATCAAATGGGGCATGGAGTTCATCATTATCTACATGCTGTAAGTGTCTTTTCTTTTCTTAACCCGTTCCCAAATGGCAAAATCTTGTGGTGATCCACTTCAAAAACTGTTACAAATGACAAAATTAATGTTATTAAAGATAGGATTTGTGTTAAATATGGCATAGAAAATATTGAGACAAACGAAGAAACTGCTGGTTATCAGCAGTTTCTTCTTTTGTTTCAATGTTTTCCGAAGCCTTTTATATTAGGGACGTCAAAACCAGGCCCCGGTTTCTCGAAAAAGATAAAGTATATTCTCATGAGAACATTCTCAACTTGAAATGGATACTCTCCAACGTTGAAGGGTTTTCGATTGAAGTTCACATGGATTTCATGCGATTTGAGCACAGTGCTCAGATTTGAGCATGAGAACGTACTTAAGTTTTTACGAGAAACTGGGGCCAGGTCTTGTTTGGGAAAGGGATAAAATGTTCCTGGTTATAAGAATCAAAACTATGTTCATGGTGTTCAGTCTGTAGCATCTTGAATATTCCACTATTTCTAAGTTACAACTGCATCATGTATGTGCGGGTACTTTTACTTAAGAGGTAATTTCTTTTCTGCAGAAAGGAATGAGAATAATGGATAAAAAGCACCATGGTTTTCTTGTAAATAAAGCATGCAAAATTAGGTAATTTACACGTTGGATAACCCACGTGACTTTTGGGAAGTGTTAACACGGAAAAAATCGTCCGCTTCAAGGTATGTTTTGCTTAATTTCTCAGCTTATACTCTATTGATTCTGACCAGATAAAGTGCACGGAACGCGCATTTGAGAGGGCTATCCCTGTTTGTAACTCACTCTGCTCTGAATCCCGTGGTTTCTTTAAACATTCATGCGAAAGTTTTTGTCGGTGCATGTGAATGCTTCCCACTTTCGTTTTGCACTTACAAATACTTTGGCTCGAATGATTGAAGAAACCACTGGATTTGAAGCAAGGTGAGTTAGAGGAATAGCCCTCTCAAAGGCATGTTCCGTGCACTTTATCTCATCAAAATCAATAGAGTATAAGCTGAGAAATTAAACAAAACATACCCTTAAGCGGACCATTTTTCCGTGTGGACGCTTTCCAAAAGTCACATGGGTTACCCACCGTGATTTAGTCGCTTGAGGTTTTGTGTAAATATTTCCTCAAAAGTGTTGGGCATCATTTGATTACTTTTATACCTAGTTTGGCATCAAGCCTGCAAATTGTTGGACTTGTATAAATTGCAAACCTTAAATTTACATTCAGCAAACACCTACCATGCATAATTTTTTTTAATAAATAGGGAATGATTTTATCGAGTTAACTGTGATGTAATTTCAGACAAACAATAGTTTCTCGTCAGTGTAATTACGTAACCTTGAAACCACAGCTTGATTTAAACTGTGGTTACAAGATTTTATAACAACTCCGACAGTTTATCAATATTTCTTTAATGCTTTTCGGTGGATTATCGGGAAATATCGGTAGATTATCATTTTGATAATCTCACCGCCTATCCAGTGAAATTATCAAAAACTTGTGCCCTGCTTTCGTTCATTTCACCCTATCTGATGTTACATAAACCGGGCCAAATAAATGATGTCATCATAAGCGTTGCATAGCAGTCACATGCAAAATGACGTGCTTTAAGAAAATCTGTCATAAATTTTTTGCATTTTGTCTAATTTTTGCATTAAAGAAATATAATAATCGTTTGTTTTTTGTGTAAGATTGATTGATATTTCATTTCGTGAACAACAAAAGCTACATTTTCAGTCGTGGCTTCGCCACTCGTAAAAATAAAGCTTTTGTTATTCACTCAATGAAATATAAATTGATCTTACACTGAAACAAACGATTATCCTCTATATACGTGAACATGTAAACCCTGTCTATTTTTAACACGATTTCATGCCTGATACATTTTCTCTATAGCTGAATGTCCGACCCTAGCAGACCCTTCTAGCGGTACAGTCACAATTTCCACCTCTGGCACTAGTACATCGGCCACTTATGCCTGTGCATCAGGGTACGACCTGACCGGTACCCAAATACGACTGTGTGATTCTAATGGAGTCTGGAGTTTAACTCAACCAACTTGCAGTGAGTTTATATTGCTGTTTTTCAACAAAAAATGTGTAACTGCAGCTTAAACCAAGCTGCAGTTACAAGGTTTTCGTTGAAAAGCAACAATATGTTACTTTTCTCTCAACATTTTTCTAAAGTTTTGATCACCACCTCTGGCACTAGTACATCGGCCACATATGCCTGTGCATCAGGGTACGACCTGACCGGTACCCAAATACGACTGTGTGATTCTAATGGAGTCTGGAGTTTAACTCAACCAACTTGCAGTGAGTTTATATTGCTGTTTTTCAACAAAAAACGTGTAACTGCAGCTTAAACCAAGCTGCAGTTACAAGGTTTTTGTTGAAAAGCAACAATATGTTACTTTTCTCTCAACATTTTTCTAAAGTTATGATCACGACCTTGTACTAGTACATCAGCAACATATGCCTGTGCATCTGGGTACGACCTGACCGGTACCCAAATACGACTGTGTGATTCTAATGGAGTCTGGAGTCTTACTCAACCAACATGCAGTTAGTATATAGGTTACTTTTCTCTCAATGTTTTTATAAAGATCACCACTTCTGGTACTAGCACATCTGCCGCTTATGCCTCTAATATGTTGGTATGGGTGGCATATCAATTTTGATGCTAAAATAAGTAGGCCTTCAGCGGCGGATCCAGGATTTTTGTGAGGGGGGTTCGTTTTTACAAAAAGGGGGGTTCGTTTTTTTAAGTATTACACAATGTTGACTGAATTTCTGCATGAAAACGAAATAATCGGGCTACAGAGGGGGGTTCGTTTGAACCCCCCCCCCCCTCCCCTCTGGATCCGCCACTGGCCTTGATGGTGAATTTTTGTTTGCTTTAATGCAACAGTTTCAGTTTAACATCAACTTTTCTTTAGGTTAATGTAGTAGCCTGTGATAGAAAAGGTAAACGTATGTGAAACAAATACAATACTAGTATTCTTGAATCTTTATATCTTTTCACAGCATGCCAGATGCCAACTCCTCTTAACAATGGAGTAATGAACAATAACGGTTTATTGGTGATGTACACCTGTAATGTGGGCTTCTCGTTGAATGGTGTGGCATCACGGACATGTGGTACTGACGGTAGTGGTTGGAGTGATAGTGATCCCTCATGTTGTAAGTAATTTTACATATTGCTACTTGTCAACAATAACCTTGAAACTGCAGCTTAACCCTTATCATGCTGAATTAATTTTGACTAATACACCTCCGTACCACTGAATTAATTCACTGAGCAGGGTATAAATGGGGTGCACCTATTCCGACACTATAAATTGAATATATGAGGCATTTTAGCAATATAAACCCTATGTTTTTGAAAGAAGACTACATACCGTGTAGGATCATCGAGAATTTTGTGTTGTTGATTCACTTTGACCCACTTAAATTGCATCATAACAAATCCGTTGTCAATCAAGCCCGACCCACTAAAAGTAACAGTTGGTTCGTTCCGCTATCAAGGGGATTATTCCATCGGTATTTAACACACAAAGTCCAAATCTACGATATTTTGTTCCAAATATATTTCTAAACATCACTACTATAGTCACTTTCCGTTTAAAAGTCACTATCATCAAAAATTCACGCACAACTTCATCAACATGCTTGCCTTCTGAGCGCCGCCATTTTGGATTAGGGTTTTCCCAATTTCACTCTTGAATATTCAGTGCATCATTATGACGTCTAAGGCTTTTGATTGGCTGATATTTTTACAGAATTTACCTTCACTGAGAGTGTCCTACTAAATATAGCTCAAAACTTGCATAAAACGTGATCAGTTCGTGAATACGAGGCTCATATTGGGGGAACCCCTTTAGCTCGACCTAGAGTCGCGCTTAGCGGTGGCAAATGGGGTAGGGCAGCGCGACCTGTGGTCGCGCTTAGCATGATAAGGGTTAAAACATGCTTCAGTTATGAGGTTTTGTAGAAAAGCGACAATACTCCTTCATTTCTTCTTCCTTCACTTTTGGAGTTGGATCTGGTGCTATGGTAATGCGCTGGACTTGTAATATGAGGGTTGCTTGCTTTATTCCCTACCACAAGTCTTTTGAAGGAGACTTCAAACTGAGGTCTCATCTCCATATTAACCCTTTCCCAAACAGGACCTGGTTTTGACGTCCTTAATAGAAAAGGTTTGGAAAAACAGTGAAACAAAAGAAGAAACTGCTGGTAACCAGCAGTTTCTCCTTTTGTCTCAATATTTTCTGTACCATATTTCACACAAACCCTATCTTTAATAACATCCATTTTGTCAATTGTGGCAGTTTTTCAAGTGGATCAACCTAATATTTTGTCGTTTGGGAAAGGGTTAACCTTTTCCCAAACGACGAATTTTTAGGGTGGTCAAATTCAAGAACTGCTGAAGACAGCAAAATGGATGTTGATTATGATTAAATCTATATATGATATATCATAGAAAACATTGAGACAAAAGGAGAAACTGCTGGTTATCAACAGTTTCTACTTTTGCCTCAATATTTTCCCAAGCCTCTTCATTTAGAGATGTCATAACCAGGTCTTGTTTGGGAAAGGGTTAACTTAGCTGTCAACTGAAATTTGAACCTCCAGTCAATCATTCCTTATTCTTAAATTTATTCTATGTTTCCTTCATTGCTTTAAGCTTGAATTTTGGTATTGTTACATTCCCTGACAAGAAATGTTGATGGTAAGGTCTGATTCACATTCTGTCAAATTCCTCATATTTTTAAAGGTCAATTTTACGTTGACTTTTAACCCCTTCCCAAACAAGACCTGGTTTTGACGTCCCTAAAAGGAAAGGCTTGGGAAAACATTGAAACAAAAGAAGAAACTGCTGATAACCAGCAGTTTCTCCTTTTGTCTCAATATTTTCTGTGCCATATTTTTCAAAAATCCTATCTTTGATAACATTCATTTTGTCATTTGTGGCAGTTTTTGAAGTGGATCACCCTAAAATTTTGCCGTTTGAGAAAGGGTTAAGGAATCCATTACCACATGATGTCAAGTATAATTGTTGCTCTTTTGACATCAACCAATAAACTCTGAGTAATCCAAGATTATCATGTCATTCATTATCTTATCTCATTGTTTTCCAGCAATGTGTGGCCCAATGTACTCCCCAACTGGTGGAACAGTCCAGTTCTCTACTGACGATTATAACACACAGGCTACCTTCACATGTGATCTGGGTTATACCTTAAATGGAGTCACACCCATAACTTGTCTGAGTGACGGAACTTGGAATTCTTCACAACCTACCTGTGGTAAGTTTTTTTTAACCTTCTTGCCTTATGAAAAATTTGAAAAAAATGTGTTTCTGCCAAAATCAACCATTTGACATAGAGAGCCAAAGGTTTAGATCATGTTCATTAAGTATATTTACTGGACAGATTGTCAATGTTTGATAATTTTTGCAGTTGACTAGTTGCTGTTTTGCAAAATATCAATTGACCAACTAGTTAAATCATTCAATTAAAAATCTTGGAAAATCTCCGACATTGACACATTTTCTTGTCCCTATTTAGGAAAGCAAATACAACAGTTTTTCACTAGATCCTTTGAAAATACTGATTTCATTGTATTGGATTATAGCTAGAAGCAGTCAATGGCAATTCCATCAGGTAAGATACATTATTTGATACTTCTGTTTATTTCAGCCATTTGTCCTACCCTAACAGACCCTGATAGTGGAAGTGTATCATTGTCAACAAACAATATAGAAACAGTAGCTACATTCTCATGTGCGTCAGGCTACTACTTGAGTGGATCATTTCAGATAACTTGTCAGTCTAATGCAACTTGGAGCACAACAGAACCAATGTGTAGTAAGATAAGCTTTTAATTTTCAGAAGCAGCATACTTAAAAAGTTAAAGATAATTTGATCTTTTTTTTTTTTGAAATTTTTGAAAATACCTGAAATGTGTTTCATATGGACAGAATTAAATGTATTGAACAAATTATCCCTTCTAATGCGGCAGAGTGCGTTTTTATCTTTCCGAAATTGTCAATGGATTTGGCTTTATCTTTATACCCCTTCATTAAAAAGGTTGGTTAAAATTTGTTTCCATGTATGTCTCGTTTACCCACAACTCTTCTTTGTCACATATTTCAAACATCTACAGTTGTCGCCACATCGTATGGCACATGTTTACATCCTGTCCAAATGTAAACAAAACATTGCTGTATAAATCATGAATAAATCTTAAATAAGTAGTGACGTATATACGTTGAAAACTTAAATAGAGTGATAGAGGGGTTTGACCTTTATGCAGGAGATCCGAGTTCAAACCTAGGGCTCAGCGATTATTTTATCTCTTTATTTATTTTATTTATTTTTTTTTTTCGGGGGGGGGGGGGGGGGTCTTTTTTTTTTTTTTTTTTTAATAACCACAGGTATTTTGAAACTAATTTATTTGTCTATGCAAATGTACATCGCTCACTGTATGATTAAATACATGGTCTAAAATTGGCTGGTAATACTCGTAAAAGATTGCTTCTTTCTGAACAGTGCCGGTAGCCTAATTGCCGACTAAAGAACAAAAAAAACGACATTTTATAGCTAAGAGCCATTGGTGAGGAAATAAAAAGTCTATAAAGAAATCTGTCGATATCTGGGTTCGAACTCGGACCTCCAGAGCAGAAATCCTATTGCTCTACCTATGGACCTAAATTTTCATAGTACTTACGTCACTACTTATAAATTATTTATCTCGTTTTATTGAACCATGTTTTGTTTACATTTGGACAGGATGTAAACATGTGCCATACGATGTGGCGACAACTGTAGGTATCAAGAATAATGATTTTGATTCAGGGGTCAAGGTCATCCAATAAGCTCATGGTCAAATATGAGGATAATTTGTCTTCATAAATTGTTAATAAGATGGTTTTAACTTTGTTTTTCAAAGGAATCTTGTTTTTGTCTATCATTTAGAATGTAACTTCCCGTCAACTCCGCTGAATGGTGCCGTATCTGTGTCGGACAGTGCTACAGGGACTGAAGCCTCGTATACATGTAATGAAGGTTACACTCTGAGTGGGCTGTCTACACGAGCCTGCCAGACTGACGGAACAGGGTGGGAAGGAGCAGACCCTTCTTGTGGTGGGTATTTTACTTCAAAAAGAGTGTGAAAATACGGTGAAATTCAAGGCACTGTGACAAACCACTTCAAAGGGCTAGGTTCATGCATAGCTATAAATGGCCCTGCAAGATCAAACTTAGTAATTGTTTGAATATCTCATTAACTACAGTATTTCTGTACATCATGTTCTTCCTCTTTATCAAACACATTGCAAATGTTTTATGAATCACTTTGATTATTCCAGAAAAAAAAACTCATTTTATGCTAAAATTACACATTTTTACTATTTTTATCTAAGAAGAGCCCTGAAACTATTTTCGCATAAAGGCGACACCTTTATATTTTTACCTCAGATGCCAATGGGCATAATCTAACATATACAGAAAACTTGTGGTGTTGCATACTTGCGAACATAATTTTTATGGGATATTTTTATCAAAAATCAGGAAAAAGTGCTAAATTAGTGTAAAGAGGGAGTATTTGAGTTGTTTTAATGGTATAATTAAAGAGATCCAGAAAACGTTTGTGATGCGGTTGATAAGACGGGAGAATATATTGTACAAAAATGTTGTGATCAATGAGATTTTCAAACATTTTAAAAATGCCATTCTACAGGGCCGTTTTTAGCTATTCATGAACCTAGCCCTTTATGTATACTCTGGAAATTAGCCCTATGTTGTTGGACATAAGATTTCTTTTAATTAGTATTCCGCAATAGGATCTGGGATTAGACAAAGACCATCGTACACAATCCTCTCTTCAAAGCCTCAATGCCCTCTCGGATGAGTGATATGGGACCCTCATGGTCTTGTTGTTATTTGGGGCACCATTCAGATTGATTTTATAGTTATTGTTTGGATAATTATCGCTGTCAATAAAAAGATGATAGACCTATGAAATTACCCGTTCATGTGCATCCTCCACAAATTTGTTGCGGAAATCTTTATTTTTATGCCCCCGTATCGAGAGATTTTGTTTTATTCATGTCCATCCGTTTGTCCGTCTATCTGTCTGTCCGAAAACTTAACATTTGCCTTTTTTCCAAAAGTATTTGATATACAAAGCTCAAATTTGGTTTGCAACTTCCTTTCAATTATATCTATCTGTTCCATGCAATTTGACCTACCTTAAGGTCATCTGTTAACCCTTATCAACCCTTTACATGAAAACTTAACATTTTACATAAATGGCGATTTTGGGGGCATTGGTGTTTCACAAACACATCTTGTTTCACCAAAGAAACAAAAGTCCTATGAGTCTGCCAAATGTAGAAAAAGAAAAAGGTTATAACCTGTATGGAATTTTGAATCTTTGCAGCCATATCCTACCCAAAGAATGTAACTCATGATATTACCTCTCTTTAGTGTGAGCATGGCTGTAGATTAATAAATTAATGTCTCATGTAATAACATTGTCCATTTCAGTTGTTTGTGATGCTTTATCCCTGATCACTTTTGGTACATTCACCCTGACTACCAACAACACACACACTAGTGTCACATTTCAGTGTAATCTAGGGACCACACTGAACAGGAGCTAGTTAGACCACATCCATGTGTTGTATCAGAGCTAACAATAAGAGGGAGTGATGGCTTTTCAAAACAAAATATTTCCCTCGATATTCATCAAACCCTATGTTGTGGGTACTCATTAGAATCGTCTCCTTGAGACGATTCAAATGAGTACCCACAGCATAGGGTTTGGATTTGAAATGAAAAAAAATACAATGTCTTCACTCTATCAAATCGCTCTTTATATGTATTTTTGATTATCCATTTATGCATTTTAATCGTCCATTTCAGTTGTTTGTGATGCTTTATCCCTGATTATGTTTGGTACATTCACCCTGACTACCAACAACACACACACTAGTGTCACATTTCAGTGTAATCTAGGGACCACACTGAACAGGAGCTAGTTAGACCACATCCATGTGTTGTATCAGAGCTAACAATAAGAGGGGGTGATGGCTTTTCAAAACAAAATATTTCCCTCGATATTCATCAAACCCTATGTTGTGGGTACTCATTAGAATCGTCTCCTTGAGACGATTCTAATGAGTACCCACAGCATAGGGTTTGGATTTGAAATGACAAAAAAATACAATGTCTTCACTCCTTCAAATCACTCTTTATATGTATTTTTGATTATCCATTTATGTATTTTAATCTTCCATTTCAGTTGTTTGTGATGCTTTATCCCTGATCACATTTGGTACATTCACCCTGACTACCAACAACACACACACTAGTGTCACATTTCAGTGTAATCTAGGGACCACACTGAACAGGAGCTAGTTAGACCACGTCCATGTGTTGTATCAGAGCTAACAAATAAGAGTGAAGTTTGGCTTTTTCAAACAAAATATTTCCCTAGATATTCACCAAACCTTGAGACCATTCAAATGAGTACCCACATCATAGAATTGGATTTGAAATAAAAAGATTAGAATGTCTTCACCCCATCAAACCTGTAGCTCTGTATATGTATTTTAATTGTCCATTTCAGTTGTATGCGGCGCTCTATCCCTGATCACATTTGGTACATTTACACTGACTACCAACAACACACACACTAGTGTCACATTTCAGTGTAATTTAGGGACCACACTGAATGGGGCTAGTGAGGCAACTTGTATGACAGATGGAACTTGGAGTAACACACAACCAACTTGTGGTAAGAAACACCTTTCTCAAAGATGATAAGGAAAAAAATTGGCTGGGATCTGGAAAAAAAATCCCTTACGACATATGAGCTCAAAATGGTTCCTGATCAGACTGCATGTGATGCAGGCTGATCAGGAACCATGTTGTTCTCGTATATCTTCTTCATAACCTGTACCATCTAGAAGAGAGTAGCATTGGTCCCGGTCAGACTCCACTTAGGCATAGACTGATCTTGAAACATGGCTGTTTCAAATGTTATAAGGGACCTTGTTCAAGATCTCAACTCATTTGTATTGCTAATTCTTTGTTTTGATACTTCCAATGAAGACATCAATGCAAACGTGTATGAGCTAGGTCAATACCTTCATCATGTAAAAACAATTTAATATTCAATGATAAGCATACATATCAATGTTTATATGTGTTTTTCATTGCTTTTTGATACTTTACATTGTAATTAATTAAATCACAAAACAATTTGTTCAATTAAGTTTAGTTTATGATGATCTCTTTTAACACCTTGCCACACATTGTCACTTTTTGGTGCCCCCACAACATAAAGGCTTTGAAAAACATTTTGGTAAACGAAGAATTTGCTTGTGACAAGCAATGTCTTCATTTCCCACTATAACTATTTTCTACAGAAAAAAGACCCCAAAATGAGAAATTTCATTCACCTGAAATTGTCGTCTACAACATCTTTGAACTTAAATCAATCTAGAATTTTGCGTCTGGTAATGGCTTTAAAACTCAATAAAATGCTGTCTTTTCAGTGACATGTCCAAGTTTGAGTGACCCAGATAGTGGCTCTGTTTCCTTTACAACAACAGGATTGGTTACCACAGCAACATTCTCATGTTCCTCAGGATATTCTCTAACATCAGGGGGAACTTTGGAGTGTCAGACGGATGGGACTTGGGATATATCGGCACCAACTTGTGGTAATTTATAACTTTTTTGGCAATGTTTATTTGCAACTTAATATTATAGGGATTGGTAGTGCAACTATGTTATCAATGTTGGTCAGTCTAAGAATTGTTATGCAATGAACCTTGTATGTTCCCAAATTAATTTTAGGGGAACGTAATGCTTACCATGCTAGTTATTTGTTTGTCTATCTGTATGTCTATGATATTCTGTGAATATTTCTAGTGCAATAAGGTCAGGTTAAAATTTACATATTACTTTCTATCATCAAGTGTATCTATATTGCAGTATGTGATGCCGCCCCAGCATTACTGAACGGACAAGTAAACATGTCATCAGATCATTCTGTGGTCAGTTTCGCTTGTGATACAGGCTATGTGTTGGTTGGGTCTACAGTTAGATATTGCCAGATGGATGGTAGTGGCTGGAATGGGACACAGCCTACTTGTGGTGAGTGAGACTTATATTACAGTAGTGCTGTTGTAATAAGACTATCTCAGGGTTTCCCCTAGCACACAAAGTTTGTTCGTTTTGGCGCAGTTTCAACTAAAAATTATCAGCTGGGACATGAAGAAATAATGTTAAATAGGCATGACCCCTTGAAGACCAGGGGGAGAAAATGACCCAGAAAACATCCAGGAAAAAACTCTCCTATCTCATTTTTTGATGTCAATAAAATTTGCAGAGGCCCAAGAAAAAGGTAAACACCAGATACATGATCAATAATTGTTTATTTTGAAAGCCCTAATTGAGGTTATTTGAGTACAAAGCAGGATGTTAATGGCATTTTAATAAATGATACATGGTTTCTGTTTGTTAATGCATACCTATAATGGCCCGGAAACCCAATTTTATGCATTAATGAATGGAAAAATTGGTGAAACTCTTTCTCAAAGCCTTGTTTTTATTGTCCAAATGTAGAAAGCTCTTTCAAATTCAGTCAAATCTGTTTACATCAGCCAATTGAGTGAGGAGGACATTTAGCTGGTTCACACAGTTTGTGTCCATAAGTCTGCAATTTTTGCCAGTAACGTACATGAAAATACCTGTATACTTATGTTCAAGGGCAAGTGGAGTTAGATCCAGAGATAGTTTGAGGTATAGATATATTGGTAGAATTAAACATTGCATCAATCCATAAGTATCATTTATTTGATATTTTCGCAAGTCTGATCATTAAGACTTTCTTGGCCTCTCATTGATATATTTCAGTGTCAAATATTTGTATTTCACAAAAACAGCTTTTTATCAAGGCCAAAGGTATTTGCGCTAATTAGGTGATCACAGGAATATGTTACGGAAATTTTCAAAATTAGCAAAGAGCAAGCTTTAAAAAGAAGAAAGAAGAAGATGTCCGTTTGTCTGTTGTGTTAAGGTATTTATCTTTTCATTTTGAGTACACCTAATTAGCGCAAATTGTAATAGTGTCAGCTTTGCCAGTTGCAGCTAATCTGTTGATTTTTGGCAAACAAAACAGTGTCATTTTTAACTAAATAGCTGTTTTTGTCCGATCTTGATTGATAAAATTGAATTTTCTGTCTTATTGCAATCTGCGCTAGTAAGGTTTTGCTTTTGATGCTTAATCACTTTTATAAATTCATAGTAAACAATAGGTAATTCATAAACTGTTTTTCATAAAATACATTTTGCACCCCAGAATGGACAAAGATTTCTATTGTTTGACAAAACTTGTCTTACTACACTCAACCCTAATACTATGGGGAGCATATGGCTGCCATATTGTGCATCTATCTCTTTGTCTGTCATATCCATTCAAGATAACTATGATATTGTACGAGTCGTAACATTTTTGGCTCTGTTGGAGAGCATAAATTTATTATAATCCTTCTTAGACAGGTCTTGTATACCTTATCAACGTGTTATGCATGATATAAACTGTTTTGTTTCGATAATTTTTAAAGTCAAATGACTGACAGCTTTCTTTTGATCAACATTAATTATAATATTACAGATGCCACAGCCACATCAGCCCCGAGCACAGAAGGAGGTGATGATGGTGTTCTCTCACTGCATTTTGCCATTGTTATAGCCCTGATTATTGTTGTTGTTGTGGTCATTGTACTGTTAATGGGGGCACTATACAAATACTGCGCCCTAAGGAAGGAGGTTAGGATCTCATCCAAACCAAAAGGTAATTTATTCTGCTGATTTGGTAAATATTGTGAAATAAAATCCAATCCAACTGTATTCTGCTTGGTATATATTTAACATGTTACTCTGAAAGAGCAATAGACATGATTATAAGGAAAGCATAATGGTAAAAGAAGAAAATGCTGGTCATTGGTCAACAGCAATTCCTTCTTCTCCATCAATGCTTTCCAAGCCCTACCTTATTGGGGACAAAAAAGTCAGGTCTTCTTTGGGAAATGCTAGTTCAAATCTACCTTAAATCTAGAGAATAAGTAGATTCTATTAACAAATAAAAAATAGTAAATGTAACTATACAATAATCGGTCACCTTCATTCTGAATGAAAATCTATCTACGAACCTGTGATGTTCTGTCGGGACTTACAAAATAAGAATATTACAAATACTCTTTGGTAACTAACAAGAGTTGATAATGCCTGAAATTTGTGACCATTTTTGCAGACTCAGTTCTTAACAGTACAGGGAATCCAGCGTTGTTTACCAACCAGCAACTAAAGCATGGAAAGTATTGAGAGCAACGAAAAAAAAGCTGGTTATCAGCATTTTTTATGCCCCCATATTGATAGGTCAGGTCATATTGTTATGCTGTTGTCTGTCTGTTCTTCCACCCGACTGTCAGTCAGTCCAAAACCTAATGTGAAATTTAAACATTTGCCTTTTTGGGGGTATTGGTGATTCACAAGCACATTTTGTCTCGTAATGTTTTCCAAAGCCTTCTCTTAAACATTTAGCGATGTCAAAATCATAGCTTGTTTGGCATAGGGTTTATTTTGTAACACTATATTTACAGACCCAGCACCTAGCAGTGTAGAGAGAAGCCAGTGTTATTTCAAGACCAGGATCTAAATCATGGGAAATATTGAGAGAAAATAAGAAAATGCTGAATTACATCATTTTCTTCTTTTGTCTCAATGTTTTTCAAAGCATTCTCTTTTAGTGATGTCAAAACCATAGTTTGTTTAGCATAGAATTAATTTTGAAATACAGTACCTAGCAGCCTTGAGAAAAAAGATAGTGTTGTATCAAGAGCAGCAACTAAAGTACGGAAAATATGGAGAGAAAAGTTGGTAACCAAAATATTGTTTACCAGCATTTTCTTCTTTTCTCTCAATGTTTATCAAAAATAGGGTTAAGTTTGTTACAATGTATTTTCAGACCCACCTCCTAACAGTATTGAGAGAGAGGCCAGTGTTGTTTCAAGACCAGCCACTGGCAAGTCTATAAGATTTGCTGAAGGAACCAAAGGGCTTAACGGAGATGTAAGACCAGAATCAAAAGCATCAGCATCTGATGTCCTCATACTTAATGGTGGTTCACCAACCAAGCTTAATTCATCTCCTGAGAAAGGTCCGCCTGGCAGACTAACACCATTACCACCCACAGGTCATCAGTTTAAGTCTAAACTGGCATCAAATAAAAACAGAAGTCCTGCTAAGTCAAGTCCGCATAAAAGGACACAAAAAAGAGTTAGGTCCCCTAAACGAAAGAAAGCTGAGCCTCGACCTATGACCCCAATGGAGCAAAAAATGGCGGAAGTGGGTATAGATCGTGTGAGAACGCCTGATTTATTATCTAGTGCTCCGTTTGAATATATCAAGCCTGTGTTTTGTTATGAAGCAGAGACGCCTTTACCAGATATTGGCAAGAATGTACATGTTGATAGGAATACTACGCTAACAAAAAGCATGTGATCAAAAGATGTTAACAATTTTCCAAACAAGCAGAGACTTTGATATCCTTAATCTGAAAAAACTTGAAACACATTTAGAGAAAAGAAGAAAATGCTGATTACCAGCATTTTCTCTTTTTCTCTCAATGTCTTCTATGCCATAACATAAACATTATGCACACATGAGGTACTTTTTAAATTTGGACAGAAGTGATAATATATGGTGCAAGAACACCTGGTTTACCCTCTAGTGCTCTTTTTGAATATATCAAGCCTGTGTTTTGTTATGAAGCGGAGACTTCGCTGCCAGATATTGGCAAGAATGTACATGTTGATAGGAATACTACGCTAACAAAAAGCATGTGATCAAAAGATGTTAACAATATTCCAAACAAGCAGAGACTTTGATATCCTTAATCTGAATAAACTTGAAATACATTTAGAGAAAAGAAGAAAATGCTGATTACCAGCATTTTCTCCTTTTCTCTCAATGCTTTCAATTCTGTAACATACACACTTTTGAACACTTGGTAACATTTAAATCCAGAAGTAAGTGTAGATTGTGAAAGAACACCAGATTTTCTCTACTGTGCTCCTTTTAACTATGTCAAGCTTTTGCTTTGTTATGAAGCAGAAATGCCTTTACTAGACATTTGAAAGAATATACATGTACATGTTGATAGAAACAATACACTTATTGACTAACAAAAAGCTTGTGATATAACATGATTAAATGTTTTACTTGGCTTCTGTGACAGTTGAATCTTTTATCATGTCCTCCCTGGTTTTCAGCCTAATGCAAACCTTATTTGTGAAAGAAAAGTAAAAGCTTTTGATATACTTGCAATTCTTTGATTTCAAGATAATTTACTTTGATGTACAGAAATGTTTTATATTTAACCCATCTCACTACTGAGTTTTGAAATGCTTTTATGCTTCTTGTATCATTAGATCGAGGGGCATTTATTTTTTGCACAGTCTGTTAGTCTAAAATATTATAAAATTAGCCAATGATTTTCATGATACACATGTGTATTCCTGATGATCTTTCCTATGATATCAAGGTCAAAGCTCATGTTCAAGCTGACATATCAATGTCTTATTGAGAAAATATTTGCCTGTTACTGTGGCATTGCTGTTTCACAAATACATCTTACTTACTGTGATTTTGATTATATACTTTATTATTTATATGAACAGAAATAGCTATGAAAATAACATTTGAAATCTTGAAAGCTATTGCAGTAGAAATGAGAAAATTTCCGACTGGTCCAATTTAGAAGGCGATAATACAATTAACAAAATGGATGTAAACCTCTTTTAGTATATTGTAGCAAGAATTAAATCAGAAGAAAATGTGAAAATGCTGATTTTCAATGTTTCAAATGTTGTTTTTTATGCTCCCCGAAAAATTTCGGGGGAGCATATAGTCGCCATGCTGTCCGTCCGTCCGTCCACAGCCATATCTCAACAACCCTTGAACCAAATTCAACAAAACTTCACATGTGAACTCCCAGGCATAATCCCTAGGAACCTTTTTCTCCGTTTGTTGATTTGAGGCTCCAATTTCTCTTCATCCAATGGGCAGAATTTAATGAAATTTTGTACTTTTGTGATAAATGAGATGCTCTAGACCATATCCTATAAATAATGTGTGTACAAAAAATCTGTCATGGGAAAAGGGGGCTTAATGTATGATAATTTTTATTTTGTGACAAACACTTATTCGGGGAGCATAATCTGTCTGTGACGGCTCTTGTTTATTGCAGATTTCACGACTAGGGCTTGTTTCAAGAAACATTTACCATAAACTGTGATATAAAAAGTGCTGTGATTGTTATTTTTATGCCCTCATATCGAAGGATCTGAGGCATATTGTTATGCCCCCTTTCGAAGAAAATGGGGGTATATTGTTTTGCAAGTGTCGGTCGGTCGGAAGGTCGGTCGGTCGGTCGGAAGGTCGGTTGGTCGGTCCGTAGGTCGGTCGGTCTGTCCGTAGACCAAATCTTGTCCGGAGCATAACTCGAAAAGTATTTATGGTAGAATCATGAAACTTCGTAGGTGGATAGATCTCATTATGGAGAGGTGCAGTGCATAAGAACTGTAACTCTGCCGATCAATTTTTTTGAGTTATTGCCCTTTGTTGATTTTATAACTTGATTCTTGTCCGGAGCATAACTAAAAAAGTATGTAAGGTACAATCATGAAACTTTACAGGTGGATAGATCTCATTATGGAGAGGTGCAGTGCACAAGAACCGTAACTCTGCTGATCAATTTTTTTAAGTTATTGCCCTTTGTTGATTTTCAAACTTGATTCTTGTCCGGAGCATAACTCAAAAACTATGTTAGGTAGAATCATGAAACTTTACAGGCGAATAGATCTCATTATGGAGAGGTGCAGTGCACAAGAACCGTAACTCTGCCGATCAATTTTTTTGAGTTATTGCCCTTTGTTGATTTTATAACTTGATTCTTGTCCGGAGCATAACTCAAAAAGTATGTAAGGTACAATCATGAAACTTCACAGGTGGATAGATCTCATTATGGAGAGGTGCAGTGCACAAGAACCGTAACTCTGCTGATCAATTTTTTTCAGTTATTGCCCTTTGTTGATTTTCAAACTTGATTCTTGTCCGGAGCATAACTCAAAAATTATGTTAGGTAGAATCATGAAACTTTACAGGCGAATAGATCTCATTATGGAGAGGTGCAGTGCACAAGAACCGTAACTCTGCTGATCATATTCTTAGAGTTACATGTATTGCCCTTTGTTGATTTTCAAACTTGATTATTGTCCGGAGCATAACTCAAAAAATATGTAAGGTACAATCATGAAACTTTACAGGTAGATAGATCTCATTATGGAGAGGTGCAGTGCACAAGAACCGTAACTCTGCTGATCATTTTTTTTGAGTTATTGCCCTTTGTTGATTGTCAAACTTGATTCTTGTCCGGAGCATAACTCAAAAACTATGTTAGGTAGAATCATGAAACTTTACAGGCAAATAGATCTCATTATGGAGAGGTGCAGTGCATAAGAACCGTAACTCTGCCGATCAATTTTTAAGTCGCTGAGCGCTCGCGCTGCGACTTATTGGTACCGTACGAGTTTTCTGGACAGGTCAAATAAGGTCAAAGACGGACCTCTTAACTTCTTCTGTATTTCTGTTTTGAGACAAAGTAGATCTCTGATTTCTTGTCCACACTTTGATTTAATATTGAAATTCGACTTTCTACAATTTCTAAACTGACATGCCAAATAATCATTGTTGAACGAGGAAATTGTACGTTTTATGTAGAACTACTTTTTTGGCGGAGAAAATTTATCGCGCGCAATAATTCCGTTTTCTGAGGTATATTGGTCTAAGGGAAATAACCAGGTTTAAATTAGACAGTTTTCATGAAAGAGTTACTTCCCTTAGATAGTCAATATTCAATACTACATATATCTTCGGCTATAAGTCAAGGAAAAAAACTATTCAGAATGTGGGGGAAATAGACATCGACTTTATGACTCGGCGACAATAAACATACGACAACGACGGAATACTCATTTGCTCGATTCTTTTTATAATAATAAATTCCATTTTAACAAGGTGTCTTGCTTGATATGCATCGTTCTGCCATTTCAAGCGTGTAATCTCGCAATCAATATGCCCTAAATTAACACACGACATAATTGTACACAACAAGCAGTCGTCACTTTTCTTCGAAAACCTCGTAACTGCATATTGTTTTAATCTGCAATTACTTGGTGATGACAATAGTTTAAAAAATCGTGTGATCAAATTTGCCGAAAATTCGAAAAACTGTGCGGCTGAGAGTGATTTCGGCATCAGTGGAAAGCTAGTGAGAGACTGGCGAAAAAACAAGACAAAGATCTGTGATTGTCCAAAATCGCAGGAATGGAGGGTTATTCGGATCAGTCCCTATGAGCCACAGGAAAATGATCTGAATGATTGGATTTTGGAGTTACAGGCAAGTGGCTATGTTGTAAGTAGGATCGGGATTCGCGTCAAGGCCCTTCAACTCGACAAGGACCAAAATACAAAATCCAGGGCGAGTTCAAAGCTTCTTCTGGGTAGTGTTGCAGGTTCATGAATATTTTAGTCAATACCGGGAAGACCAGAAAAAAAAACAACATTTTATTACACACCTGGCCAGCTTATCAATGGGAAAACCTACGGGACCACATCAAAGAAACGAGACTTAACTACTCGGCTGGTTCCGTGATGTTGACGATCCCGAAATATGCAAGATGTGCATATCCGACGATTACTTTAAACAAAGGGTTTTACGTCGCCGGATTTACGGAAATGAAATTGTTGATTTGCAGGGTTGAATCTCGCGACCGGTAGGCGATCATAGACGGCACAAAAGCAGCTTTGCAAGTCACGGGCATTTTGTATGATACGGTTCCCCCGAAAGATCGCAGCTAAAACCTTACCTTCGTTTCAGATCAGAATAAATATTTCAGCCCACACGTTTTGATTTTTGTGTATGTATGGATAATCGTTAGCCCCAAAGTGTAATTCATGGATATTTACATTCATGTTCAATTTTCGTCATTTTGTTTACCCCAAAACAGAAATATTTTTTAGACTGCTCCATTTTGAAAGCTGTTGCATGCATACGACATAACTTCTTAAAAAAGATTGAATTACATCATGGAAAGTATCTCGGGTGAACGGAGAAATGGCTAGTTATCGACAATTTCTTCTTTTCAATGTTTTCCAATCTTTTTGTTCCCATGATTGTCGTCGGAATCAAGTCTTGTTTGTGAAAGGATTTAAGAGAGAGGTTATATAGACGAACGTCGGCAAGTATTACTCTCCAAAGCCGATGTCTATTGATTAGATCATCACAATACATTACTAATTACATATCATTTCATAAGAGGTAATGTACTGTACTTTGTTTTAAGAGAGTAGCAAGTATAAGCACGAGTCATGTAGATCTACATCTGCAAGAAATTTTCTTTTCACTAAATACACTGAAATAGTCTACCCTTTGAATTTCGTTCTTCTTTTGAAAACTCTTTATGAAGTTAAACTGTCTCTTAAATCTATCTACTCTAAAATTTAAAAATGTAGAGGTCAACACTCTAATAAATATTCACTAAAATGTGACAGATTAAGGGAGAGACTCGGGGTAAAGCTTCTTTTCTGACGATTGCCCTTTAAGTTCTAGATCTTTTATGAAGCAATGCTTGTAAAATTTATAGGCCTACAGATTGGTTGAAAAAGAGAATTGTCCCCCCCCATTCATTGACTTACTAGTTGATTGACATGCTTCTCAGATGAATAAGCACGTGATACAGTCGGATCCATTTTGTTAAAAAAAACAATATGACGTCTTGATGACGTAGCGTCTACTCAATCTGGGCTGGAATAGTGACTTCAAAAACACCGCCAACACCTGCTCAGTTATTTCGGAAACTGTTTCAAAATATGTTAGTTGGATTATTACCGGTGATTTTTTGGTTTGGATAGTAGACTAACAGGTATCATTTTCTTCGTATCATCATGACATTATCGCTTGCCGACCAAAAACAAAATAACCTTCTAAACCTAGATGTATAATTTTCTACTTTACATCATAAAATCTGCATGAATTACCATTTAAATTAATTTGTCGAGCGTCCGTCGATTCAGTCGACGTTTCTGCGATTAAATTTCTTATCATTAATTAATCACCGAATAATCAACGTGAAATAAAATAGTTTTTGTGAAGAGAGGGGAAGTTAATTCGTGAATAAACCATTATTGGAGGCTCAAATTATCGATTAATCACGACTTTAGGCTTGCCGCAATAAACAGTTCTAGAGATTATTCATTTCTGTGACTGTAAAATATTGCGTACCTAAATGATATCAATCTTGAGAAATATCACGGTCACCATTGCATACTAGAACGTATAAGTTCTTATTTCGAAATTGAAAAAAAATGATGTAAAAAAGTGCATCATATTGAGTTATAATTTGAAACTGAGTGATAAATGATTTGGAAAACTTGCATCAAAAGATGGTAGAATTTATAGTGTCACGAACGCCTTCCTGAGGGTTGAAAACGCTATTTCTCAAGAGCTCCCGGGTGGCTCTGGCCCCGTGGACCCCTGGCCAGGGCTTTTCCATAGACCCATCGGGGGCCCTGTGGTCCATGGCCCCCCAGCTGTAAAATTCAGTATTTTGAAAGTATCTAACTTTCACCCAGGGTCGATGTTTTAAATGAAATAGTTTGATTTTGAGGGGTTTTAGTTAAGTGAGGAATGCGTTATGAAGTATAGATCTATTTTATTCAATGAATTTCTGTGACATCTTCTGAAATTGGGAAATCTGAATAGAACAAAATGGGTAAATATTTCATTTAAAACATCGTTCTTACCCAGAATTTAGTTTGTATCAATTCCAGTCAATTTACGGGACATGCAGCCAAAACATCACAACTACAGATTAAAGGGGGACCTGCTAGGCTGTCGAAAATGCAAATGGCACAAAAATTACAAACCAGATATAAACGTATGAAATTACAAACCTGAAGGGGTCCATTGTTAGCACTCATTGAGCTTTATCAAGTATAAAAATCCAAGTCAATGAATAACGTGCAGATCCGCATTTTATTGTCCTTGGTTTTTGTTTTTAAACGGTTACACATGCCCAACCTTCAAAAGGCAATTACGTCAGAGGTACGTCATCGGTGCTCAGCGAGATTCAACACACCGTACAACCGGCTGCGTCGTCAACGAAGACAGATTCGGCATCTGATGTCAGGTGCATGGTAGGTCAAATTAATTTACTTTTATGAATAAACGAAAGGATCTTTGGTATTCTATAGTTGATAAATACGTGTATAAATGTTCAGTGCTAACTGCTTCTACAAAATAAATCTTTCCATGCATCCCTCGCAAATAAGGTCACAGTCATCGACGCAGCCGGTTGTACAGTGTGTTAATACTGCTGGGGATGTGTCTCGTTGACCTTGACCTTGTCTCGTTTCGAAGTAAAAATAGAATCTGTAAACACGCTTGTAAAGGATTGATCTATAGCAAAGGAAAGATGGATATTCGCCGTGATTGAGGTTTTTATGCATTGCAAATTGTTTTTCCATGTACAAATATGAGTTCCCGAATAGTTCAGAAGCATAAAAACGTAGCATGGGCCCCTTTCAGAAATCTGTAGTTACGATGTTTTTACTCCCAATCACTAAACACCCCAAAATTACCTACAAATTGGACCAATCTAACATTTTGAAAATAGATCTAGCTTCCACTGCTTTTCATATGTAGCATTCATTTTAACGATATAATTATCTATGGATTTGCTGTAGCCTATGGTATTATGAATTTGTATATATAGATATGGATGAAAAATAAAGCTGTGTTTCTCTGTAAATATTCTATAACTTGTTTTGTCTTTCATTCTATTATTGTTTTTTTTTTCAATTTGTTTCTAAAGAATGTGATCTAATCACGAGTTCGGTCATCGTTTATAAACTTTATCGTCATTTTGACAAGATATATTTTGCGTACTTAAAATGGAGATCTAGGTCTTTTTTACATTGCATAAAACTTCATAGGTAAGAATTGATACTCTGTCAATCATATTTTTGGGTTTTTGCCCTTTGTTGATTTCCATATTTAATTGTTTGTCAAGAGCATTACTAAAAATTATGCGAGGTAGATTCGTGCAACTTCATAAGTGGATGGTGTCATTATGTAGAAGTGTATTGTACAAAAATATAACTCTGCTGATAATGTTCGTGGAGTTATTGCCAATTTTCCCTTTTCATTCTTGATGTAAATTAATACTACAATTGCACTACTTCAATTGTTAAAGGTTTACCCTTGTGGGGGCATACATACATTTCATTCAATACTTCAAAGCATTCTCTGATAGGATCATGAAAAGCAAATCTTGTTTTACAAATAATTCTGTTGTAGCGACTTTCAGGCCCTTCAGGGCTTTGATTTTGAGTTATTGCCCTTTGTTGATTTTATAACTTGATTCTTGTCCGGAGCATAACTCAAAAAGTATGTAAGGTACAATCATGAAACTTTACAGGTGGATAGATCTCATTATGGAGAGGTGCAGTGCACAAGAACCGTAACTCTGCTGATCAATTTTTTTGAGTTATTGCCCTTTGTTGATTTTCAAACTTGATTCTTGTCCGGAGCATAACTCAAAAACTATGTTAGGTAGAATCATGAAACTTTACAGGCGAATAGATCTCATTATGGAGAGGTGCAGTGCACAAGAACCGTAACTCTGCTGATCATATTCTTATAGTTATTGCCCTTTGTTGATTTTCAAACTTGATTATTGTCCGGAGCATAACTCAAAAAATATGTAAGGTACAATCATGAAACTTTACAGGTAGATAGATCTCATTATGGAGAGGTGCAGTGCACAAGAACCGTAACTCTGCTGATCAATTTTTTTAGTTATTGCCCTTTGTTGATTTTCAAACTTGTTTCTTGTCCGGAATATAACTCAAAAAGTATGTGAGGTAGAATCATGAAACTTTACAGGTGAATAGATCTCATTATGGAGAGGTGCAGTGCACAAAAACCGTAACTCTGCCAATCATATTTTTGGAGTTATAGCCCTTTGTTGATTTTCAAACTTGGTTATTGTCCGGAGCATAACTCAAAAAGTATGTAAGGTAGAATCATGAAACTTTACAGGTGGATAGATCTCATTATGGAGAGGTGCAATGCACAAGAACCGTAACTCTGTCGTTCAAATTTTATGTGTCATTGCCCTTTGTTGATTTTATAACTTGATTCTTTTCCGGAGCACAACTCAAAAATATGTAAGGTAGAATCATGAAACTTTACAGGTGAATAGATTTCATTATGGAGAGGTGCAGTACACAAGAACTGTAACTCTGCCAATCAAATTCTTGGAGTAATTACCCTTTGTTGATTTTACACTTAATTCTAAATATTGCCTATATCTCATGCCCTTTTACACATACAGCCTTGATATCTCACACATAGATACCTCCTATCAACATCGTTCACATTTAACCATGACCTTGGACCTTGTGACCTTGACCTTGGAGTTTGACCTACTTTAAAAAAAAATTAACTGGGCCTATATCTCATCACCTTTTACAAATACAGCCTTGATATTTCACACATGGACACATCTTACCAAGACCTTTCACAATTGACCATGACCTTGGACTTTGTGACCTTGACCTTGGACTTTGTGACCTTGACCTTGGAGTTTGACCTACTTTTAAAAAACTTTAACCCGGCCGATATATCATGTCCTTTTACACATATTTGACACATGGAAACCTCTGACCAAGACCTATCACATACGACTATGACCTTGGACCATGTGGCCTTGACCTTGAAGTTTGACCTACTTTTAAAAAAATCAAACTGGGCCTATATCTCATGTGCTATTACACATGCAGCCTTGATATTTCACACATGGACACATCCTACCAAGACCTTTCATATTTGACCATGACCTCGGACCTTGTGACCTTGACCTTGGACTTTGACCTACTTTAAAAAAAACTTTAACCTAGCCGATATATCATGTCCTTTTACACATACAGCCTTGATATTTGACACATGGACACCTACGACCAAGACTTTTCACATTTGACCATGACCTTGGACCTTGTGACCTTGACCTTGGTTTTTGACCTACTTTAATAATACATTAACCTGGTCTATATTTCATGTCATTTTACATATACAGCCTTGATATTTCACACATTGTCACTTCCAACCAAGATATTTCACTTTTGACCATGACCTTGGACCTTGATCTCGGAGTTTTACCTACTTGTAAAAAACTTAAACTAGGCCTACATCTCATGTCCTGTTACCTATACAGTCTCAATATTTTACACATGGACACTTCCTACCAAGACCTTGCACATTTGACCATGACCTTGGCCTGTGTGACCTTGACCTTTGATTTTTACATGCTCTTAGAAATCTTTAACCTAGCATTTATCTTATATCCTATTACACCTACAGCCTTGATATTTCACACATAGACACCTCCTACCAAGACCTTTCACATTTGACCATGAACTTGAATATTGCAACCTTGATCTTGGAGTTTGACCTACTTTTAAAAAGACTGAAACCAGGCATATATATCATGTCCTTTTACACCTACAGCCTTGATATTTCACACATGGACACCTCCAACCAAGACCTTTCACATTTGACCATGACCTTAACCTTGGCATTTGGCCTACTTTTAAAAACTTTAACCTGGCCTATGTTTCATTTTACTTTTACATATACAGATTTGATATTTCACACATAGACACCTCCTACCAAGACCTCTCATATTTGACCATGACCTTGGAGCTTGTTAACTTGACCTTGAACTTTGACCTACATCAAATGTAGGCCCTTGAGGGGGCATATATGTTTTACAAACATCTCTTGTTTTACTTGTGTTTCCATTGATTTTGCAAATCAAGAAATTAAAGACAAAACTATTTAAAATGTGTATGGATTCATGCATGCATTTGTAATAGTATTTGAAATGGTTTATGACAATTTCTTCATGAGCTACTATGTTTTCTACTCAGAATAAACATAAACGTAAAGTTTCTTTCACTTGAATATGACATCCTCATTCCAGATCCATTACTTAATTGTTTATATGCTGAATGTGCTAGTTAGATAATTTGTGCTATTCCTTCTTGTAGATACACTGTTCTATATTTATTATGAATTATAAATGTTTTTAATATTTATTATTATAAAATTATATTCTTAATTAAACATGATTGTGTTTAATCATTATCATTTCTATCCCTCTTCCAAACAATGATGTCTTCTAGTCTATTATGAAGTCTCCCTTAGTAAAGACTTTGAAAAGTAAAGAGGAAAAAGAAGAAAATGATGATTATCAGCATTTTCTTCTTTTCCCTCAATGACTTTCATGCAATGATGTTCAAATATCCTGAGGCCTGTATTATCAATGATCTGACAAGCACATTTTTGTATAATCTCTTTGACAAAACATCAGATTGCAGGAGAAATTAGCTCCTTTGGCGAAAGCCAGTGAGCTATTGTCATGGTGTTGCATCCATCGTGTGTGTTACTTTGTCCATGCATTAAATATTTCTTTAAAAATCTTCTTCTCTCAAACCAGTGATCCAATTTCTACCAAACTTGGCAGAGATATTTGTTGGGTGGCCCTTTACTTGAATTGTCCAAGGAATTTTGATTGGTCCATAAATGTTGGCGTGGCAGGGTGGGGTTAATCACACTTGGAGGAATCATTAAATAATTCTCTAAAAATCAACCGTTTAGCCAATTTAAATCAGTCTTGGCAGAAATTTTCCTTTGGTGGCCCTTTACTTAAATTGTTGGTGAAATTTTGATTAGTCCATAAAGGTGGCTGTGGCAGGGCAGGGCTTGTCAGGCTTAGAGAAATCATGAAATAATTTCTTTTAAATCAACCATTGGGCCAATTTAGACCAAACTTGGCAGAAATGTTCCTTGGTTTACTCAAATTATACATGAAATTGTTATTGGTCCATAAATGTAGGCGTGCCAGGGCGGGGCTTATCAGACTTCCAAGCAGAATGATACAGGCCCTCTTTGGCCTCTGTTGTACCATTCAATTTGTTTTCTGTGACATGTTTGATAATGCTGGACCATACAGAAAGATTTGCTATTTTCGAATGGGTCATTGTAATCCTACAGACTGGCCTAAACTCAGATGAACACAAGTAATGTAGACATATTGTAAAAGATTTTATTTGACATGGCGCAGCTTCAGCTTTTCTTATCATAAATTACACACCTGAGCTTTTTCCTTAAAAATAATTGATTTTCTTGCATAACTTTTGTATCTCTGTACTATGATAGTTTTTCTTTTAAAGAATTTTAGGCTGTTTGAAAAATATGAACATGTTTTGCATACAAGTAGGTGTCATGTCAAATGGAATCGGCTATACTTAATTGATACATAATAGAGAAACTTCCATTATTATATTTGACCACTGTAGTACAATGTCCCACGCTGAGTAATCCAGTTGGAGGGTCCATAGTGCTTGATGGAGATGGTGAGACTACAACAGCCAACTATACCTGCAGTTCTGGATATACACTGTCTGGGGAGGGATTTCTGACTTGTCTACAAGATGGCAGCTGGGATTATAGTATACCAACATGTGGTGAGTTGTTTATAGCATTTATGATATCTTATTTCTTTGTTGGCTTCATGCATTATGTTGTAGAAGTTGGCAATTTGTGCAAGAATCTTACAACAGTTTAGCAGATAAATGATTTCCCAATTGCTTGATTCCTAGGATGTTTAAAATTGGAGGTAATTCAGGCAACAAAATGATCTTATTATCTTAAGATACATGAATCTTTCGTAAAATAGAGTAGAAAAAATGAGAGAAATGAAGAAAATGCTGAAATCAGCATTTTCTTCATTTCTCTCGGTATTTTCTACAGTCATTTTTGTAAAGGGGCATAAAAACTAGTCATTGTTAGAGGGTTCCTAGTTCTGTATGGACAGCCATTCCACGATAATTGACTCATTTACAAAAACGAAAATGTTGAAAAATGAACTTTTCCGCATGAGCACATTTTTTTGTTAAAATAAAGTGTCATATGTCTACAATGCATGGTTAAAATTTTACCCACAACATTTTAAGTCCTGCTGAGTTATCGCGTTTTCAAATATACCACTATAAGCTAGCTGTTACGGAGCATATAAAGCAACTCGAGATACATATAGCGTGAGCTGTGGTCAAAGTCATAACCCAACATCAAAAAGATTGTTTGTTGGACCTTAATCAACCATTTGCACAACTAACAAGGACAAAATGATAACAATTCAGTTGTAACCCTACGCGGTGATATCAAATCGAGTATTTCACTGTTTAACGCAATATTCGAGCATTTTAAAAGTGTTTGCAATCGTTTGTATTCTTTTTGAAGCCATCTTGCAAAGTAAAGTTAAAAGTAAATATTCCGATAGTAATGCCTCTTCAGATTTTGTTTTCCAGTGCATCTGGCTCTCGAGCTTTTGTTTCTTAGTATGTATGATCGTGGAAAAAATGACCCCTGTGTTACGGAAAATAGATAATTTCCATAACCTTATTACCTTGAGTGTCATTTCTTTCAAAGAACTTTAAACGCTAAATGTAAAGGTTCTTACAAAAATGTAACAACAAATTGGTATAAAACAAATACTAAATTCAATGCTACGAATGAATCAATAGACGTTTCTTTTAGTATCCTTCAACTATTTATATCATTGGCAAACTTGCCGAACTGGTACATTTGCTATTCTTTGATATCACACTCAGAGTAACAATTACATTGTCAGCATCGGGCAAAACAGTCTGCACAGATATGCCTGTTTATGCACCACAAAGTCGTCAATAAGGTACAACCATGGACAATTTCCAGGATTTAATTCCGATTGATCTACAACAACTAAACAACCAACAACAACTCCCAATTCGTCTATTTTGAAACCAGTGCCACATTGTCTACTCAGGATCCGCGCATGTGGATGTTTCAATTTGAAGGGGTGTTAAATTGAACTTTTTTCGGTAAGTGCGCAATTACTCGTCTCCCTTTCTTCTGATTTTTTTATTTCTAATTCAATTGTTTATATAAGAACACATACTATTTTAAAGTAAATTGGTTATTCATGCGAATCATGTATCCCTAAACAAAAATATGGCTCTCAAAAATCGTTAACAAATAACTCCATAAAATACAATTTCGTAAAGTATGAATTACAAAGTGAAAAAATAAAAATGAATCGTTTTATACAATTTGGTGTCAAGCATAATTATTCCATTTATTGACAGAAAATAAAAGGAAAATGCATAAACATTAAGATATTGAAATAAAAGTTATAATGCATTATGTAGGCCTAGTAATGAAAATGTATGATACATGTATATTGTAGACTAAGTCGAAGTAGACGAATTCTGAAAGTAGATGCATGTTGATTCTGACAATAAAAATGTAGCAAACGAAATTGGAGTAGAATAAATGTTTGGATGTCACTTTGACTAGATCCAAAGCTTGATTTCCAAAATCACAGCGTCTTAGACTGTCATACCCCCTGGTGATTGGATTGGCCATGGTTGGCACAAGGTTTAGGCTTTTAGCGAGTGAACTTGTGTCAAAAAGGATCAGTATTTGTAATTCCGATGGTGAGGGAGCGGTGTAATTCGCCTTAGCCAATTACCTAATAGAAGGGAACACCAGTTTTCGGAAAAGAAATACTGTATAGAGAAGCCATTTCTTCACAAACTATTCAAGACCCGACAAAACAAATACATGTATAGATCTCTGTTTTGTTTCGGGAAAAAAAGATGTCAGGATTAATGAAAACTAGAGATTGTGCAACAACACAGCCTTGGGGTGTGTTACTTCAATGTCAGCATTACAAAAAAGAGAGAAAATACACCATGCATTGTAGCAACCAGTTATGTAATAAAAACGAGAAATGTAATAATTATTGCAAAACTAGTTGTGATGACAAAATTCGTATTACATTTCACTTAACAACCAGAAATGTAATAAAATCGAGAAATGTAATAAACTTGTTTTCATGTATTTTTTCTCTTTCACAAAGTGTCTTCTACTGATTCAAGTGAAAAATGTCGCAGTTCAATGTTTTTTGTTACATTTCTAGCTTTTATTACATTTCTCGTTGAATGATAGCAAGGAATTTGGCGACGAAACGAAAAATGGTCTATATTATACATGTATTTTGAATATTTATACATCACCCGACTATTTATGGCTTCTTACATATGTTTCATTTCCATACATAGGGTCACAATTAACATGCGGTCAAAATTCTAAAAGTCATAAAACGACTTGATTCATCGTCCCAATGAAAAATATTGTAACGACTGTTAGATTTTTTAGTTAGAACAAAAGACGACAATATGTTTTGATATAATTATCTGAATTGTCGTTATTGGTAGTTTTGTTACATTTCTTGATTTTATTACATTTCTTGTTCGTATATTCCAGCCAGTTTTGTAATAAAACCAGAAATGTAATAAACTTTTGATATACATTTCCGTTGAAGAAATGTAGCTTAAACTCAGACTAAAGGCTTCATTTCAGTTCTTCACAATAATATACTTTACAACCAAAAAGTAATGCGATAATGAATAAATATTTAACATATAATGAGTAACATTTTTTATTACAAAACTCTTTGTTATCATTTAACAAGAAATGATCTAAAATCGAGAAATGTAACAAAATACCTATCTGCGAAATTAAGCACTCAAAATCAGTAGAAGACACTTTGTGAAAACAAGTTTATTACATTTCTCAATTTTATTACATTTCTGGTTGCTACGTGAAATGTAATACGAATTTTGTCATTTCAACGAGTTTTGTAATAAGTATTACATTTCTCGTTTTTATTACAGAACTGGTTGCTACAATGCATACCTGCTTCTGAAACTTGGGGACTAAACTGTGACAAGTGAGTTGCAAGCCACGTTTGCAGAAATTATTCCTGTTAACATTATCGCCTGGCCCAGTTGAAAAGGAAATGTTTGTGCCTTCTTTTATTTGCCACAACAGCGATGTATGCGGGTTTTCTAAGAACAGCCAATACAAAGCTGAAAAATGTCTAATGGTTGAATTAGAAAGTGGAAATGGCGTTAGGACCAAAAGGGGCATTTTTTATGGCCTAGACAATTCTGTATTTCGCTTGCAATAATCAATAGGCTGCTGTAACCATGTCTGTCTACTTGTGAAGCCACAAACTGTTCCAAACGTGTTGTGTAACATACTTAGACAGAACCTGAAGGGGTATGTTTGCTAATCTAACGCCCATAGATGGCAGTATATACTCAATCTTCCATAAACTATAGTATATGCTTCCGTAACGAAGAGTCTATGTTTCGTAACGGAATATTACTATGTGAATTCACAGATAAACACAATTAAGCGGCTTTGTTAGTATTCCTACTTCATATACTTTATGAGTTTATTATAAACAATTTACATCAATATGTTTTGTGTATCATAATTCACGCTCAAATTGTATACCCGAATATATGCTTCCGTAACATTTTCTTAACGTATATGTGGCAAAACATGATAAAATACGCTCTATTTAGACAAAATTTAACTATACGGAAATGTAAAATCAATTTCTTCATTTTCCACAATGATTTCTGGCTCAAAATGGAAAGATTTTTAAAATTTCATCAAACTTGAAATTGTCATCTGCAACATCTTTCAAATTGGAACCGTCCAAAATGTTGCCGTTTGGTAATGGGTTAAGATGCATGAATCTTTCGTAAAATAGAGTAGAAAATAAATGACAGAAATAAAGAAAATGCTGAAATCAGCATTTTCTTCATTTCTCTCAGTATTTTCTACAGTCATTTTTGTAAAGGGGCATAAAAACTAGTCATTGTTAGAGGGTTCCTAGTTCTGGATGGAGATGGACAGACTACAACAGCCAACTATACGGTCCTGCAGTTCTGGGTATACACTGTCTGGGGAGGGATGTGGTGAGTTGTTTATAGCATTTATGACATCATTCTTTGTCAGTTTCATGCATCACTACTATACAGAAACTATATAGGTAGCACAATTGGATTAGCACAGAAAATCTTCTGGCAAACTTTTGGCCATGTCTCTGGGAACACTAATTTTAGTACATTTCCCACAATTTTTGTCAAATGGTTTTCTTTTGGTGCTTTTAAAAAAGCAAAAAAAAAAAAAAAATAATAATAATAGAATACCATGCTTTGCTATGATCACTTCTCTGTGGTGATTGACTAAATGAAATTTTCTTGCTTACGCCAAAATCATGCATTTGTTAAGCATTTTCATTTTAGAAGGCCAAACAACTACCTCACAAACATGAGCTTCCATTGTAAGAGAATCTTATCCCAGGACACCGTACCTAAGAAATGATAGATAACTTGAAAAAAAAATATGTAAACATGATAGTCACATCAGGTCAACTCACAATGACAGTGGTAAAATTGTGCCCACTTTGAAGCAGTCAGAATTAGAGTTCAAGACAAAGGTATAGAAATTAAAACAATTGGAAATAGTCTTTGGATTGAAGGCCCTTATTAACAAGTTTGATACAGTATCCACACTTTTCATGCACAAAAATTCTGCTGTACTGTCAATAGAGTCCCTGGTTCAAAAGTATAATAAAAAGCTATTTCTATATGCAAAATATACTATCTCTTTCCAGTTCAATGTGTGTCCCTGAACACATTTTCCAGTGTTCTAGTTGCCATGACAACCGATGGTCATGTGACTACAGCTACATTCAGTTGTGTGAGTGGATACAGTAAGATTGGACCAGATCAGAGAAGTTGTTTGTCAGACGGAACATGGAACTCAACAACCCCTGAGTGTGGTAGGTTGGTTTATTTAACCCTTTATCTAGTGTTCTAGTTGCCATGACAACTGATGGTCATGTGACCACAGCTACATTCAGTTGTGTGAGTGGATACAGTAAGATTGGTCCAGATCAGAGAAGTTGTTTGTCAGATGGAACATGGAACTCAACAACTCCTGAGTGTGGTAGGTTGGTTTATTTAACCCTTTATCTAGTGTTCTAGTTGCCATGACAACTGATGGTCATGTGACCACAGTTACATTCAGTTGTGTGAGTGGATACAGTAAGATTGGACCAGATCAGAGAAGTTGTTTGTCAGATGGAACATGGAACTCAACAACTCCTGAGTGTGGTAGGTTGGTTTATTTAACCCTTTATCTAGTGTTCTAGTTGCTATGACAACAGATGGCCATGTGACCACAGCTACATTCAGTTGTGTGAGTGGATACAGTAAGATTGGTGCTGGAACACGGTGGATAATCATGTGATACAATATTTTCTGAAAATCTTCAATAATTTTGTAAAATTAATACTGGACTGATTTGAATTCGGTTTGAAGCAGAGAATGTGGACAGACGTCACGTATTACATGGATGTGGTTGATTTTTGAAAAATTAACTGATAAAAAGTTATTGAAGATAAACCAAAATTTTGGTTTATCTTTTTTTAACTTTTTTATCAGTTGATTTTTAAAAAAAAATCCAACACATCCAGCTTATTTCTGGCATTTTCCCACTTTCTCTGCTTCAAACCGAATTCAAATTGGTCAAGTATTAAAAAAGATATTGAAGATTATCAGAAATTCTGAGTCACGTGATTATACACCTTGTGGAATGTTGGGTAATATGCAAATGACGTTGTCCATCAGATTGTTTAAGGATAGTTTTGTCACATCATGTAATGTATAAGGGGAAAACACCTCCTGGAGCAAGAGAAAGCTTTGAACAGACAGGATTTGTTTCTTTTTCTAGCATTTGCGTGTTACAATATGATCAAGAACTGTTCCAGTAATCTGTATATTTACTGGCTTTTGTCCTAAGGTTTATTCAAAAACAACATAAAGCAAATGTAAAAAATGCTAATGCAGTAAAAGAAATAGTTTAATTTTTATTCACGATGCTTCTATCACTACAAATGCTGAAGATTACCTACTATTTTTCTGCCTTCTCATGATCCCTTACTGTTCATGCAATATTTTGTTCCCCTGTTTCAGTATGTAACAATCCACCCGCTATACAGAATGGTGCAGTGATAGCAGACGGACACACAGCTAACTATACTTGTAGTCTGGGGTCTACACTGTCAGGCGCTCAGATTAGAACTTGTATGAATGATGGAACAGGCTGGAGTGGACAAGATCCTTCATGTGGTGGGTGAAATAGTTTATACTTGTTAACAGACAGACGGACAGACAGCTAATTATACCTGTAGTCTAGGGTCTACACTGTCAGGGACTCAGATTAGGACTTGTATGAATGATGGATCAGGCTGGAGTGGACAAGATCCTTCATGTGGTGGGTGAAATATTTTATACTTATTAACAGACAGACAGACGGACACACAGCTAACTATACCCATAGTCTGGGGTCTACACTGTCAGGGACTCAGATTAGAACTTGTATGAATGATGGAACAGGCTGGAGTAGACAGGATCCTTCATGTGGTGGGTGAAATATTTTATACTTATTAACAGACAGACAGACAGACAGACAGCCAACTATACCTGTAGCCTGGGGTCTACACTGTCAGGGACTCAGATTAGAACTTGTATGAATGATGGAACAGGCTGGAGTGGACAAGATCCCTCATGTGGTGGGTGAAATATTTTATACTTGTTAACCCATTACCAAACAACAAAATTTTAGGGTAGTCCAAATTGAAAGATCCTGCAGACGACAATTTGAAGTGAATAGAATTTTTAATTTTTAGGTATTTTTGGATGGAAAACAGTGTGGGAAATGAAGAAATTGCTTGTTACAAGCAATTTCTTTATTTTCCAAGATGTTTTCCATGGCCATTATTTTGCGGGAAGTCAAAAAGAGTCATTGTGTGGTAATGGGTTAACAGACAGACGGACAGACAGCTAACTATACCTGTAGTCTGGGGTCTTCACTGTCAGGGACTCAGATTAGAACTTGTATGAATGATGGAACAGGCTGGAGTGGACAAGATCCTTCATGTGGTGGGTGAAATATTTTATACTTGTTAACAGACAGACAGACAGACAGACAGACAGCTATACCTGTAGTCTGGGGTCTTCACTGTCAGGAGCTCAGATTAGGACTTGTATGAATGATGGGACAGGCTGAAGTGGACAGTATCCCTCATGTGGTGGGTGAAATATTTTATACTTGTTAACAGACAGACAGACAGACAGACAGACAGCTATACCTGTAGTCTAGGGTCTACACTGTCAGGAGCTCAGATTAGGACTTGTATGAATGATGGGACAGGCTGAAGTGGACAGTATCCCTCATGTGGTGGGTGAAATATCTGCATGAATGAACAATAAATGTTATGGCTTTTTACATTTCTGCAAATCTTTACAGTAGTCCAGTTAGAAAGCTGCTACAGATTACAATGTGGTTGGTAAAGTTCATTTTCCTGTTCTCTAAATAAAAAGCCAACACTTTGTGCATGTGCACATGCAGTCTTTTCACAATAAAATTGTTATCTTGTTCAGAGGGTCTAATAACGTTTGTCACACCTCTGACTTGCGTCAAAAAAGGCTGGCTATTTTCTTTATTTCCTTATTAACCCAAATAGAAGGGTGAAATCTCTTACTCTACCTCTTAATGAAACCCTTGTTCTTGCTATAACTCTTGAACATAACACATATGCTATTTGTTATTGTTTCTGATGTTTCAGTGTTATGTCCAACATTGACGAATCCAGTGGGTGGTGGAGTCACGACATCCACCAGTGGCACAATAACATCAGCCCAGTATACATGTGATGCAGGATATACATTATCTGGCCAAGAGACTGTCAGCTGTTTATCATCTGGTGTATGGGAAACATTGCCTACTTGTGGTAAGTCATGCACATTTTGTTATTCAAATTGTTGGTTAGGATTGTTTGACAACTTTGATATGCTGTCTTAAAAAGACTCTCCCTGCCAAGTTTGAAGATGATTTACCCAGTAGTTGTGAAAATTTATTTACAGACTTTGTTAGAGCTCCTGGAATATTCAATAGAATCAAAGTTTTTAACCAATTCCAAAATAACAATATTAGGGTGGTCCAGTTTTGAAGGCGTTTCAGATGACAAACTAAATTATAATGTAAAAAACTGTGTATGTTAATTAAAAAAAAACTGAAGTAAAAGAAGAAAATGCTGGTCATGAGCATTTTATTCTTTTGCCTCAGTCTTTTCCAAAAATTTTTAGCTCGACTTTTCGAAGAAAATGAGAGCTTATACTGTCACCAGGGTGTCGGCATTGGCGTTGGCGTAGGCGTTGCAACCAAGGTTAAAGTTTTTTTCAAACATCAATAACTTCTATACTACCAAAGGGATTCAACCCAAACTTATTCACCATCACACCCTTTACCTCACTACCAGGGCCCATGACCCTGGCTCCACTATATTTGGAGTTATGCCCCCTTTATACTAAGCAACTTAGAAAGTCGAGCGCGCTGTCTTCGGACAGCTCTTGTCTATTTATGAGCTTGGCTATGAAAAAAAGATCCTTTGTGGTATTTTAGACCATCATTGATCAAGATCAGTCTGCACTTATGCACAGTCTGGCCAGGGCCATTGTTCTTCTATAATATTTTCTATAATATTTTCATCATTAACTGTAGCAACTTTATTAGAGCATCATGGATTATAATCAGACTCTACTTTATGCACATGCTGATCTGGAAACATGGTTGTCCATAATGTTACAAGGGACCCTTTTCCAGATCTAGGATCAAATCTATATTCCTTTTTCAGTTGAGTGTGATACATTACAAGCACCTACAAGTGGTGATATATCATTGACCACATCAGGAACTGTTTCCATGGTAACCTACAATTGTGCTACAGACTATAACTTGATTGGTGTTTCCTCTAGAACGTGTTTGTCTAATGGTACTTGGACATTGGTACCACCTACCTGTAGTAAGTATGACTTGTTTGCTTTGTAAGTATTCATCTGAATGAAGTGGTTCTGATATATAAAAATATAGCCTATGGCCTTAGTTCTTTAACCCTTTCCCTAACAAGACCTGGTTTTGACGTCCCTAATAGAAATGCCTTGGGAAAACATTGTGACAAAAGAAGAAACTGCTGATAACCATCATTTTGCGTTTGCAGTGGTTTTCAAATTAGACAGCCCCAATGTCTGACATTTGGGAAAGGGCTAACAACTGGGACAAGTTCTTTGGATGTTGTCTTCCCATTAGCTGTTGCATGTCTGCATAGTATTTTGACATTGGCCATAAATCCATAACATTAGATTGGAATGGAGTCATTGACGTGAGCAGCTCTCATAAATTTTCTATTTTTGAACCTTTTGGACTGGCTTTATCATACCTTTAAACAGTTCTATAATTTCTCAAAAATGCTTTGCCTTGGAAACCATATTTCACAAAGAAATCTTGCAAACAAGACTTTCATTTTGTACTCCCTTATTGTGAGTTTATTACAATTTTTAAAATTGTTTTGTGTCATCAGGTTGCCATTCACCAAGTTCCCCAGCAGATGGACAAGTTGTAAACGATGGTGAGACTGCAACATATACATGTAATGTTGGTTACAGTCTGAATGGGTCACCTGAACGAACATGTGGCACAGACGGGACAGGATGGAATGGTACCTCTCCTACATGTGGTGAGCATTAGTTATATTTACGGTTATCTCATTTTGAAATTGCATATTGGTTTGTACTTTCTGAGTTGAGAAATCTGCATTGTACTAATAGACTTTTCAGATTAGCAATTCAGGCTGCCTCTGGTATTCTATGCGGGACTTTAAGTCAAGTCTCCAGCTTTATAATTATATAGTGTAATGCTATACAACATTTAACATATAATTGGTTTTCATTTTGCGTTCATGCATCCAAAAGTGTTAAACATCATCAGCTGTTTATTGGATATACAAATTGTACATTGAGTAGCCTCTATTTCTTCTTCTTTTCTTACAGTGATCAGATCAGCCCTTCCAAATGTAAGTGACAGTAGCTCACTACAGATGGTTTGAGGACAACAATGTTGTACACATGTAATGTAGAATGTACATAATGTAATCTCACATGATACATAGTGTTTTAATCTATTTCCAGTGAGCTGCACGACCCTACCAGATGTAAACCGCAGTAGTAACACACTCACAACAGATGGTTTAAGCACAACAACATTGTACACATATTGCATATATGAGGACCTTTGTATATTGAAAAGTCCTTATCAATAATTATTCTGTTGTATTTGCAGAGATCTGCTCTGCCCTTCCAAATGTAACAGGTAGTAGCTATACACTCTCTACAGATGGTCTAAGAACAACAATATTGTACACATGTAACATTGGATTTACTCTAAATGGTGTACAAGCAAGGACATGTGACAGTGGTGGTACTTGGAATGCAACAGAACCTGAATGTGGTAGGAATAATTTTTTTTTATCTCCTTTAGCCTGAGATATTTACCTCGATAATATAAAAGGCTAGGAAAATATTGAGGCAAAAGAAGAAAATGCTGGTGACCAGCATTTTCTCCTTTTGCCTCAATAGTTTCTGCGCTATGTTGTTCACAAATCCTTTCTTTATTGACAGTAACTTTAATGTCTGCAACAGCTGTAATATTGAAACTCTAATATTGAATGCTGTTAAGAAAAGTGTTAAGTACAACAATATTGTACACATGTAATATTGGGTACACTCAAAATGGTATACAGGCTAGAACATGTGATAGTGATGGTACTTGGAATGCTACAGAACCTGAATGTGGTAGGAAGTTTGATATCTCCTATTCCCACAATTATTGTGGCAAGCAAAGTTGCTCATGCTTTAAATTCACAGACATTTCCAGTTCTTATTCATCACTAAAACTTTGCAAGTTCACAATTTCAAAATTCAGAAAATGAAAATCAATTTCACATTTTAAGCATTTTCTATCTTCTTTATTAATGTTCATGTGAGTGCTTATCTGTTTTGGAAGCTAGAATAAAGAATTAATTTATATTCAATCAATTGTTGCAGTGCAATCTAAAAGATACAGAAATGTTAAGAGTTATTGCGAATTTTGTAAAATTTTGTATAATTGTTATCAACAGTGGCCTGCCCTGCCCTATCAGACCCTGCCAGTGGAAGTGTTACCATAACAACAGACAGCTATATCTCCATGGCAACATTTACCTGTGCTACAGGCTATTATATAGATGGTACAGCATCGTTTAACTGTCAAACCAGTGGTCAGTGGGCAGAAACAAATCCAACTTGTAGTAAGTTTTACTTTTAAATATGAAAGTGTTTTCTTTCTCCTAAAAAGTTACTTTAACCCTTTCCCAAACAAGACCAGGTTTTGACGTCCCTAACAGAATTGGCTTGGGAAAACATTGAGACAAAAGAAGAAACTGCTGATAACCAGCAGTTTCTCCTTTTGTCTCAATATTTTCTGTGCAATATTTTACGCAAATCTTATCGTTACCAACATCAATATTGTCATATACAGCGGCTTATGAATAGTATCACCCCAAAAAATGTTTTTTGGTAAAGGGTTAAGTAATACATAACTGTTAACACCTATAGGAAATCTTCAAAATGTGTATATTTTACAGAAAATACATCTTAATATTCATTTTCAACACAGGAAAAATCACTGTTAGGTTAAAGATTTTGTAAAGAATGAATGTTTTGAAGGCGTTGATTTGTTTGTTGCAGGTTCATGTATTTGAAAATTTAGCAAACTAAACAACCAGAATGTCAATATGTAAATTGTAAAGGGTGCAGATTTTTTAAAGTTTGTACAATGAAATGTCAATTGCCACTTAATAACTTTTATATTTTTGATATTAACTCTTTCGCTGCCAAATTTCCTGGAATTGTGCTATTTCCAGTGCCAATTTATTTTTAAATTTCATAACAGGGCTTATCAGTTTATTACATAGTAAAATTATTGTTTGATGAATTTTAACCTGAAACCCTCAGGAATGATTGCACATAAACTATTTTGTTGAATAGCATACTTTTTATCAGGCAGTTTGATCAGATGACCCTGACCTTGACCTTGATTGACCTAATTAAGCTATTGTTTTGAAGTCGCCAAAAGGCGACATTGGCAGTCTCGTAATAGGTCGCCAAAAGGCAACATTGGCAGCGAAAGAGTTAAAGGCTTTTACTAGGCATTGCATATCACATAGATTTTGGACACATTCTATTATGTTGCCTGTTTTCCTTACAGAATGTAATTTACCAGCAAAGCCAGCAGATGGTATAGTTATAGTGACTGACACAATCAATGGTCAGGTGGCCAACTATACATGTAACACGGGATATACACTGTTTGGTTTGTCTTCAAGGTTTTGTATTTATACATGTTTGTTTATTTACAGAATGTAATTTACCACCAAAGCCAGCTGATGGTATAGTTATAGTGACCGATACAATCAACGGTCAGGTGGCCAACTACACATGTAATACAGGATATACACTGTTTGGCTTGTCTTCAAGGTCGTGTCTGTCTGACGGAACAGGCTGGGTGGGAGAAGATCCTACTTGTTGTAAGATTTAACTATTTTTTGAGCCTCTTCTATACTTTAATTAGCTTTTGCCATTACTGTAGTTTCATATGTTTGAGAGCTTACATATTTCATATGTGTATTTCTGATGAGATGAAGGTGTCTTTGATGTAAGGGTAATTTATCAAGGTTCAGGTCAAACATCATTGTCACATATTTCTTTTAACCCTTTGACTGCCATAGGCGACTTTTGTTGAATACAGGGGGTCCCTGCCATAGGCGACTTCAGTCGACAAATATGGGGCGAAATATAGGAATATTTTTTACAGCTAAGTGGTTTTCACACATTCTTTTTCTTATAGCACCGTTTTAGTAATCAAAGTACTAGCGTTTGACAGGTTTGTATTACAATCGGTAAGCTTTCAGTATTTTGATGGGAATTTTCCAAAACAAAAGAAAACAATATGGCTGCCATTAGAACATGCACTTGCTATTTATGCCTACAAGCTGTAAATATCACTATGAATGACACCAAAAATGCTGGAAAAGGCTTCAGGGTAGTTTGAAATTATGTTTAGTTGACAATTCAACAATCTGTTCCATCAAATTATTATACTTTCAACGGAAACATTTAGCCGAGGTTTGCTCACCCATTTTTAGCTCGACTTTTCGAAGAAAATGAGAGCTTATATTGTCACCCGGGCGTCGGCGTTGGCGTTGCAACAAAGGTTAAAGTTTTTTCAAACATCAATAACTTCCATACTATCAAGGGATTCAGCCCAAACTTGGAATATTTATTCACCATCACCCTCTACCTTACTACCAGGGCCTATGACACTGGCTCCACTATATTTAGAGTTATGCCCCCTTTATACTAAGCAACTTAGAAAGTCGAGCGCGCTGTCTTCGGACAGCTCTTGTTTCCCATTGTTCTACTACATTGTAACAATTTGTGAGCTAAATAAAAAAGAAAAAAATATTGTCATTTTATAAATAACTTTGAAATTTTGTTCAAATATAGATGCTTCGTTGTCTGTATGTGCTGAAAATTTGAAAGGAATCCATCAAATGAGTCAAAAGTTATGCATGTTTTTGTGTACAGGGTATCAATTCTTGGAAATTTCTTCGAATTAATTCAGCAATGAAAGACGCATCCAAAATCAATATTTGCCAGTGTAAAGGTTAAGCCAGCCGTGACTTTATGTCCGGGGAGCTAATGTCACAGCCCTATTGACGGCGTCGCATCCTCAAAAACTTTAACCTGGTCTATATCTCAGGCACTTTTAGAGATACAGCATTGATACTTCACACATGGATTTTTCCTGCCAAGGACTTTCATTTGAGACCATGAACTTGTGACCTTGACTTTGGAGTTTGACCAACTTTTGAAAAACTTAAATCTGGTCTGTATCTCATGCAATATTATTGATAGAGCCTTGATATTTCACACATGGATACCTCTTGCCAAGACCTTTCGTTTGGGACCATGACCTTGAAATTTTACCTACTTTTGAAATATTAGGCTTTCATTGTGACAAGCTCCTGTATAGGCGAGCTACATTGTCTGCAGACAACTCTTGTTAAAATTTGGAAGTAAGGTACATTGGTGTTTCATACATGCGCCTTCTAGAATTGTAAGTAGATCTAATCATTAATAATAATATTTATACCCCCCACCTACGAAGTAGAGGGGGGTATATTGGTTTCACCATGTCTGTCTGTCTGTCAGTCCGTCCGTCCATCCGTCCATCTGTCCGTCCGTCCGTCCGTCCAGTCGTCCGTCCGTAGACTTTTTCGTTTCCGTGCTCTAACTCAAGAACGGTTTGACCTAGGATCATGAAACTTTACACAGTTGTTGCCCTTGACCCAAGGAGGTGCCCTATTGTTTTTGGGTCACAAAGGTCAAGGTCACAATCAGACTTTGATTAAAATCCGTTTCCGTGCTCTAAGTCAAGAACCGGTTGACCTAGAATCATGAAACTTTACACAGTTGTTGCCCTTGACCCAAGGAGGTGCCCTGTTGTTTTTGGGTCACCAAGGTCAAAGGTCAAGGTCACAATCGGACTTTGTTTAAAATCCGTTTCCGTGCTCTAAGTCAAGAACCGGTTGACCTAGGATCATGAAACTTTACACAGTTGTTGCCCTTGATCCAAGGAGGTGCGCTATTGTTTTTTGGTCACCAAGGTCAAAGGTCAAGGTCACAATCTGACTTTGTTTAAAATCCGTTTCCGTGCTCTAAGTCAAGAACCGATTGACCTAGGACCATGAAACTTTACACAGTTGTTGCCCTTGACCCAAGGAGGTGCCCTATTGTTTTTGGGTCACCAAGGTCAAAGGTCAAGGTCACAATCTGACTTTGTTTAAAATCCGTTTCCGTGCTCTAAGTCAAGAACCGGTTGACCTAGGATCATGAAACTTTACACAGTTGTTGCCCATGACCCAAGGAGGTGCCCTATTGTTTTGGGGTCACCAAGGTCAAAGGTCAAGGTCACAATCTGACTTTGTTTAAAATCCGTTTCCGTGCTCTAAGTCAAGAACCGGTTGACGTACAGCACTTTTTCAGTGACAAGGCGCTAGTGGGGGGTATTTGTCCGCTTTGCGACAGTTCTAGTTGTTCTAAACAAAAGCAAATTATTTTCTAATCCAGATTGACTGCTCTTGCTGAGATACTATGCTTTTGGTATTAACAACAACAACATAATTATGGTTTTACATGCAATGATAGATTTAGATTATCATTGCTCCTTCTTATATCCAACTCTGGATAACTATGGGCTGCTTTTCAACAAAAACCTTGTAACTGCAGCTTAAAACAAGCTGCAGTTACAAGGTTTTTGTTGAAAAGCTATGATTGATATGTTTCTATATATTACAGCATCCTGTACACTACCCACCACACCATCAGAACTGTCAGCCGTACTATCCACAAATGGCATCGTAACTATGGTAACTTATAGCTGTGCACAGAACTACTCTTTGTCAGGAACTTCAGTACAAGTGTGTCAGTCAGACGGAACATGGAGCAATGCTGTACCTTCTTGTAGTAAGTTTTTTTGTTTAACTCATCATCATGAATTGATGCATTTTGGCAACTCACAAGATAAAGGTCATAGATAACTGTAAACATTGATAAAATGAAGAATTTGCTTGTGGCCCTTTATTTAAGTTTGTCAGTCAGTTGGAACATGAAACAATGCTGTACCTTCTTGTAGTAAGATTTTTTTGTTCAATTGAATAGGACAGATCCTCTAAAATTGACAAATACATGTAGTATGTTTGAATTTTTGCAAAACAGTTGAGAAATTTTGTATCTGTGTTTTATGTTACATGTAGCAGTGGTAAATATTTTATTTGTGTTATTAAGATTCTATTCTTTCTATGCAATTTTCCTTTATACTTTGTTTATTATTGATTGAAAAGAAATAGTGGAAGTAAGAAATATGAAATGGAAATAAATGTACAACTTTGTGTATAGTACAAACTTTCGATTAAATTTTAATTCTGTTTGGATCATAATTGTCTTTAAATCAGGCAGATTTGTGGGTAATGCTGCACATTCAAGACGGAATTTTGATTATCTTTATTTCAGCTCTCTGCTCTACCGTTATCCCCCTATCTGGCGGTAGTCTCGACATCAGAACAGACGGACAGACAACCACTGTATCCTACACATGTGATGTTGGTTCAACATTGAATGGTTCTATACATATCTCCTGTATATCTAGTGGAGACTGGAATGGCACTCAGCCTAATTGTAGTATGTGGAAGCTTCTTTCTTGTTAATTGTAAAAAACTGGTTTTTGAAAGTTGGATTGTAAAGCTGTGTAGGTATAAAACAGGATGACTTACGTTAAAGGTCAAGTAATAAGGGCATGTTTCGGAAGACATTGAATTTTAAGGGGACATATTGGTATTTCATACACAATCATGATCATGTAATCTAACTTGGTATTACAACTGATTTTGCACAACAATCAATTGAATGTTGCTGTTATGTTATTTGTTACCAAGAGATAGTGTTCTACTTTCAGTTACATGTCCAACATTAACTACCCCCACCAGTGGTAATGTGACCTTGTCTACAGATGGTATCACCACCATGGCCATGTTTACATGTGTTTCTGGATACTATTTGAATGGACAGAACTCACTCAGCTGCCTTACCAGTGGTCTGTGGAATGGAGATGTACCAACTTGTGGTAAGGTCTTACAGTATTCTGTCAGTGTTATTACAAAACCTCATAACTACAGCTTTAATCAAGCTGTAGTTATGAGGTTTTGCAATAACACCAATGGTTTGAACTCCAATATATATTTTGGATACTATTTGAATGGACAGAACTCGCTCAGCTGCCTTACCAGTGGTCTGTGGAATGGAGATGTACCAACTTGTGGTAAGGTCTTATGATATTTGAACTTCACTATATGTAGATGTCCATACCCGTCAAGTCACGGGCCCCTTCGATCCCTGGCCAGGACATTGCCCAGGACAAACCAGGGGCCTAGTAGCATGTAGGGCCTAGCTTGCTTAAAATGTCACACTCCTGACATTCAGAGACCCTTGACAGCTATGGATGTCTTGATATAAATGACTTGTGTATGCCTTGTTTGCAAATATGCTCTCGATACAATTAATATGTATGCCTAGTAAGTTAGTAACAAGACCATTTCTGTGATATCACAGTTCAAATTGTTGGTAATTGTGTTGGTTTTACTAAAAAATGTATGTTTTATTGTATTTCACAAACACATCTCGTCTCTGATCTATGGCATGTTTATTTTAATGAAATACAAACGTTTTAATCTAGCATGATTGTCTTCTAAACCTATGATTTATCACAAACTTAATAGGGAATGATTTTATGACGTTAACTGCGACATAATTTCAGACAAACAATAGTATGTTGTTGATGTTGTTATAAAATCTTGAAACTGTGGCTTGATTCAAGCTGTAGTTACAAGATTTTATAACAACACCAATGGTATATCAATACATAACAGTAAACCCAGTCTTTTTTAGCACAAAGTCCATTGCCATTGCACACAATTACTGTTTATTGCAGAGTGTAATTTCCCCACCAGTCCTACAAATGGAGATGTATCGGTGAAGGATTCAAGTTCTGGAACAATAGCAGAATATAGTTGTAACAACAATTACACATTATCTGGATCTAGAACTAGAATGTGTCAAACAGACGGGTCGGGATGGACTGGTACCCAACCATCTTGTGGTATGTTGTATTTCATGGAGATAGATCTAGTATTCTAATTGGTGTGAAATTGTTTGCATTTCCGATTGATTCTTCTGGTATTATTAAGTCCTTTCCTAAATTAAAAAATATTAGACTTATTCAATTTGAAAAGAGCTGCAGACGACATTGTAATTGACATTGAAATAGAAATGTGTAAAAATAACAAAGAAAATGTTGAGAGGCAAGCAGAAATTGCTGATTATCCCATTGGTTGCTAGAGCATGGTAGGGTATTTTCAATGAAGGAATGGATAATTAAATTTTTCTTAATTTTTTAGCTCCACTGGCCGAAGGCCAGCGAGCTATTGTCATGACGTTGTGTCCGTCGTGCGTGCATGCGTCTGTGCGTGCGTAAACTTTTCTTTAAAAATCTTCTTCTCTCAAACCAGTGGGCCAATTTTGTTCAAACATTGCAGAATTGTTCCTTGGGTGGTGCTCCACTTAAATTGGGAAAAGAAGTTTGATTGGTCCATAAATGTGGGCGTGGCAGGGCGCAGCTTATCAGACTAAGAGAAATCGCAAAATAAGTCTTAAAAAATCAACCAGAGGGCCAATCTTAACCAAACTTGGCTGAAATGTAACTTTGGTGGACCTTTATCTAAATTGTCTGTAAAATTTTGATTGTTCCATAAATGTTGGCGTTGTAGGGCGGGGCTTATTAGACTTAAAGAAATCACGATATAATTCTTTAAAAATCTACCATTTGGCCAATTCAGATATAATTTTGCATAAATGTTTCTTGGGTGGACGTTTATCTAAATTTATGGCAAATCATGTTTGGTCAATAAATGTGGGCGTGGCAGGGCGGGGCTTATCAGACTTGGGGAAATCACAAAATAAACTTCTCCTCCCAAACGATAGTGCCAATTTTGATCAAACTTAGCAGAGATGCTCTTTTGGTTGTGCTTCACTTAAATTGGGAATGAATCTTTGATTTGTCAATAAATGTTGTTTTGGCAGGGCGGGGCTTATCCGACTTGGAGAAATCACGAAATAATTTTTCTAAAAATCAACCAATGGGTCATTTTAGTCCAAACATTACAAAAATATTTTTTGGTGGCCCCTTTACTTAAATGGCGCAAGAAAAAAATGTGGGTTTGCCAGGGTGGGGCTTATCAGACTTTAAGAAATCATAAAATAATTCTTTAAAATATCAACCATTGGGCTAGTTAAGACCAAAGTTAATAGAACTGTTCCTTAGGTGGCCCTTTACTAAAATTGTTCATGACATTTTGATTGCTCCATAAGTGTGGATGTGGTAGGGCGGGGTTTATCGGACTTACAGATATTGCAAAATAATTCTTTTAAAGTCAACAACTGGGTTAATTCAGACCAAACTTTGTCAGAAAACAGGGTATGGCAGTCGGAGGTTTACAAGAAATCATTAGGTAATTCTTTTAATTAATTAGCCAGTGGAGCGATTCAGGCCCTCTTGGGCCTCTTGTTTTTAAGAAATTGTCTTATAGGAAATTTCTGTACTTGTTTCGTTACCTTTTATTTCAGTAATTTGTCCACTGTCATCACCACCAGAAGGGATATCATTCAGTTTATCCAGTAATGGCACATTGACCACAGTTTCATATTTATGTAATCAAAACTACACATTAGCTGGTACATCAATGTTAGAATGTCAGGCAGACGGGAACTGGTCTAGTGCCCTACCAACTTGTAGTAAGTTGTTTGTTTGCATTTGACTTTATACTAAAGCTCTTAAGTTTGAACTTTGACAATTACAATAATAAAGATGCTAGACTCCTCCAATTAAAATGGATTTGAATACAATAAAGGATGGGTTGCAATAAGGGGTCAAAAGATATGGGTAAATAAAGTGGGTGGGGTAAGATGGACTGAAACACAGTAGGGGTCATTCTAAGTCGCTTATCTTTCTTGTTTTTAGCCCCAGGTGTGTGAAAATTTGTATGCGTGTCTTGTGATATATGCGTTACCCATTTATAGGCTTACATTTGATATTTCATGTATATCTATTCGGTAATACTCATTCTTCTTTCTTTCTAAGAATTTTGCTATTTTTTAACGACCAACTTTACCAAACTATCTCCACACGTTTTATTTGAAACCCGATTTCTATGAAACTTTACAGATGTATTGTCCAGATATTAATGTAACTTTGTATTAAATTTGAAAGAAAAGCGTTGGTCCGTTTTTGAGATATTTGACCTTGACCTTCAAAATGACTTCAAAACTGGGGAAATGCCAAAATGTGATAGTTAAAGTGCCAATTTTATTCATAAGGATTGGAAACATGGTTTCTTTTTATTGTTCCTAAAGAGTTTCATAGCAATATTTACTTTTTTGTATCGTACAACCCATTCGGAAGAATGGGAAAGAAAAGATTTTTTTTTTACTTCTCAGTTTTCTTATCAAACTAAATATTGCACATGAAACATGTCTACGCGGAAAGCGCTGTGATTAATATTACTACCACAGGTGAGTGAAATTAAATATTAGCATTATGTTAAGATTGCCAAAGCTTTATAGATCTATGCAACATGAATTGTCTAAGAGTTTATATTCACTCATCTCATGATGGACAAGAATTATCAATTTGCTTGGAGAAAACTAATCATTTACAGGTTGTATTTCTTATATGGTTATAAAGAAGACGCATTATGAATGATTTTACTAAATACCCAAATGTGCTTACAATTAATTAACTTAAGCTAAATATCTTTATAACGTTATATAATATCAACAAAAAGAAAATAATGTTAAATGTATAGACATGCCTTAACTCTTTCGCTGCCAAATTTCCTGGAATTATGCTATTTCCAGTGCCAATTTTTTTTAAACTTCATAACAGGGCTTATCAGTTTATAATGTAGTAAAATCATTATTTGATGAATTCTATGCTGAAACCATCAGGAATGGTTGCACATAAACTATTTTGTTGAATAGCATACTTTTTATTAGGCAGTTTGATCAGACGACCCTGACCTTGACCTTGAATGACCTATTTAAGCTATTGTTTTGAAGTTGCCAAAAGGCGACATTGGCAGTCTCCTAATAGGTCACTTTTCGGCGACATTGGCAGCGAAAGAGTTAAACAAATATCTGTCTATCAATGATTTCATTAGATGAAATGACCGGGTAACTCTGAGAGGTGACCAAGTTTATTATATTGAGTATATCACTTTTAACGATAAAATCATACAATAAAAAACCCAATCATGTGTGAAATGCATTCTTTTATAAATGGGCTGTCACATGCCATTCAACCCTAACCATTTTCCCAACAATGCATAGTTTTAACGGACATTCCAGAATTTGATGTTATTTTGAAGGTCAAGGTCAAATATCTCAACAGCGGGCCAACGCTTTTCTTTCAAATTTCACGCAAAGTTATATTAATATCTGGATAATACATCTGTAAAGTTTCATAAAAATCGAATTTCAAATAAAACTTATGGAGATAGTTTGGTAAAGTTGGTCGTTAAAAAATAGCGAAATCTTGCGAAAGAAAGAAGAATGAATATTACGGAAAAAATATACATGGAATATCAAATAAAAACCCATGAATGTTTAACACATATATCACAAGACACGCATACAAATTTTCACGCATCTGGAGCTGAAAATAAGAAAGATAAGCGACTTAGAATGACCCCTACTGTGTTTCAGTTCATCTTACCCTACCCACTTTATTTACCCATATCTCGGAAAATAAGCCGAACCCAGATTTTTTACACATACAAATTAAAGATATTATGTAACCCTATCAATCCACAAAATTTAAAGAAAATCTATTTTTCTGACCCCTTATTGCGACCCATCCTTAGCTATTTAAAGTATGAAAATAGAATTTGTAAACTAAAGCATGAAAATCAGTAAGACATGAGGAGAAAATACTAACTGGGTTTCAGCATTTTTTCCTTATCTCTCAATTCTTTCTAAAGTACTCTGTAAGAAGTGTCAAAACCTGGGGCTCGTATTATCAACGATTGTACAATTATTTTTTGCATAGTTACTTGTAACAATAGACCTTATTGGCGCAATCTGATTTCTTGTGCAATCAGATGTTTTGTTACACATTTTCCATAAAAACATGGTCTTAAGATTGGGCTTCATTGGGCTTATGAAAACATACATTTATGTTAATTTATTTCAGCTCTATGTACATCAGTAACCTCACCAGATGGTGGCGATGTTAGTTTCCATACAGATGGTCTAGTTACTTCTGCTACCTATACATGTGATACTGGGTACAGTCTGAGTGGATCAGTTGGTCTTGTTTGTTTGTCTGATGGTGCCTGGAATGATACACAACCAACTTGTGGTATGATACATTATATACAATAACAATGATAACACTAGATGGCGGCCATGTTAGTTACCTCTGCTACCTATACATGTGATACTGGGTACAGTCTGAGTGGATCAGTTGGTTTTGTTTTTTTGTCTGATGGTGCCTGGAATGATACACAACCAACTTGTGGTATGATACATTATAATATTATACAATAACAAAAATAACACTAGATGGCGGCCATGTTGGTTACCTCTGCTACCTATACATGTGATACTGGGTACAGTCTGAGTGGATCAGTTGGTCTTGTTTGTTTGTCTGATGGTGCCTGGAATGATACACAACCAACTTGTGGTATGATACATTATATACAATAACAATGATAACACTAGATGGCGGCCATGTTAGTTACCTCTGCTACCTATACATGTGATACTGGGTACAGTCTGAGTGGATCAGTTGGTCTTGTTTGTTTGTCTGATGGTGCCTGGAATGATACACAACCAACTTGTGGTATGATACATTATATACAATAACAATAATAACACTAGATGGCGGCCATGTTAGTTACCTCTGCTACCTATACATGCAATACTGGGTACAGTCTTAGTGGATCAGTTGGTCTTGTTTGTTTGTCTGATGGTGCCTGGAATGATACACAATCAACTTGTGGTATGATACATTATATACAATAACAATAATAACACTAGATGGCGGCCATGTTAGTTACCTCTGCTACCTATACATGTAATACTGGGTACAGTCTGAGTGGATCAGTTGGTCTTGTTTGTTTGTCTGATGGTTCCTGGAATGATACTCAACCAACTTGTGGTATGATACATTATGATATTATACAATAACAAAAATAACACTAGATGGCGGCCATGTTGGTTACCTCTGCTACCTATACATGTAATACTGGGTACAGTCTGAGTGGATGAGTTGGTCATGTTTGTTTGCTGATGGTGCCTGGAATGATACACAAACAACTTGTGGTATGATGCACTATATAATTATGGATCTACTTATAATAAAGATAAGAACTCCAGATGGCGGCCATGCTAGTTTCCATACAGATGGTCTATTTACTTCTGCTGCCTATACATGTTATACTGATAATGTCCAGTTGATCAGTCAACCACGTCTTCTTGTTAGATTTTGCCTGGCATGATACACAGCCAACTTGTGTGATACATTTAATATAATATTGATTAAAATAAAACTATAGTGTTGGTTGAAAAAGAAGCTGTTTCAATATTGGTCATTTTCATTAAGATAAAGAAAATGTGATATATTGAAAACATAGGCCTTCCGTTTTCTACAATACATTAAAAATTTGAGGCTTGTATATTTTACAATGTATTCCCTACCATGAATGGGATGCATCTATCTTTATGTAGGAAATGAGTTTGAATTATAGAAATGTATGTAAGTTTATCCGTAATCCATTGTAAATTAGAACATAATAATTGTAAACTCAGCCAAACACAAACACTACTTGAATAAGTCATGTTGATCTCATTTCATAATAATGGTAACATATTTTCAGTGTCATGTCCAGCACTATCAAACCTGACAAATGGTAACATTACCACATCAACCGATGGCTATCAAACCACAGCTACATTTACATGTGTGTCTGGGTACTATCTCAGTGGGCAGGCCTCTATAACTTGTCTATCTACAGGGCAGTGGGATGGACTACAACCTACTTGTGGTAAATGTTTTCCTCTTCCTTAAATGATAAAAAAGTCTATACAAACCTGATATAGATGTGAATTTGGGCATAAAAAGTATTGAGAGAAAAGGAGAAAATGCTGGAAATCATCATTTTCTCCTTTCCTCTAAATGCTTCTTCAGAGTGTTATGTAAAAAAAAAGAAGCAAAATTTGTTTTTATGGGAAAGTATATTTTCCTGTACCCCACAAACAGAATTATTTAACTACATTTAATTGTGTGCCCAGATACTATCTGAGTGGGCAGGCTTCTATAACTTGTCTATGTACAGGGCAGTGGGACGGACAACAACCTACTTGTGGTAATATTTATACCCCACAAATAAAGTTTGGGGGTGTATGTAGGGAATCACTTTGTCTGTCCATCCACATTTCTTGTGAGCACAACTCTTTCCAAAGGACTGTACAGATTTGATAAGGGAGATAATATGACTTTTTTGTTACTGGCACTGGTGGGTAGCTCTTAATCTGCTTCGTGAGAGTTCTCATATATGCTTCTTTATTGATGTACTTAACAACTTAATTGTGTATAACAATTACAGAAAAATTTAATACCCTTAACAACATGTCACGATTCAAAGGAGTTCCAGAAAGCAAAGAGAAAAATATTTGAACATCATATGGATGGCATTATTCAGTGAGTTAGAAAAAACAGTTAGTGCTTGTTGTTATCATCTTATTGTCTAATAGTAGCTGGCTTAAAGGTCAATTACGAGCAAATGAAAGGATTTTCTGATTTTCTCATAAATCGTTTGAAAATGGGTTTCAGTATAATGCATAGACGGTCATTTCACAATTGAAAGAGTTTACGGGTTGAAAACAGCAGTCAAGATATCGGATTTTTTTTACCGTGATAAAATATCATGATCGCACATGCAATTTGTTTATTTATATGATGATGTATTACAAGTTCTCCTTTATAAGGTAATACGTTTTCAAAAATCCTTGTGGATGCCTAATTCCCATGAGATACATGTTTTAGTGGGCAGGTGTTGAGCGTCACATGCCTCTCTGTGCAGTATACCGTTGCATATGACCAAATTCGTATATCAACATAGGTCAAGCACGTGTACTTTCCATGCGGTCTTTTATTATTGCTTGCATTCAAATGGAACTCCCTTTTTTCCTTTCTCAATAACTTTTATATTGAATAATACCATTTTGAACAGATCTTGATCAGCATATTTAATATTTTTTCGAGTTTAAATGGGTAATATATGTGCAACTGTCATTAATGAAGACGGCGATCAACAAATGCTGTTATTGTTTTCTGACTCCAATGACGCCTTGTGTTGACAAAAAGGAATAATCTATAAAGTGCAATCACTCTAGTAGTTTTTTTAATAGGTCAATTGTCTACATGTTCTTTCTGATTAACCGGAGGGGTAAATTTTAAACAGGAATCATAAAAAATGTTGTTTTTAACTACTTTTCACGCTATGAAAATTAGAATATAGGTCGTAGTTGACCTTTAATGTTGGTAAGTTGACCAAATGTTATTTCTTCAATCATTCTTGATATTAAAGTACTTTCAAGTGATTACATAAACATTGGCATCCAAAAGTCTAGAAAAATATTTCTCTATCATTTATCATTACAGAATGTGACTTTCCACTGAGCCCCACCAACGGTGATGTATCTGTAAAGGACACAGACGCTGGTACTGTGGCAGAATACACATGTAGTACCAACTATACCTTAAACGGGTCTAAAACACGAATCTGTCAGTCAGACGGATCAGGATGGACTGGGGATGATCCTAAATGTGGTATGTAGCATTTGCCTAGCTAGGTAGATTTGAATGTTCAAATTAAGGGGTATTTTGTCAACGTATAGGTCCCAATAAATGATCTGGCAGAGCATCTTTAGCTTAAAGATAGATATGCTCTGCCAGGTCATTTTTCTGGACCTAAACCACTATCAAATTAGCACATTACCTAAGGATTTTTTTTAAGAATGGCCCAAATTCAAAGATGTTGCAGAGAACAATACCAAGTGAATCAAATTTTACTCTTTTTGGTCTTTCTAGATAGAAATCATTGTAGAAATGGAAGAAATTGCTTGTCACAAGCATTTTTTTTTTTCATTTTCAGCAATACTTTTAAAAAAGCCTTTATCTTTAGGGGTGTCAAAATGCATCAAAATATGGTAATAGGTAAAGAAATAATCAGTTTAGGTGTATATCAAAATTACATAAATTATGGAGCTGTTATATAATATGCTAGACATCATGCTGCAATGAAATTTCTAAAATCATACACTTTTCGCCACCATAGACACAAATGAACATATTAAATGTGAAGAGAATTTACTTCTGCTAATATTTTGAAAATGACAATGATACAGACTACATGTATGTACCTACCATAACCAATGATAGTCTTTTCTGCAGCCATTTGTATTTAACAAAATGACTCCTGTCATGTTTTTATGCCCCCGCACTGAAAGATTGGGGGCATATTAATTGACTAGTGTCTATCTGTCTATCCGACCATCGGTCTGTCTGTCGCTCTGTCTGTCTGAAAACTTAAAATTTGCCTTCCTCAAGGTCATCTGTTAATCCTTATCAACCCTTTACTCAAAAACTTTTAGAAAAAAGGCCATTTTGGGGGCATTGGTGTTTCACTAACACATCTTGTTTTTATAGTACAATGTGTGTTCATTTGATCAAGTGGTCAATAAGCATGTAATGGCCAATGGAAACTAACTATAATTGCAGGTGCTTCAAGATTTTATATTTGCATTTAGGTCTAATAGTTTTGCTAGAATTGTTGAATGTCAAATGCATATTTTCAAATTTCAGTTCTATGTTCTGCAATACAACTAAGTCTACCTCTGAGTGCCAGCTTTACAAGTTCAGGCACTGTGACATCGGCGACATTTACCTGTGCTGTAAACTATACATTGATTGGGACATCTGTACATGAATGCTATTCTGATGGGTCATGGTCACATAGCCAACCAACTTGTGGTAAATCTTTGTTTTACTTTTCACCTTTTCCCAAATGTTGGAAGATTCCAAGCGAATGCTGCTGCAGATGAAAAAATACATGTTTACAAAGAAAATATGGTGTGTACAATGCAGCACAGAAAATTTTGTAGTAAAAAGAGTAAATGCTGGATCTCAGAATGTTCTTCTTTTTCTTCAATGTTTTCCCAACCTCTTTGTACTAAGGATCTCAAAACCAGGTTTTGTTTGGGAGAGGGTTGAATGCTGCTCAATTTTTGATCTGTCAGTCCCTAATGGGCTATTTAACATTTTGAATGGCTACAACAAATGGAGTTCACTATTTCAGTTTGCCGTATTCTGATACAGGTCTGTCAAATTTTGCTTTCAATTATATTTCATCTTTTATTATTTAAAGTTACTAGGCTGAAAGATTGCAAAACTCACAATGTGTGTATGATTGTATCTCACAATTCTCTATTTTGTTTTCACCAGAACCATGTGATACAAAGTCTGCTATAGAGAGTGGGTCTATATCATTTACCAGCAATGGTACAACAACCCAAGCCCTGTTTGTATGTGACACAGGATACTCCTTAAACTCTACCGGTATAACCATCTGTCTCTCAGATGGAACCTGGAACCAGCCAGATCCAGTTTGTGGTAAGTATTATGTGTACTTATTCCTGTATTCCTATTAACCCATTACCAGAAACAAATTTTTAGACTAGTCTAAAACCAAATCTTTTGTGGAGGACAATTTCAAGTCTATTGAATTCTACAGTTTTTGTCACAAACAATTTAGCCATTTTCCACAATATTCTCCATAGCATTTATGATGTGTGTGTGGGGGAAGGGGTGTCAAAAAGCATCATTAATTTATGTTGGAATGGGTTAAGTACTTTTGTCATTACGAATCATCTAGTTTTCAAGCACAGTAGTTGTGTTTGTCCAAATTACATCACTGTTTAAAGTACTTGATATAATCGCCCCCTTTTGTATAATATGGTTACTCATTCTATTTTATAGTATGTGACCCACCAAATGCCCCCTCCAATGGAGCTATATATGTATCCAGTGACGGCAGGTACGCCAACTATAGTTGTGCTAGTGACTACCAGGTGGTAGGATCTGTAGAGAGATACTGTCTGAGGAATGGATCAGGGTGGAATGGAACACAACCTACATGTGGTATGAGTATATCATTTTTAAGCAAGCTTAACTTAATTATATACTTAACTCAATTAAGGGCAGTATGTGTTTGAAAATGGCTGAAGACAGATAGTCTACATCAAGCTTTTAATTCAAAACATTTTAGGTGTATACCACAATTATTTTAACACCCATCCCACCCCAAAATCTCAGCTGAAAATCTGCATATTTCAAGAACTGTTTTTGCAAAATGGGTTATTCTAATAACTGCTCATTCCCTGATAATGAATTGAAATGATCATAGTCATGAACAAAAATCATTTCTAAAAGCAAGAAAAGAAATTTTTAGTCCCCAATCTGTTCAAATGAAGGCTTTTCAATCAAGCTTGAGTTACGAGCTTTGCAGTAACACAGACAATATTATATTTACTTCACAGAGCTGCTAGTGACATCCCCCAGCTGCTTCGACGGAGGACACTTCAACATTCCCCATACATATAGGCTTACTTAATGTTTTTTTTTTGTTGATTGCTATTGTTGTGCCTAGGGTTAAACTATATTGTCAGTGTTATTGCAAAACCTAATAACTCCAGCTTTAATCAAGCTGGAGTTCTGAGGTTTTGCTATAAAACAGACAATATTGAATTTTATTCACAGAGCTGTTGGTTGCATCCCCAGCTGCATCCACAGAGGACACTTCAACATTCCCCATACATATAGGGTTATTTATTGTGTTGCTGATTGCTATTGTTGTGCTCCTGGGGCTTGTAGCTTTCTGTGCCTATAGAAGATTTAAAAATGAGAGAAAGCCCTCAAAAATAGGGACTTCTGCAGACAATAATGCAGGTAAATGTGTATTTCTTTTCTTATACTTTGCTTTAAGGTTTGAGAAACATTGATGCTTTTTAACCTGTTCCCAAACAAGACCTGGTTTTGACGTCCATGAAGAAATAGGCTTTTGAAAACATTGAGACAAATGAAGAAAATGCTAATAAATCAGCATTTTCTCCTTTTGCCTCGATATTTTCTGTACTATGTTTTACACAAATCCTGTATTTATTAGGGCATATCATCTCATCTGTATCTGCTTTCCATCTGATACTCCCTAAATGTTTGCCTTTTGGAAAAGGTTAAGACACATAATAGAAAATTCTAAGGAATAAAATTAGGCAAATGAAGATACTTGATTCTCTGACAAACAACATGGATGTACAAGTAAAAAAAAAGCTATGTGAACTATACATCCATTTGAATGGCAAATATGTAATAGAATAGATTACAGCAGGGGAACAAACAATCTGATTGAAATCAGAAGTTTCATTTTATTCTATACAGTAATATCTGAGATTCACCAGTTGGAGGTGATCTTCACTGACTCCGAAATTTTCGAAATATCTATCTTACTGTAAAAGTCTTTATTTTTGCGAGCTCAACATTTCGCAATTTCGTTGTCTTGGATTTATTTGCGAGTTTATAAATTCGCGGGTTTTTTATTTAAAGCTCGGGTATTTCCGCCGTTTTCCGGAAATATTTGCTTCGTTATATTCCGTATGTGTCCGTTTAACCCCGATAAATACACAAGGGATGGTTACAGGAAATTTTTATCACACCTGTCTTCTCTTTATAATTGTTTTCACACCTTTTTATCTATAACTGTTAAAAGGACAATACATGTATTGTCCCTACATGTATGACAAAAAGTGAATAATGTAAGTTCCCTCTGTACCACTACATAACGTAGGACAATAACAACTCAAACAAACTGTTACTATTACAAGATGTAATTTGGTATTGTTATGAGCACTTGGGTAACCCTCTTTTGCACTTTCACTCGCCCACCGACCATGTCTCTTGAACATCCTGTCCTTCACACCGTTATTAGCAGCCGATGTCGCTCCTCCAGATCTTAGAGAATGTAGACCGTACTTTTTAATGTCATTTACATGAGGAGCAATACCCTTCACGAACTGATCCCGAAGGTTCGAATAAGACATCTTCTTATTATTCTTTCTCGCGATATAACCACTTTTAGAATGATTTAAATTACAAAACAAAAATTGGTCATCTTTAAGATCAGCCCACTTAATTCATTTATTCACATTTTCCACCGGACATAACTTTGTCCCTGTTTTGGCTATAGTAATCCACGCACCATCTCTATATTTATCAGTTTTACTGCTCTCTACAAAAATGGTCATAAAAGTGTCATGACTAACAATATCATGGATTCGAATACTGAGAAGCTCAGAACTTCGCATGAAACCTGCATAAGATACCAAACACGCACAAATGATACGCTGATTTACAGCATTGCCAAATTCGTACAGCTTATCATACATATTTGCCAGAATCTCAGGCGTAATAGGTTCTTTTTTACTAGTAGGACGAGCCAAAATTCTTTTTGCGGCTTCGAGCACATTGGAAACCAATTTTGATTCTGTTGGAGATTTCAAATCATACAGATCATGATACCATTTTACTGAATAGAAAGCAGTAATCACTGAGTTTGCACTATTTGAACACTGAATAAGAGAGCACAGATAAATCGCGAAATTAAACGCCTTAGCAGGCAGAATATCCCCTCTCCCTAACCCATTACCAAAGGCCCACTCTTTCCATCGCATGAATCCATTCTCATATTTACGTGTCGTACTGTCAGCTTGAGACTTTCGCAATACGTCCGTTTAACCCCGATAAATACACAAGGGATGGTCACAGGAAATGTTTATCACACCTGTCTTCTCTTTATAATTGTTTTCACACCTTTTTATCTATAACTGTTAAAAGGACAATACATGTATTGTCCCTACATGTATGACAAAAAGTGATTAACGTAAGAACTTAACTGCTTCATTTGTCCATTAGATGTACTGTACTTCTGAATTGTTTACGATAATGAGGTCACCCTATTACGACGATATTCTAGCGAAACACATGTAACAACTATAATTCGTATTTGTAATCATGTATATCATCAGAATTATATAATTTTATGATGTTAAATTTTGCATTTTTCATAGATTGAAAGGTGGGTAACGATCAAAATTACTGATTTTAAGTGTTTTTACTGAACATATAATTTCGGAATGTTCCGGAATCCGAACAACCATCCGTAATCTCCGGCATTCTTAGACTGATATATTCCCAAGATTGATGAATTGGTGAGATGACCTACTCGCAAAAATTAGCGAAAATTAAGTCCTAGCAAATAAATAGACTTTTACAGTAATTCATCTAATCAATACTCTTGTTGTGTATGGTATTCCATGACATTCACTTGCAAACATCAAAGGTCATCATACTGTAGTTATTGGTTTTAATCGTTTTCAGAATCTTGAAAGCCTTTATTTGATTGGTCACTGGTCAGAAGAAAAGGCCCTTCAAGATCATTCCTAACGGGTGGGCCTCAGATGTTACTGAAAAATTAGCTTTGGATTTTAATCAGATTTAGGAAAAGGAGAAAGTTGCAAATTCTTAAGATTCCAACTTTAATTTGGGTTTTTATACGCCCGAGGGGTGGTATTATGTTATGGCCCGCCCCGGTCGTCCGTCCGTCTGTCCCTCCGTACGTCCGTCTGTCCGTCCATTAGCAATTTCTTGTGTGTGCAACTCCTACAATTTTGATCGGAATTTGATCAAACTTGCCACAATGAATCTCCATGGTGTCTAGTTGTGCACACTGCTTACGGAATTCAGATAACTATTTTCGTTCTTAATTATCTGCCCTTGAATTAAAGAAATGCTCATTTTACTGACAAGCCCCCCTTGGGCGTGTATGCGCCACTCTGCCAAGCTCTTGTTCTTAATAATGTTTAGGTAGAATCTATATTATACTTTTTGGTGTGAAAATATCTACATTTTGTCCCTTTTCAACATAAACATCCTAACTGCAGTGAGGAGTTTCATGTTGAGAAGCATGAATTTACCTATACAGTTTTCAATCCCATGCAAAGTATAGGGATAGTACCGCAAGATATTAATGCATATTTCTTAATATTTCAGATCGAAAACAGAGTTTTGGTAGTGATAAGGTATCAAAAGATGTGGAAAATGGCAATAGCTTTGTGACAAGCAAACTGTCGGGTAAAAAACTAACATTCGATGTACGAAACCTCACTCCAACACCACCAAACGAGGTCCCAAATGTGAAGTTTGATTCAGATAGACCGACAATGGTGAAAATTAGAAAAGAAGGTTCCAAAAAGCCTCCTGAGTTACCACCAAGACCTTCACAACCATCAGCTAATGTACCTTTAAGCTCCGTACGACTCCCAAAATTAAAGTCACGCCCACCGACTGGTCAAGAGATTTCTAAAACAAAGAAACGGAGAAAGAAAAGGGCTCCAGCTAAGGAAAGTTTATTGAGCGGGTCATCTGACAGTTCTTCACCTATAGACATAACGTTACGCAGAGAGACAACGCTAGACCTTCTATCAACGGCTGAGTTTGATTATATTCAGCCTGTTTATTGTCATGAAGCACAGACCCCCACGTCGAGCCGTCCAAGTACCTCGAAAAGTAGACCAAGTACATCTAAAACTAGACGTAGTGTGAGCTCCAGTCAACAAGATGAGTAAAATAAGGAACAATGATGGAAAGGAAGAGCAAACTCATGTTTCTAATCGTCCAAGCATCTCGAAAAGTAGACAAAGTACTTCTAAAACTAGACAGAGTGTGAGTTCCAGTCAACAAGATGAGTAAAATAAGGAACAATGATGGAAAGGAAGAGCAAACTCGTGTTTCTAATCGTCCAAGCATCTCGAAAAGTAGACAAAGTACTTCTAAAACTAGACAGAGTGTGAGTTCCAGTCAACAAGATGAGTGAATTTAAAACATCGATGGAGTAACAAGATGCTTAAATTTGTAACAAGAAATGTATGATTAAGAATCCAAATACATATAAATCATTTCCCATGTAAATTAATTGCTGTTTTTATTACATTTCTAGTACGATAAAGCAAAGCAATCATTTCGAAAAGAAATAAGAAAATGCTGATAACTAAAAAACAAGAGGCCCAAGAGGGCCTGAATCGCTCCACTGGCTAATTAATTAAAAGAATAATCTAATGATTTCTTGTAAACCTCCGACTGCCATACCCTGTTTTCTGACCAAGTTTGGTCTGAATTGACCCAATGGTTGACTTTAAAAGAATTAGTTTGCAATATCTGTAAGTCCGATAAATCCGCCCTGCCATATTCACACTTATGGAACAATCAAAATGTCATGAACAATTTTAGTAAAGGGCAACCTAAGGAACAGTTCTATTAATTTTGGTCTTAACTAGTCCAATGGTTGATATTTTAAAGAATTATTTTATGATTTCTCAAAGTCTGATAAGCCCCACCTTGGCAAACCCACACAAATTTTTCTTGCGCCATTTAAGTAAAGGGGCCACCAAAAATATTTTTGTAAAGTTAATGGACTAAATTGACCCATTGGTTGATTTTCAAAAAAATCATTTCGTGATTTCTCCAAGTCGGATAAGCCCCGCCCTGCCAAAACAACATTTATTGACCAATCAAAGTTTCATTCGAAATTCAAGTGAAGCACAACCGAAAGAGCATCTCTGCCAAGTTTGATCAAAATTGGCACTATGGTTTGAAAGGAGAAGATTTTTAAAGAATTATTTTGTGATTTCTTAAGTCTGATTATCCCCGCCCTGCCACGCCCACATTTATAGACCAAACATGATTTTGCAATAAATTTAGATAAAAGTCCACCCAAGGAACATTTATGCCAAATTATATCTAAATTGGCCAAATGGTTGATTTTTAAAGAATTAATTCGTGATTTCTTTAAGTCTGATAAGCCCCGCCCTGCCACACCCACATTTATGGACCAATCAAAATTTTACAGACAATTTAGATAAAGGTCAACCCAAGTTACATTTCACTTAAGTTTGGTCAAGATAGGCCCTCTGGTTGATTTTTAAAGAATTATTTTGTGATTTCTCTAAGTCTGATAAGCCCCGACCTGCCACGCCCACATTTATGGACAAATCAAAATTCTTTTCGCAATATAAGTGAAGCATCACCCAAGGAACATTTCTGCCAAGTTTGAACAAAATTAGTCCACTGGTTTGAGAGAAGAAGATTTTTAAAGAAAATTGGCCCACTGGTTTGAGAGAAGAAGATTTTTAAAGAAAAGTTTACGGACGCACGCACGCACGACGGACACAACGCCATGACAATAGCTCGCTGGCCTTCGGCCAGTGGAGCTAACAAATGGGCAGGTTTAAAAAAAATGTGACCAAAGTGTGACATTTAAATGTTAAGAATAACAGCTATTTTTACAGAATATCATCCAGATTTCTTAATAAGGGTGGCTAAAAACTATTCTAAATGGTTAAGCAGTGCCCAAAGTATATTTTAAATTCATGTTCACTACCTTTTAGCTAAAATTGTGTGCACACTCTTGCAAAATGACAGCAAAAAAGCGTTTCACTCCTGACAGCATATATATTGCACAATATGAGAAATTGTAACACACGAATCACTAAATAGTAGAGTGCAGAATGTCCACAAGGTTGATGGCTTTCTAAAAAATTTTGAGTGGTACTTTCATAGATTTCTGGCTGAATAGACAAAAATGAGAACACATTTTGAAATAAAAAAGTGTTTCACTCCTGACATAAAATTCAGAGGGGTATTGTATAAAACAGGCTCCACATCCTAAACCAGTGAAGATAAGATGAAAAGGTAATTTTAAGATGATGATGCACATGTTGTTTTATGAATCACAAATGCTTATTGTAGTATCCCGTCACTGACTTTTATTTACCATAGCTTAGAAATTTGGTAGAAGTGTTAAGTGTCACACAAAAACGTTTCACTCCTGACATTTTTGACATGTTTTAATGACATATCTTTTTTATTTGTGAAGCGATTTTCTTTAAACTTGGCACCCAGTATATAGAGACAATATCACATCTTTTAAGCTTTGATTGGGTTGAATATGTTTCTCTGTAAGAGCCGTGGCATGTAAAAAGTGAATGGTCACATTTTTTTTAAACTTGCCCAAATGTAATTACATTGCAAGGTGCTGCAAAGGAAAATATGTATCTTAATAAGCATAATTTGTGCTCAATCATTCAGATCTTACACAAAACTGGCATAGAAAATATTGAGGCAAAAGGAGAAAATGATTGTATTAGCATTTTATTCTTTTGGCTCTAGAAATTGTTGATAACCAGCAATTTCTCCTTTTCTTTCAAGATTTTCATACCCCCGCAAACAAAGTTTGGAGGGAGGTTATACTGAAATGAGCCTGACGGTCGGTCGGTTGGTCAGTCTGCCAGGGAAAACTTGGCCGGGCAACTTCTCCTACACATACTGTCCGATTTACTTTTTAGTCTTGGCAGATGTGTTCATTATACGCAAATTTCGCAAATATCAGATCAATACTGTTTGAGTTATGGCCCCTGATTTGACAAAAAATGTTTGTCCGGACAACTTCTCAGTTACTGTCTGATTTACTTCATACTTGGCACAAGTGTGCAAAAGGACCTGTCCTGTAGACGTGCAAGACCTAAAATTCGCAAATATTAGATGTATGCTTTTAGAGTTATGTCCCCTGATTTACGAAAAAAAAAGCTTGTCCGGACGACTCCTACCTACAGTTACTGTCCGATTAACTTCATTCTTGGCACATGTGAGCATTGGGACCTGTAGATGTGCAAGACACACATTTCGCAAAATAAGATCAATACTTTTTGAGTTATGGCCCCTGAATTGACAAATATTGCTTGTCCGGACAACTCCATGCACGTACAGTTGCCAAATAAGGTGGCTTGGATATTTGTTTCACCTTCAGTGATAGATTTCTAGTTTATCCTAAAACAAACACATTTTTTTCTGTTTAACATCGATGTTGTCGCCTTCAACTCCTTTGGGAAAGGGTTTGCATATTTTTCATCAAGATTGAAAACTAAGATCTGCTATGTCGAACTGAACAACAGATGTCATGGCGTAATTCGACAATTACCCCATTCCCTAACAGTGACATAGACTCGATCTCTAATAGAAAAGGTTTAGGGAAACGTTAAGGGATAGAAGACATTTTCTCCTTTGGTTTGTTTTAGCTAAAATACACACAGATTCTTCTTTTCATATCAATTGCTTTCTCTTGAATGTTTGAAGAATAAACGATGGAATTTGGTGCAGAGTACGTGAATGCGCACACGATGCACTTTATCTCGTAAAATCAGTAGAGTATAAGTTGATAAATTGAAACATAGGTTCCATTTGAAGCGGATGATTTTTCGGTGTGAACGTTTCCCAAAAGTCACTTGGGTAATCCACCGTGCTTTACCGATTCAAAATGACAAAAATTTACACATTCAATCAAAAACAACTTGATTTATATTCAAATGTCACTTTAAGCATTGTGTTGTTGAATATCAATTTTCGCTTCAACTTGGAAATAACGGATATGTCTATTTTTTGATATCTGGGGAAATGTCGACGTCCCCGTGATATCAAGATAACAAATTTCAACTGTAATGAGATTTTATTCAGACTTCCAATTGATTCAACCTTTTGATATGACATGGCATTTGAACATTCATACCAAATTGCATAATCGGCCTTGTGTTGCTATAATTGAAAGACTATCAATCGATTTGGTCGAAAATTATCAACTTTATGCTTACTTTAATATATAACCTTTTCCTATACAAAACCTGGTTTTGATGCTCCGCATAGAAAGGGCTCGGGAAAATATTGTGACAAAGGAAGAAAATACTGAAAAACAGCATTTCTCTTTTTGCCTCAATATCGTTAACTATACATAGGCCTACTACAAATCTTTCTACACCAACAGTCGTTTATCATCAACAATAGCTATCAAATTGAACCAGTTTACAATTAACTTGTTCGGAAAAGGGTTAATATGTCTAAATATTATGTGCCAAGGCTAAATATTGAAGAATAGTTTTTGTTAACTTCTTAATATCTCCTTTTGGTGGCCCCGTAAGAAAGTTTAGAAAACATTGGAATGAAGGAATAAATTGTGACTTTTTGCATTCGGACCATTTCCCTCAATGTTTTCCAAACTGATATACACGTATACACATTTTTGCCATTAAAACATATCTTTTCGTCTGCAATTGCTGTAGATTTTGGGTCATTTGAAATTTTGGCTGTTTTGGAAAAGTGTTAGAGACAAAGTTTTTTTTATAGATTTGTGTGTCCTTAAAGTGACATTTCACGATCATTTTTACATAAATTTTATTTTCATTCTATCTGAAAGAGCATATTTTCTTATGAAAATTCTGAAAATATCAAGCCAAAAAATTAACCCGTTTACGAGAAATATATATTTTTGTGCTAAAATTAAACAAATTGCTGTGGACAACAGTTCAGATTTATATAGAATTTGTCATTTCTGTCTCAACTTTGAAGGCGTATTTTTCGCTTATAGATGACAACTTCAAAAAACGGATAGCGTTTCTACGCATTAGAATAAACAATCTTTTCATTAAGACATACTTTTAAAAAATATAATAAATGTGAAATGTCACTTTAAACGTGTAATGGAAAGGCATTCAAATTCGTGTGCTTTAAGAAATAACGTGATTTGTTTACAGAAGAACCAACGTTAAACTTCTTAGGGTAAGAGATATTTCATAATGATTTTACTATTTACTATAAATTTATGAGATAGCTAAAAAGCAAGTTTTATTTCTTTTTTTCGTGCTAATATAGTTTAAACGCGACAAAGACCGCAAGAGATTTACTGATGGTCTTTTTAAAAAAAACGTAAACAATTGATAAAAAATATTGATGGCAAAACACTAGTTTTTTCTTATTTTATCAGGTGTTGATTTAAAATGCACCAATCCAGCATATAATTGGATTTTCTTTGTTCCGCTTCAAGCAATTTTCAAATCGGTTGCGTATACAAAAATACAGCATTATTGAAGGTTTTCTGTTTTTTTGTTGTTGTGCCACGTGATTTCCCCGTCCAGATCTATTTCTTCTGCAATTGCTAAAGGTTTGGTTTATTGGGGTTTTACGCCGTCTTCAACTACTAAGGTCATATCGCGGCGGCTGGAGCACCTAACCATGGATTCCTGTTGTATCTCAAACCAGTACTACCACAACACCCTTACCGAGCCTCCAGCTGCCCCCCACATAGGTTCACGATATCAAACCATTGATTGGTGACAATATTGTCAGTAAGCAATTGCTAAAGGACCTCTATATAGATAAAGCGAGAAATCTCCCTAAAAGGCTCAAATGGAAAAGTCAATTTTCAAAATATTCAAATTGATGATTATTTTGAGCTGTTTTGTTAGATTTAACTCGTCGGTTATAACTGTAGACTTGTATATAAACACTATGTTGCTTATTGATGAAAATTGACCCAACACAAACCATTTCTCTTTCGAAAATAAACAAATTAGGACATTAATTCGCCCGTACAATAGTCCCAGCCGAAAATGACAGTGACGTGGGCTGATGTTTACTGCTGCAAAACCAATCAATTCGTCTGATTTGCACCGTTACAAATACGAACAGAGTTGATTGGTTGTCAAGGAGTAAACATTAGCCCACGTCACTGTCATTTTCGGCCGGTACTATTGTATAGACGGCGAGATTTGACCCGGCAGAGCAGACCAAGCGGAAAGGTCAACAGACCTATCGTCCAGGGGTGATAGGTATGCGGAGCCCCTCGTGATTTGCCGAACACTTCGCATGCTTCGCTATTTACAGCTAATAATCATATTTTTCAACGACTTATACCTCACGATAAATGACCTGGCAGAGCAGCCCATGTTAATCGAACGGAATGCTCTGCCAGGTCAATGCTCGTCCGCTATAACAGTATTTGCACGTGCATACATTTGTCGCGTCATCTTAAAATGGTAATTGGTAAACTGAATATGCAAAAATGCCGATCTTGGTCAGCCTATGCCATCTGTGCGGTATGACCAGGATGTGAACTGTATTAAATATTTTCATTTTTTGGAGATTACGCCTATTTGAATGATTAGATTTACTGAAAAGTTCGATCTAAACGGACCACGGTAGCTTAACACTATTATTTGACTAGATTAGATTAAAAAAAACTTATTTTCACATGGCCGCACAATGTAGTCATGTTCCCTGTCGTACTATGTATTTTAGTACGTCAGGCATTCACTAAACATGGCCGCCCTCTGTGGGCTAATTTAATTACAAAGATAAAGAGCAAAGTTCTTTAATTTTGTGAGCAGGGAAGGGCCATTAGAAGAGTCGATAGGTTTCGGTATATTTTTAATACTAGCAATACAAGTTTTACATGACCTCAACGCTAACCCGAAATAAAACGGTTTTAATTTATGTACATGAAAACTATATCAAGGCAATTTGGAAGCATTCTACCAGTAGTCCGATTAGCTCAGTGGTAGAGCGTCTGACTTTGACTCCAGAGGTGCAGGGATCAAATCCCACGTTGGGCAAATGTTTGTCGTCTATTTTTTGTTTTAATACATTTTCTCAAACCAAACTATTCTAGAAATCACTAAGATGCAATTAAAACATAATTGGTAATTGTGTTTCTATTACGTCTTTGCAATCTCTAGAACCATTTGGTATAAAAAATGTAAAAAGAAAGGGGGTGTGGCTAAAATACGTTTCACTCTTGGGATTCGAACCAGGGACCTATCGTACACTAGTCAGACGCTCTAACGACTGAGCTAACCGGACTTCTGTTAGGTAAGCATCCAAATTGCGTTCATATAGTTTTTATGTACATCATTTAAAACCGTTTTATTTCGGGTTAGCGTTGTGGTCATGTAAATCTTTTATTGCTAGTATTAAAAATATACCGAAACCTATCTACTCTTCTAATGACCCTTCCCTGCTCACAAAATTAAAGAACTTTGTTCTTTACCTTTGTTAAAATATCAGCCCAGTGGACGGCGCCATGATTGGTGTGTGCCTGACCCAATAACGCAGTATTAGGGGCAGGTAAGCCAGACTACGCACAATGTTGTATAACGGATACATAGTCTGGCTTACCTGCCCCTAATACTACGTTATTGGGTCAGGCACACATCATTTATGGCTGCGCCCACTGGGCTGATATTTTACCAAAGGTAAAGAACAAGTTCTTTATTTTTGTGAGCAAAGAAGGGTCATTAGAAGAGTAGATAGGTTTCGGTATATTTTTAACTCTAGCAATAAAAGTTTTACATGACCGCAACGCTAACCCGAATAAAACGGTTTTAAATTATGTACATGAAAACTATATGAACGCAATTTGGATCCATCTCTAATCAGTAGTCCGATTAGCTCAGTGATTAGAGCGTCTACCTTGTGTTCTAGAGGTCCATGTTTCGAATCCCAGGAGGGATACATATTTTAGCCACACCCCTTTCTTTTTACATTTTTCATACCAAATGGTTCTACAGATTGCAAAGACGTAATAAAAACACAATTACCAAGTATGTTTTAATTGCATCTTAGTGATTTCTAGAATAGTTTGGTTTGAGAAAATGTATTGAAACAAAAAGTAGACGAAAAATATTTGCCCAACGTGGGATTCGATCCCTGGACCTCTGGAGTCCAGAGTCAGACGCTCTACCACTGAGCTAATCGAACTACTGGTGAAAGTGCTTCCAAATTGCCTTCATATAGTTTTCATGTACATAATTTAAAACCGTTTTATTTCGGGTTAGCGTTGAGGTCATGTAAAACTTTTATTGCTAGAGTTAAAAATATACCGAAACCTATCGACTCTTCTAATGACCCTTCTTTGCTCACAAAAATAAAGAACTTTGCTCTTTATCTTTGTAATTAAATTATACTACTGGAGGCGGTCATGTTTACTGAGTGCCTGACGTACTAAAAAACATAGTACGACAGGGAACCAGACTAAACGGATACAGTGCACGCTTTTACGTACATTAACGACGGACCATTCCCATCTAAACTGGACAATAAACTTTTCCACTTTTGTGTACAGTTAAGGTCACTCTGCCGGGTCAATTATTTTCCTCTATACATCTCACGATAAATGGTTTGATAAATGTTAAAACTATGTATTTGATTTGTAGTGTTTGTATACAGTTATAACCGATAGACTATATATTGTCCAGCAAGGTTAATCCGGGACAACTTAATTTTCGTGCGCAAAGTCCGTTAAGTGAGCGTCTTAACAAAACAAAGGCGAAGTGGGGTCATTACATATGCAGATGTCCCGGGTTAATCTTGCTGGACAATACCTATATAAATAAACCATGACCTCTGGACAGACGAGTCAAACTGAACAGGTAAATCAGGTATGTAAACGTCGTGGTTTTAAGAAGGCGTTTACCGTTAGATGTAATCACAACACCCCTCTCACGTAGGACAGTCAATAGTTAAAAGTACATTTGAGTCTCAATGTTGATGGTACCACTATAGTTTATCGGCTATAACTGTAGACTTGTATACAAACACTATACTACTTGTTGTTGATAAATGACGCAACACAAACACTCCCTCTTTTGAGAATAAACGAGTTAGAACATTAATTCGCTCATAGAGCTCACGATAAATGGTTTGGTATATTCTGATTTTTTTCGGGAGATAGGGCGGAGCCTAGTAAACGGTTATTACATAGAAGATTGAGGAGAAACAGCGTTTTCAATTAGCGGTAAATCGTCGGTGTTATTGCAAATTATTGTAACTGCAGCTTGAATCAAGCTGTATTTACGAGGTTTTTTAATAACACGTTTTACAATCGCACAGTCTTTCCAATTTCGAAATGTTTTCATGCTCGTGCCGCACGTTTTCCCTTATGTTAACCAAGGTATCGAGAAGTAAACTCGTCGAATAACCTTTTGCCTTAGCCACACCCTTTCAGGTGAATAAAAACGCAATATAAATGTTAAAACTGTATTTGTTTTTGTGTTTGTATACAAGTCTGCAGTTATAGCCGATATAAACGATTCAAAATCTTTTACTAATGAGGGAATAGACCGATAACCGAAAAAAGGGGAGGCAGGATGTATATTTGACTATTTATAGTAACAACTTATACACAGTGATATTGTCCAACAAGATTAACCCGGGACATCTGCATATGTATTGACCCTACTTCGGCTTTGTTTTGTTAAGACGCTCAACTAACGGACTTTGCGCACGAAAATTAAGTTGTCCCGGGTTAACCTTGTTGGACAATACCTGTTCAACCCTAAAATAAACCAAAATATTTGTATCGATTCTCGTTTAACTTTGAATGTATAATAGACTATATAAATCCACAAGCAAAAATTGACAGTGACGTATAGAGGACGAGAATTGAACTGGCAGAGCAGCCCATGCTAATCGAATGGAGTGCTCTGCCAGGTCAATTCTCGTGCGCTATAGTTTTGTGTTTATCGTTTACAACCAATCAACCTGTTCATTTATCACGTGCACATTGTAAACGGTACAAATGAGGAGAGATTATTCGTTTAGAAACAGTAAACACAAAACTACGTCACTGTCAATGTTTGCTTGTGGATTTATAAATCATATGAAAACTGATTTTGTACAATCAAAACAATTCGACATGCACTGATAACTCTTGGTTTCTGTCATACCTATCACCAAAAATACGTTTTCTTACCCCACCGGTATTCATTTAGCCAGAATTAAGTTTTCTATGGTTTTATGAGCAGAGTTTTTCTGTAAATCTAAGACCAATCAGTGCTGAAATCATAAACCAGTTTATGTTTTGTCTTTAATGCGCATGCGCCTCATTGAAACGAGTTCAAAGGCGAAATTTTCCCGCCAAAATTATGGCAATTGATATATGAGTACTATTTTTAGTACAAAAGTATGCAAACCCAAGCCCCCCCACCCCCCCACCCCCGTGACCCAAAAAATCCTTTTTACCGAGGAAGCATGTGATCAAGTTACACAGCATATGTCAATGTGAAGCTGGGTCAAGGGGGGAACGATGTTCGCCAGTCCAGGGAAGGTAGGTATTCCTCGTTTTTTTGGCGGGAAAGTGTACTTTCATATTTGTTTAAATGATGCGCTTGCGCCATACGGACAGAACCAAAGCTGCCATATGATGTCAACACCATTTTATCCTAGTATCTGTAGAAAATAAATTGCAAATAAAACAAAAAGAACCTTCATTTTACCTCTATGAATACCGGTCGTGTAAGAAAATGAAAACATTTAGGTGGATACAAAAATTAAGAGTTATCTGCGCCTATAGAACTTTTTAATTACTGAAAAACGGTATTCATTTCATTTATTTGTCTAACTTGCCATAAAGCTTACTTTTATTTCTCAATTTGTTAGTTTTGAAAATTGACCCATCGAGCTTAGCCTTTTAGGGAGATTTCTCGCCTTATCTATCCATAGAGGTCCTTTACATTTGAAGAACTCTAACATTATGTCATATGGGAGATGTTAATGTGTGATATTTTGTCAGATATGTTTGTTTCTCTTTGAGATGGCCGAGGAACGAGCGGTTCAAAGAAACTGGAGACGTCTCAAAGACGAACTGACCCCACAGTGGCAATTGGTATTAGACTTGTCCTTTGAAACCGGGGCAGTGACGCTTGATGACTATCAATATATCAAATCAATTCAAGGACAGGCTGACAGAATAGAAATTATTCTAGAAAAAGTTATCCGGCGAAAAATTGCGGACGCATTTCTTGCAAAACTTGAAAAGAATGGATTTGAGGTTCTTTGTAAACAAATACGCGAGCAAGCCGACCAAACTGGTCCGGGTATGTATATTCTGCGAGAAATTTCTAAGCTTAATCGAACAGAATGAATCACAATGATCACGAATGATTATTCATGGTTTTTGGAAGCAAATTTTGCAAAATTTGCTTCTCTTTGCAGCCACCTGTCTCTGCACTTTACCATTCTCTGCATACCACACAACATCTTCCGATCCTCCTCACTATAAATAGTTTTTTTTCAAAAGCAAAGATTAATGAGGTAACAGTCATTCGAATATTCAATATGTAAGTCTGAGGTTATGTGTAGATATTGAATTGTGTGACTGAAAATGAAACAATCAATTAATCATGTCTCTAAGAGAAGAAAAGATCGACGTAGTAATTTGCTTTATTGTGGTTCAAAGGTCAGTCCAATGACCTTCCTTGTAAATGGGTCAGTCAAGTTTACTGAACTATGAAATATATTCAAAGCTTACACAAACGATTATTATACGTTCAAAGTTAAACGAGAATCGATACAAATATTTTGATTTATTTTAGGGTTGAACAGGTATCAGTGTGTACAAGTTGTTACTATAAATAGTCAAATATACATCCTGCCTCCCCTCTTTTCCGTTATCGGCCTAGTCCCTAATTAGTAAAAGATTTTGAATCGTTTATAATATGCATGAAGTTGTGCTAAAAATAGATACAAATCCAGCATGGAATCAATGTATTCTGGATAATCAAAGTACCTAATCAAAGTACTCTTCGAATCAAAGTATTCAATGTATTTGAATGGATAATCAAATTCCTAATCAAAGTACTCTACTTCTGGACAGGCCTACATTATTGACAAATTTGCTTCCAAACAGTACTTTCAGTACTTTGATTGAAAGTAGTAGGTGGTGTCACTCCTCAACGAAACGGGCTTATTAAATATATAGTAAAATGGGTCAATTTGGCAGCTTCTAGCTCCTCTCAAAAGTCTTTGTGGCACATTTTACTTAGTCTGCCTGACAGACCATTTCTTTGACTTTAATTTAATACCAAGAAAGTGGTATCAATAGCACCATCAGCTAAAATCACAGCCACCCTTGAAATTTGCCATCTATTTCGGGATCTGCATGTGACACACCCCCATGAAAGGTCACGACCGCGCAAGAAACTAGTTCCCAACAAATTCATTAAATCACATCCTAGCAGTACACTGATGGTCTGCGAGTATACAGAACCACATTTTATGCATCTGCCTATTCTATAGACATAGAATCAATGCAACAAAAGGAGCGAATCCATTTTTGACGGAACTATGTTTGTATACTACGACCCGGAAGCATTTCCCGTTGTGGAGTGTCTCCAGGTATTAGTTCTGTTTGGAAAGCACTATTAGCCATGCTCTATTAGGTTTATTTTATGCTCTAAAGGACGTATTATGTTTCGGCCCTAGCCGTCCGTCCGTCTGTCAGTTAGCAATTTATTACATGCGCAACTCCTCCAACAGTATCAATCGGAATTTGATATAGCGTTTTAGCTTCACTGGTCATCAGGCCAGCGGACTATTGTCATTGCACTGTGTCAGTCGTGTTTGCGACCGTCCGTCCGTAAATCTTTTCTTTAAAAATCTTCTCAAAAACGACATCGAGGATTTTAACCAAATTTCACATGATCCTTTGGTGACCATCTTTCATATTTCTTCAAAGAATTTTGATCGAAGAAGATTTATCTTCCCTTGAAAGGCAAAAATATGCCGTTTAAACTTCTCACTCTAGCAACTGGGTCAAAAATAATGAAGCAAAAGTAAAACATCAATATATACTCGGCAAAACTGCTAACGCATCACTCAGATCTTTGTTAATATTTATTTAACGAATCTACAGAATGCATTCAAAATTTGCATATGCCGACTACCACCACTCGATAAGAAGCCTATGTAATTTCATAGTAAATGCCACAGTCTGTTCTGAAATAATGAACTTTTAATAAGGACACCCTTAATTCTAGAATTCATAAAGTCTGAAATTTGACAAAAATGGGAAATTCGTGCACAACTTTCAAACCTTTTGTATTGGCTGAAAGAGTTCCTGTGAAGAAAAGTTACCCTACGTTAAACAAACCGACAACTTTAACACTTTAGTGGGCGCGTAACTTATTCCCGTGGATGTAATGTTATCTCACTAGTGTCGTTGGTGTCATTGTTGGCGTCGACGGCGACGTTGGCTATGTAGACAAAAACGTATCGGTCTATATGTTATGAACTGTGTGAGATCCAGTCTTGATATTCACACTTACACAGGTCTCATCAAGACCTTACGCATGAGACCTTAAAATTTGACCTTGTGACCTTGACCTTAAAAAACTGACATTTTCTTTTAAAAATGTACGTCTGTGCGAGATACGTTGTCCGCAAACAGCCCTTGTTACGTTAGATAATGAATTGATTTTTTCAGACTTCAATTTCACAATAAACTAGCTTTCAAAATCAATTCAAGCAAAAATTATTGAAAAAGATCACAAGTTACACAAGTCGAAAAACTGTTTTGGTCCCCTTTTCGTATGACGCGGTTACATAAAAAAGAAAACTTAAAAATAGTTTATGGAAGAATGCAGGAGCTTGTGGGATAAATATATGCCAAATTATAAATCTAAATCTTCGACTATGAAGAAGTTATGCAAATTCAAAAAGTGATGCGTTAGCTCTTTTGCTGAGTATATTTCTGTAGCATGAGGTTATATAGAATTGCTTTTAGGTCTAAAAGATATGTGTCCATGAGGCAAATCTGAGTGACAAGTTTCGTTAGATACAGTCAAGGGACATAATTATTCGCCATCCTGCTGGTTTTTGCATAAATTTTAAGCATAATTTTAGACTAAAACTGATGTTAAATCCTCATTTTCTTACACACCACACAATATTTTATATTATTTAAAAGTATAACTATAACTCATCGTTTACAACTGTAGACTTGTACACAAACACTTTACTTCTTGTTGTTGATAAATGACCCAGTACAAACACTTTATTTTGTGGGAATGAACAAGTTATGACATTATTTCTTTCGTATAGCTCACGATAGATGGTTTGGTAAATGATAAAACTATGTATGTGTTTTTTAGTGTTTGTATACAAGTCTACACTTATAACCGATAGACTATAATAGGGTTCGGTTTTCTCGTGTAAACAAATTTTATACGTAATCGTCACGCCTCACTGGTCTAAAAATAGATTGGGAATCCCTTATCGTACAAATATGGCTGTGAATCTCGCGAAATTTTTCCACGTTCAACTTGCCGAAGATGACATTCTAAGAGCTGAATTGCTGTAATCATTTGTTGAGAAATATTCTAATGCAGAGTTGAGAAGGTTGCTACACTGTCGTGTACTTTTTAAGATCGGTAACTATGAAATAAGCAGTTGACAAGTAATGTTTACACATAGGCATACTGTCCTGTCTTGGCTTCGCCGTTCCGCTCGTGCGTACTCGCTCACCCTTTCCAAAACGACAAAATGTCATGTTGGGCCAAATTGAAAACAGTCTGCAGATGACAAAACGGATGTAAATACGTTTAGTGTTTTATCTCAGAGAAAGATATTGAGGCAGAAGAAGAATGATCATCAATATCCAAAGAATTAAGTTATTCAAACCCATTTTGTCTGCTGTGCAGGCCTTTTCAATTTGGTCGATTATCATTTTCTTCTTTTGCCTCAATGTTTTCTAAGAATTTTCTGTTGGGGACGTCAAAACCGGTCTTGTTTGGGAAAGGGTTAATATAGAAAAAACTAGAATTTGTCGCTGAATGTGATTTGATAGGCCTACCCCCACAGGCTTTCACTACAACAAAGGGCAATAACTCACAAAATAAGCAAGGTAGAGTTATGCTCCTTGTACGTTGTACTTTTCCTTGGTGAGATCTATCTACCCGAGAAGTTTCATGATCATAGCTACTTTACTTTTAGACTTTTCGATGTTTTTTCTGGTCAAGCTGTCGAGAAAAAAACGTTTGTCATTTCGGATCTGTCTCCATATCTGGAAGCATTGTTGCATGTTGCATGTGCGCAAATCAAAGTTTCGTAGTTTTAGTTCCCGCCTGCATTATCTATGATCGACTAATATCTCGCTTGAAAATATTTTTTTGCTAACACTGTTTCGAAAAAAATGTACGATTCATGCCCGATAAACAAAATATTAGACTGGTACCCGGAAAACATTGTTGGGGGTATTCACATTAGAAATCTATTTTTAGCACACGAACGCGCGAAAACTGTTCGCTATTGCGGACAAAATCTGTGTAAAAACTTTTTTCAAATGATTCAGAGACATGGCTGCTAGGCAACTTAAGAAAATCTGTGAAAATTCCTGACCCGCCTCCATAACATTATTGTCATGGTAACATAAGTTTCACTGAAGATATGATTTAAGTGTTAATGAAAGATCGATCTACAATAGATTAACTATTTAACTCTTATGTTTGCTGCAATATCCATAAAGTTTCTTTTGAAAAACAAATGTTTCTTTTCGTCGCAAAAATAAAAAAAAATGCAAAATAAACATACGAGTGAATGGAGTGGTGCATTTTTCTCTGGTAACTTGGTTAAATTAAGTTGTAGTACTTTGTAAGTAGCCATCCAATCTCATGAAAAATGTGTCTCTTTTATATCTAGTATAGTGTGCATATTTTCATTAGCTTAGTTATAAAAAAAGTCACTAACTGTTGCCATGGCAACGGGTTAACGGAATATTGGCAAAAATTTTCACTGATTTTCTTATGTTGCCCAGCAACAGTGTCTTTGAGACATTCCAAAAGAAATTTCATGCAGCTTTTATCCGGAAATGTTTATACTGTTGAGTCATATCTATATTTTTTCTGCTAAGTGAAATAATAAAGGTTCTGTGACAGTTCTAGTTCAGAAAATTGTTCAATGAAAAATAGGTGGGTGGCGAATAATTATGTCCCATGAGTGTACAAATTTGAAATTTATATTTCTTTTGCTTTACATCTTTTCTAGAGACAATATTCACCAGATCAAACACATACACGTTGGAGAGTTCAGGCCGACAAAGATTCAGTGGTGAAATAGAAAAAATGATCGATGAGAAACTGAATATCGTAAGGGAGGAAGTAAGAAGCGGAAATCAAGCCGTTAGAGCAGATATTGCTAAGGGAAACATGGACATTCTGAATGTCGTTGACAACAAAATGAAAAGAATGGAAGACATGTACTCAGAGCTGAGTGGTATGGAAAAAAGGTATACTGATCTACAGAAAGCATATGAAAAGGCTAGAGAAAAAAATAACGATTTAACACAGCGATTACAAGAGAAAAATATGAGCAATCATAAGCTTACCCTTCAAGTTACAAATTTAAAAGAAACCATCGATCATATGAAAAATAACCCCCCTGCGACTGACAAAGATTTAATCGCCAAGTATGAAAATGAGTTAGAGCGCTACAAGAAAAAATTGGCTGAACGCGAATTGGAGTCTGTTAAAGAAAGACAAGCAATGAAAGAACTTACAGACAAGGTGAACGAATCAAATATTATGACGGAAAATTTGGTGCGAAAACTTGAAAAGGTTGAACAAGAGCTGGAAAGGGTGAATCAGGATTTTCAGAAATTGATGAAAGAAAACAAGGACCTACGAGAGAAAAGTGTGGTAGCTGTTGACATGAAGAGAATGTTTGAAAAGTTGTCTAGAGAAATAAAACTCCATGACCGCGAAATGTGATCACCTGTCCGGCCTGTGCAAAATAGATGGAATACTAGACCATTTACTGATGGCGCACCTCCTCTTGGGAAGAAATCACCGTCTAAAAAAGGGAAGTAATATCAAACTGAATAGACATGCTTACAAGTATCAGGACACCAGTTAAGAGGAGACAACTTAGGCATTTGTTTCAAACCCAAACTATATGTTGACATGTTTCCCAAACTTCCAAATTTAAGACCGGTCAAATTTTGCCGCTGCTGCTAAGGAAGAAGTAACAGTTTTAAAATAACAATCAAATTCGTGTATATTATATAGCATATAAAGTCTTGTAATGTAATGACGGAGACTGAGAACATTGTGTTATATTTTTTTCAACTTTTTTTCAACTTTTCATACTTTCGTGTAATTCTTTTCCAAAGAATCTCATATAATGGCTATAAAAACCAGGGTTTGTTTGGAAAGGATTACTAATAATGTTCAATAAAATAGAGCGCAAACTATGGGGAATGTTGATTTTAATAAGTATTAAAATGTTAAGGTATACTAGGAAGTAAAAATGGATTAAGACACATTGATTTATTGATAAGCGTATTCCAAAATTAAGTCACGAATAAATGCTATTATACTTCTTAAGCCTTGTCGTATCAAGACTTTGTTTTGACACCTCTATTTGAAATGGCATTGGAAAATAATTAATTTAAAGAAAAGAAGAAATTTATGATAATCAGCAATTTCTCCTTTCCTTGATATTTTTGGCTATATTGTACGAATTCGTATTCATCAATATCAATTTCATCGTCTGCAACAGTTTTCAAATTGGACCATTCCATTTATATACTGATAAGGTAAAGGTAATGATTACATTGTATGCTGTTGTCACTGAGAAACAAATGAACCAGGATCTAGAAAGTGGTCCCTGATATAGGTAGAGTATTTCATGAACGGTCTGTGTCTAAATGCAGACTGATCAGGGTCTACATGCAGACTGATCAGGATCCATGCTGCTGTTTTACTATTGCTATGTAGGCCCTATACAGGTCCCGAATAAGCCATTAGGAAGCATCATGGTTCATGACCAGACTGCGTGTATACGCAGGTTGATCTTGAACCATGTTGGACTCAAAAACCTTAAGAGACCTTTTTGGCTTATTAATGATTACAGCTCTGTGAAGTATGAACGAAAAATATCATAAAATAGATATGGGCTTTATGTTTGATAAAAAAAGGGTTTGTATAGAAATCGCTGAGAAATAGAGTGGACATGATAAGCTACCAACCTGTTTGTGCTGACGTCTCTTTCAAAATAACACACGAAATACATGTATATAATAGGCTATTGGAACGTTTTGATGGGAAGAAATACATTTTTGCAGTAACTAGTTTCATGCTTATACAAGAGTGTAACAAGATTTTTTCATACCTTTCATGTCGAATTTGGTTAACTCGTATTGCCGTTTGTGTCGAGTTAAAAAGGGTCTCATTCGTGTTTTAACATTAATTGATCGAAATCATAAGATTTCCCAACAAATTTCAATTCTCCTCTTTTTCTTTGCCTTTGCCATATTTCGTTTGACCAATTTAAACAAAAAATATACTTCCATGCATTAATTTGCAAAATTTTGTTAAAAATGAATCGGTAAATACATTTATAAATCTGCATGGGTTCAGCATTCGTGATGCCCTTGCTTCTATCAGGAAAATCAAAACAGGTCTTGGCAAAGGGTTTAATTGGGTTTCCAAACTTTGTTTATCAACGTTGGGAAATCATATACTGGAAACCCACAAATAAAAATTAATGAAGGTCAATACATTTATGATAAATTACTCAATTCGTCGACTTTTCCTGGAACAATGTAATTTTAGAACTCTCCTAGTTACTAGAACGGAACTGCATGCGACACACTACAATGTTAACCCTTTCCCAAACAAGACCTGGTTTTGACGTCCCTAACAGAATAAGCTTGTGAAAACATTGAAACAAAAGAAGAAACTGCTGATAACCAGCAGTTTCTCCTTTTGTCTCAATATTTTCTGAGCTGTATCGTACACAAATCTTATCTTTATCAACGTTCATTTTGTCGTCTGCAGCAGCTTTCAAATTGGATCACCCTAAAATTTTGTCGTTTGGGAAAAGGTTAAACTGTTGTCACATGCACACCAAGCGCGGATCCAGGTATTTTTCCCAGGGAGGTCTTGCGATCTTTAACCCCTTTTTTGCCAAATTGCAGGGGGAGGTCAGGCCTCCTGACACCCCCCCCCCCTCTTGATCCGCATGCAGATACATGTCATACAATAAAGGACTAGATATAACAACGGTTTGTCGTGGTACACATGAACGAACAACTTAGCTTATTTGGGACACAACCAGTAATCTTTTTGGTAACCGGGCAAGAATTCACTAGTGGATTTTTTGTGTCAATCTGATGTTATGTTGGTATATTTTAATATTAAAGACAATTGCTTATACAAATAATCATTCTACACAGAGGTCAGGGTGTTTTCTCTTATTTTTCGCAAAAACAAATACTTTAAAGGGACATTTCATTCCAATTTCAATTTTTTTAAAGTATGTCTTGATGCCAAGATTGGTTATTCTAATGAGTATAAATACTATTAGTTTTTAGGTCACCTGACCGAAGGTCATGGTGACCTATTGCGACCGTGTTTTGTCTGTCGTCGTGCGTCGTGCGTCGTCCGTCGTCCGTCGTCCGTCGTCCGTTAACTTTTAACATTTTCGACTTCTTCTTGAGAACCACTGGACGGATTACAACCAAATTTGGCAGGGAGCATCCCCATGGGAAGCCGCTTCAGATTTGTACAAATCGTGGAGTTATCTCCCTTTGGGGCCCCATAAGGGGCCTAAAAGAGGTTAAATAGGGTACATCTTTAAAAAATCTTCTTCTCATGAACCGGCTGTTGGATTGGATTCACATTTGGTATTTAGAGTCTTTCGGGTAAGGACAACAAAGTTTGTACAAGAGAAAAAAATCTGTCCAGAAATGGCCGTGCTGGGGATGGGGGATGTGAGGGGGGTCGCGTTATTAGTTAACTTAACATTTTCGACTTCTTATTAAGAACCATTGGACGGATTTCAACCAAACTTGGCAGGAAGCATCCTAAAATAGAAAGCCGCTTCAGATTTTGTACAAATCATGGAGTTATCTCCCTTTGAGGTCCCATAAAGGGCCAAAAAGGGGGTTAATAGGGTACATCTTAAAAAATCTTCTTCTCATGAACCGGCTGTTGCATTGAATACACATTTGGAAGTTAAAGTCTTTAGGGCAAGGACTACAAAGTTTGTACAAGAGAAAAAATCTGTCAATAAATGGTTGTGCTGGGGATCGGGGATGGGAGGGGTTCGCATTATTACTAAACTTTGAACATTTTCTACATTTTTTTGAGACAGATTTCTACCAAACTTGGCAGGAAGCATCCCATTGGGAAGCCGCTTCAGATTTATACAAATCATGGAGTTATCTCCCTTTGAGGCCCCAAAAGGGGCCAAAAGGGGGTAAATAGGGTACATATTAAGAAATGTTCTATTGTTGGATTGAATTCACATTTGGTATTTGAGTCTTTAAATAAGTTTGTACAAGAGAAAAAAAAAACTGTCAAGAAATGGTGGTGCTGGGGGGTGCGCTATTAGTTAACTTTTAACATTTTCCTTAACTGTGTCTGCTCATTTGATTCAGGTGACCGATAAGGCCCTCTGGGCCTCTTGTTTGAAGTTGTTGCCAATAAGCGAGAAACACGCATTTGAAGTTGAGACATAATCGATAAATTGCATATAAATCCGAACTGTTGTCCACAACAATTTGTTCAAATTTAACACAAAAATATAAATTTCTCGTAAACGGCGCAATATTTTGGCTTGAAATTTTCAGAATTTTCATAAGGAAATATGCTCTTTCAGATAAAAATAAAAGTAAAATTTATGAAAAAAAATTCTGAAATGTCACTTTAAATTACGCTAGAAAGTATTAATGACCTGAATTAATGGTGAAAATGCATGTAACATTGACGCAAAAGTGTGACATTTTAGTGTCAACATTTGTATGAGCCCAAACAAACAGTTTTTAATGTTTTAACTTGTATCAAATAGTGTCAAAGCAGATTACCAGACATCTATTACTGAAATGAACCAAAACTGTTCATGTAAATGTTCACTTCTTATTACACATGGCCACTTGTGAAGCGTATGTAACGCTTAGCAATTTTTGTGTCATGGTTACATACTATATTTGTGTATATGTCAACTTGAAGAATTCCTTTATTTCTCCTAAGAAAATAACAAAATTAAGCTTCAGTGTTGATGTAAAATAATTCTAACGCCACATTTGCCTTTAGTTTTATGTAGATTTTTTAATTGTGTACATTGAAGCATGCATGTAACATAGACAGAAATTATTTGGTGTCAACATTTATGTTAATAGTGCTAGGATCATTAAGTCTATTATACTGCAAGCTCCTGATATATTTTCAGCCTTGAAGATGATTAACTTTGGTGTTTCTAATAAGTGAATTGGAAAGAAGGAACATTTTTCTACCTATAGTTGTATGTAACATTGACACCAAATAACACTTTGTCAACAGTTTTTAAAAATTCTAGTAATTAATTATTTAAAATAAAATCTCAGATGGAGAATATAATGAAGGCCAAATAATAATCAGAAGAGAAAAAATAGTTGTAAGTACCCTGAAGGGAGAGAGGTCTTAAAAGAAAAAAAGAATTTGTGTCAATGTTACATGCATAAAAATTGCATTTTTTGGTGTGGCAAGTACATGGACATTCATGGATCTAAAAAAGTTAAATTATCATAAACATTTGACCTTTATCTGTGTCTGAACAGAGTATTAAAACAATATCTCTCTTTTTTATTTTTTCACTCATTGTCACACTGTGAGGCACATTAGTGAATTCTTGCCCAACCCCTTTTTTCGCCAAATTCCAGGGGGACCATGACCCGCTGACCCCCCCCCCCTCCTTCTGGATCCGCGCATGCACACTATTTGGTTATAGGCACAAGGCATTGGAAATGATGACTAAAAGAAGAAAATGCTACATATATCATAATTTCTTATTTTCAATCAATGTTTCTCCTGCTTTCTGTGTTATGGAAGTCAAGACGTCTTGCTTCGAAACGGGTTATTCTCGTTAAAATCTTGTCTTCTCATTCAGTGTTACTTACCAGCTCTAGTCCATACAAATAGAAAGTTTACTTGTTACGTAGGTAGGTGGACACTAAGTTCACTATTTGTGACCCGTCACGCTAAAAGGGACCTTATCCGAACTCCAAAAATCCTAATTTTAACAGACTTGTCAGGCCCAGCACAGGTTAACCAGACCCCATTTGCAAAAAATGAACATATAGTAAGATAGAAAAAACATTCCAGATTCAGAAAAGTACATTAAAGTGACAAATATCGGCCCTAGTCTGGCTGCGCGGACTGCGCAGACTGACTAGGTCGATATCTTTCACACATCCGATAAGGTCCCTTTTAGCGTGACGGGTCACATTTTTTAAATTATATTCCGTTGGTAACATCTATGTATTGCCAGTAAAGACAGTTATACAAATAGATAAGTACCAGTACATTTGTTCTAACCAGAAAAAGACATGCACCTTTAGTGTATTTGAAACACCATGTTTCTAGATCAGCTTGCACCAAAGTACATTCTTAACAGCAACCATAACAGTCCCGTAGGAAGCCCCTGTGTCTGAATATTGGGGTGGCAAAATTGGATTTTCCCTAAATTTTCAGTGTAAAACAAGGAAAATTAGGCATTTACGGCCAACTTTGGGACAAAGCCCCCCTTTTCCCCTGTTCCTACGGCCCTGCATACTGCTGTAATGCAGTTGGCACAAATGTTAAAGACGTTATGAGGTAACAGCATGCATGCGCGGATCCAGAGGGGGGGTCAGGGGGTCATGACCCCCCTGAAATTTGGCGAAAAAAGTGGTTATCAAAGATTGCTGGTTATGTCCCATTTAATCTGCGCCATTCGTCTCTGTGTGCCACGACAAACCATTGTTATATTTAGTCCTTCATGATATGACATGAATCTGCATGGATCCAGGGGTGGTCAGGGGCCTGCCCCCCCTGAAATTTGGCGAAAAAGGGGGTTAAAGATCCGACCCCCCGGGGCCGGGAAAAATACCTGGATCCGCGCTTGGCATGAACCTGGATCAAACTTGTGTATGCATGGATGGGCTGATATGGACCTAGCCTGTCTCATGGGCCTTTTTCCAGTTCCTAGTTCATTATGCATTTACACAGTGTAGTCATTTTACTAATCAACAAAACAAACACAATTTAGACTGGTCGACGCATTTTGAGAGATGCACGGTACGTCATTATGGACATACATGTAACAGCGCAAAGGGCCTGGTTCACCAATAGCTGAAAATGGCCCTGTAGTACCACAATTTGAAAATGTTTGAATATCTCATTGATGACAGTATTTTTGTATGATATAGTCTTCTCCCTTATCAACCAAATTAAAAATATTAAATGAATCTCTGACTTTTCCAGGAAAAAAAACATCCCAAATACCCCCTTGTTATGCTAAAATTGCACATTTTTACTATTTTTGTCTAAGACGGTCCCCAAAACTCTTCGCACAATTGCGACACCTTTATATTTTTACCACGGATGCCAATGTGCATAATCTAACATATACAGAAAACTTGTGTGGTGTTGCATGCATGCGAACATAGTTTTGGGCGACATTTTTAGCATAAATCAGTAAAAATGTTCTGATTTAGCTTAAAAAGTCGATACTTGAGCTGGTTTGTATGGAATAATTAAAGAGACCCAGAAAACATTTGTGATGTGGTTGATAAGGGGGAGAACATATTGTACAAAAATGCTGTCATCAATGAGATTTTCCAACATTTAAGAAACGCCATTCTTCAGGGCCATTTTCAGCTATTCGTGAACCAAGCCCTTTTTAACTCATAATTTGGAAGGAAATGGAGAAAATGATGGTTATCAGGTAACTATGACTGTGTTCTCTTATTGCTATTTCATGCCAAAACCAAGTAGACTATTGTTTATAAGAAAGTTCCAATCGTAAATTACTAGGCCACTCAATTTCTCGTCATTTCACACAACATAATTGATCACTTGGACACTTTAAGTGTCTGCAAAGATACAATTATATTGGTATTTTTCTGTGAGTTCATTTACAGGAAGCTAGTGTCACAGCCAAATCACTTGACGTCGTTCATGACGTACATATGTCTATGCGTAGGCCTATGTTGTGAGACAAACCACGTTCACATGATATATTTACATGCACATTAGATTTATCATGAGCACATAGAAACATGCTTTTATCTGATGACAATTTATAGGCTACTGGCTAGACGGGTCTAATCACATGTATTAGTATTTCAGATAAAGATTATTTCCGACATTTCTACCTTTCACGTGCCTCAGAAAGGGCTTTCCTGAGATCATTGGCGTTTTCATCTCATGATCTCGAAGAAGGGACTCCAGTCTACCCATTAAATCGTTGGCTCTATCAGCCTGTGCAAGCTCTTGGTCACGTTCTAGATTCTCCTTCTCGATTTTAAGCTCTACGAATTCACGTTTTACATCTCGCAATTCATCTTTTAGTTGTTTCATTTCTCCCTCCTTTGACTCAGTGATTGACTTTTGTTTTTCTATTTCCGTCGAGAGATTTTCTGCCTCTTGTACCTTTTCTGTATACTCTTCCTTCAATTTGTTTATTTGCTGTCGCTGTGTCTCCAACATTACATCATTGTTTTCGACTTTTTCGTGTGTAAGGTTGAAAAGTTCGAGCTCGACAACTTTGGATTCAAGCTGTTCAATTTTAGTCTTCAGTTTGGTGTTTTCGAAATTTTTCTCTTGCGCAAGCTTTGTTAAACGATCGATTTGATCTCGTGCATTCGCATAAGAGGATTGTAAATCAATGTATTGCTGATGCATTGTCTCTACGAGACGCTGTTTTTCTAGTGCATAAAACTCAACCCCTTCCTTCAATTCAGCGAAACGATCATGCAACTTTCTATCTCTAGCATCCAATTCTGCCCTCAGCTCTCCATGGTGTCTTTCGAGATCTTTTTTCAGGTCACGAATCGCCTTGTTTGTCAAATCTATGGGATCATCATTATGATCTCCTTGCTTTAGATTTGTTCTCATGTCATTCCTAGCAATTTCCCCTTTGTTAAGGACTGAAAAGATCACGAAAAATGGGTAAACCCTTTTCCAAACGACAAAAGTTTAGGGTGATCCACTTCAAATACTACCACAAATGACTAAACGGATGTTAATAATGATAGGATTTGTGCAAAATATGGCAAAGAAAATATTGAGACAAAAGGAGAAACTGCTGGTTATCAGCAGTTTCTTCTTTTGTTTCAATGTTTTCCCAAGCCTTTTCTATCAGGGACGTCAAGACCAGGTCTTGTTTGGGAAAGGGTTAAGTAATTGGACTAACGTTCAGCTACACTTAACGTTTATACAAAATAGAAGACTTTGAGATAGGTTCTGGCAGATGAATGAATACCGAAAACAACAAGTTGAAATATACTAGGACAAAAAAGATATGCAACCCCAATTTTTCATAATATTTTCGTCAAAAGTGTTTTAGTGGCTACCGAGTACATTTTTATTATACCTGCATCCATACGCATAAATATAGTGTCATTTTCTTCAGATGCCGTATATTCATCAAGTGATACGAAGTAAATTGTTAAAATGAAATTTTCCCCTGTTGTGTTTTCTAAATGACTAATATCGAAACAAATTTTCTTAAACATAGACCAAGAGGAGGCCAAAGCAATCATGCACTTCTCACTACCCTACGCATAACACGGCTACGCCAAAACCAGCGCCAAGCTGTAGTAAGGATGTTGTTAGGTGGAAAAAGTCAAAATGTTGTCGCAAGACATTGGTTGGGCAACAAGTCGACACATTTTCGACTGTATACGCTGTTGGCTCTCAATGGGATCACAACCGATCGAGCACGAAGCGGACGTGTAAGAGATATGACGTCAAGGCAGGACCGTATCACTAGGTTAACACCACCTACAGGATAGGTTTAAGACTGTAACGGAGACCGCTAATAAATCGCATGGACTTCACAACATTCGAATTTTGGACCAAACTGAACGAAACAGATTGTATTTTTCGACCTACATACAATTTTTTGTGTCCAATTGTGTTGACGCCCGGTGTAAACTGTGTGTTTTCTTATGTATGTAATTTGTTACCAACAAGATTTTGTAAACTTTACAAGGTGAAATGTTATTGCTTTAAATGTATAACATTTTGTTTAAGTCTGATTTGATGTCTCTGCGTAAGAAGGAAGTGAAAAGGAATTTGAGTTTCTTTTTTTGTCCAGTATATATGATTAATGTCTACACGGTTCTGCTCTTTGTCTGTTTGATCAAGCATATGTAACTTCAATCTGATATTTAGCGAAAAAGTTATTGAACTTTAAAGGGACATAACATTTCTATTTCATTTTTTAAAGTATGTCTTGATGCAAAGATTGGTTATTCTAATGCGTAGAAATGCTATGGGTTTTTTTTTCAAGTTGTTATTTATCGGCGACAAAATATGCCTGTGAAGTTGAAACAGAAATGTCAAATTCCATGTAAACCTTAACTGATGTCCTCAACAATTTGTTTATTTTTAGCATAAATATATATTGCTCGTAAAGGGTTCAATATTTTGGCTTAAAATTTTCAGATTTTTATAAAAAAATACTCTTTCAGATAGAAATAAAACAAAATTTATGAAAAAAATGTGAAATGTCACTTTAAAGAATCTTTTCTTTTGACATCAATTTAATATACACACTTTGTCAGTCATCATCTACAAAAAACAAGCACTGACAAATGTGTTACGCACTTAAATGAAAGATGTTATATGGTGCTTTATCAATCCACAAATTAAAGAAAAGGTCTGACCAGCCCATAATTAGGCCAATGTCGAAACCCGTCCTTCGCCATGTAATAGTCAAAGGCACCGAATGGCGACGGCCATGGTGCACACCTGTAGCCATGCGTCAGGCTCTCAACTATGGGGTCAAGTGTTCGATCCCTATCATGAAGAATATTCTTTTTGACATTTGTCTCTAACACGTGTTAGGTAATCGTAAACAAAAGTGTAATAAGTTCGAGGCTAAAAAATAGCGTTGTGGTGGGAAAACGGGAGGTGCCATGATTTAGTGCTATATAAACCACGCTATGGGAGCCTGACCAGCGGCACCTATTTTTTCGAGCAAAAATGGCGGACATAACAAACCTGCAAGAAATAGATGCTGTAAACAAAGGAAGATTTGTCACATTTATACCCAATTTTGCATGTTCATGCTCATTAATATTTGAGTACATATATTGCTTTGCCACTTTTGACTCTTAAATGAACTTATTAATCTTTAGATTATCTGATATTGTGCCGACAATCTTCACGATGTGCTGTGCTCATCATTTTAAGCGAGAAATGCTTTAATGAATCAATCAAAAATCACACTTTACTATTTCTACTGGTTTTATTTTCGTGCGTGGACATATATTTCTGTATGACGGAACCTTTGCGTAACTCTGAGTCGTGAGAGATGTGTATTATTAGAAAAAAAACGAAAAAAACGAAACTACTGTACGAGAAAAACTGAACTTTTTTTCCGAGCAATGTCACAATCCACTGTATGCGTAGTTCGTTCATTGTTTACACGATTTTAGTTTGGAAATTCCAGTTTTTTCTGTTCTGAACGCGTTAATCGAGCAATTGAAAACTGAGAGACGTAACCCAGTGGCCAACATTTTCAGTTAATCAACTGCATGAAGGATTAAATCTCTTTAAGCAGATTCAATCTAAATGCACATTTAAATTATTTAACCCTTTTCCAAAGCGTAAATTTCAATTCAAAAGTAGCTGTTTACCACAGAATTGATGTTGAAAAAAATATTGGATTAGTGTAAAATAAAGCATTGAAATTATTGATGCAAAAGGAGGAAATGCTGGTTATAAATATTTCCTCTTTTGCCCCCAATGTTTGCTCAAGCCTTATTTTGTTAGGAACGTGAAAACCAGGTCGTGTTTGGGAAAGGGTTACTATAGTTTTTGGAACTTGTTCATGCAAATTAAGCTATCTCGAGTCAAAGGAATTACAACACTGTCTTGGTGATGAAATAAATGAACAAATAAACTAAATGGTTAATATAGGACCTACTCATCAAAGCATAGTATTCACGAAATCGACAATAAGTATTGATTTAAAAATGAAACATGTCTTTGAAATAGTATTCAATGTATATTTTCTCCTAACACTACTCATGTTCTGTCTGCCATAGTACTGTATCTTGTTTTTCTTGCACGCACTCTATCATTGGCTGGTTATGACCGCGGTTATCGCAAAAATGGCATCGCGTTGCACTTTCAAATTTGATGTCCCGGTTTCGATCCTAGGGCGCGGCATATATCCTCTATGACATCTGGTACTTGTTTCATCAAAACGTTAAACGTTATTTCTGACTTACTGATGACTTACGAAACAACAATCAAATTACCTGGGACTTGATGGAAGGGGCGATACCTGACTCCTTTCCTAAGCGTGTAGACTGTAAGACATTGGTACTTAAGACATAATTAAGCCTTAAATCCTTTGATGAAACTGGCCACAGTCTCCTACCAAATGGGTGGACAATCTTAAACCTAAGTGGTATGAGTAGCTTCATTCTCGAAAACATCAAATGTAGTTGTGCAAGAGATGTTGAGAGAAATACAGGAATACTGGTATGTTGGTAAGTCGTTTTAGCTTTATTTTTCGTACATGTAATATAGTGTCGAAAGAGGCATTTCACCCATTCCAATCGAACATTTTGTAGATACCAGGCCGCGGCCATAGCGCAGTCATGTGCTCCAGTCGCAGCGATATTACCATGTAGTTTAAATAAGCATTAAGGGGGAATGCTCCAGTTTCCTAAATTTTTCCAAATAAAAGAATTCATTTATATCTTGTATGCTGAATCTATATGTAATTACCAATTTAAAAATGAAATAAAAATGGATGGTCAGCGATATTGTTTGAATTTTATAGGCATTCATATAACATAACCCTACAGCGAAAAAAATGCACATTTTCTTGCACCTACCCAAGGTCACTAAAATGCTTATAAATGCTCTATAATCACCGTTTAGTCCAGAAAACGGATTTAAAGTAACGTCAAGTACATTTAATAAGAACAGAAAAAAACCAAAATATGTGCTATTATAAACGCACAAATGTGTAAAACAGCATGCTCGCGTGTTCAGTTCGATCAACGAAGCTGAAGTGTTTTATGTCAAAATTTGCATATTTTTGGAAATAATTCAAGTTCTACATCATAGACTTTGATAAAACTCCATCATTGTATTAAGCAACGTGTCCTGGTAATAATGCAAAAAGAAAGCGTATAGGTCAGTACACTTTTTAGTGCATTATAGCATTTTTATGAGCTACACACGAATAAAATGACGTAAAACAGTGGTAACTGTGTATACACTTACAACTGTCTTGCTCTAAATAATCGATTTCCATCTTGACGAAATCAGTTTCGCATAATAAATACGCTTTTACCATCGAAAATGGTAAATTGTAATGACGTGTTATATTATTGAAAATATGGTAGCGAATCATATATGGTACGAAATGTTTTAATTTTCTACAGTAATGACCGAGTGTTCCGAAAAACTGGAGCATTCCCCCTTAAACCCCACTCATTCCATCGATATGTCTAAACCAATAACAATACAAATATGAGATTTCGTACGCAGTGAACCGTGTATTGTACGAGCGTTAAAGTTTCCATTCATGTGTATTTTTGGACATGCGTTGATTGAAGACTGTTGTAAATATCTATAAAATACTACATATTTATCATTGTCTTGTCATTCGTTTCCATAGTCGGTGTAATTTTACGCGATCCAAACATTTTCCGTTCGTGAAATCTTTATTTTGACGTGCAAATAAGAAGCACTCTGTTATTGTTCAGCTGGCGTGTGGGTGCTCAACTGTTTGAATACGACAGAAAGTTACCGAAAGGTATACACGTGTCCAACCGTATTAAATCTATGAGTCCTTATGTATTTCTCTTATAAATGTATGTATTTCCGTGTGATATCCTCTGTATGTCCGTCTCTCTTTCTTCTCACCCTCTCTTCTCTGTCTACCTAGGATTTAAATTCCATACTGAACAAAAGTGAAAACGCTACACCTACTTCGCTTGTCATATTTTTTCTAAATACCACAAGTAAAAAATTCAAATGAAAGTGTTTTGCATTGTTCATTGACTTGGTTGTGCTTAGCGCTTTACGTTTTGTGGATCTTAATAACGGGGATGAACAAGAGCTGTCCGAAGACAGCGCGCTCGACTTTCTAAGTTGCTTAGTATAAAGGGGGCATAACTCCAAATATAGTGGAGCCAGGGTCATGGGCCGTGATAGTAAGGTAGAGGGTGTGATGGTGAATAAGTATTCCAAGTTTGGGTTGAATCCCTTTGATAGTATGGAAGTTATTGATGTTTGAAAAAACTTTAACCTTTGTTGCAACGCCAACGCCGACGCCAACGCCGGCGCCCGGGTGACAGTATAAACTCTCATTTTCTTCGAAAAGTCGAGCTAAAAACGGCCAATTTCAACCTTCAGAAATTCAAGCAGAAGAATGCAAACCATGCCGAACTGCATGGAATGGTAGTCCGTCAAGTTACCAGTCAGGAAATGTAAAGAAGCGTACATAGCATTGTATTAGCGTTTAGAAAATGATGTTTGAAAAGCAGAATTTTCAATGTGTTCCAAAGCTTGAAAATTTTACAATGTAATCTCCTTAGGAAATTGAAATCGCTATTGCATGGACATCTGGGAACAATCCTGGTCGAAGAAAGGGTTCAAAAATGCCCTGTAAAGTCCGCATGATGTTGCAAAGACCTCCAATCGAAAACTTTGATAAATTTGTTAATATCAAACATTTCAAATTCCCTATTTGTTTATGTCAAAGGGAGGTAATTCGCAAAACTGACAGATTAGACCTTGATTTTAGAGCTTGCTACAAAAGATAAGTGTGATTTTAAGTGTTTTTGGCAACCCGGATATGAATTCCAATCACTGTATCATTTTATCATCATAAGGATTGGTGGAAAGAGAAACAAAATTAATGTGAAATCAAATATCTAAACTGATTTACACCAAAGATTTCTATCTTCTGCAAATGTATAAAACGCTCCGAACACTCGTACAGAAATTAACTCAAATCATCCGTAAATGAAATTAATCCAATCCGAATACTCGTCCAGTAAGACTCAAAAAATGGGTACTGTAATGCACGTGTTCGGATGAATTTTTGGTCTTCGTACAATGAATAAAAACATCAATATTCAAATTCTAACATTTGCGATCATCTTTAGGCTTTTGGATTTTCAAAGAATAATGTAGTCAGTGTAATTTTGATAATATAACGTGTACCTTAAATATATGTTTTATTTCTTTTAATCATTTAAAAGGTGGACAAATATATGCATAATTCACGAGCAACGCGTCTTTATCACGTTTGCTAATCGTTTACGTTATGTATGCCAGTCCGATGAGCTAAAGACAAAGACAATAACGAAGTTGAATCATAAACCGACCTATTTATGCTTCGAAGTTGGTGTTATAGGACAAAAAACACAACTTACGTCCAAATAACTGCTGGGACCGTCAGAATCCACTTCCTTGTCCGCCATTTTGTTTGCTCGAAAAAATAGGTGCCGCTGGTCAGGCTCCCATAGCGTGTAAACTAAAATACTGTCGAAAATGGCGTAAAGTCCGTTCGATCTTTTAGTAGGAATACCCATAATGTCGATATTTTGAGATTCATGAAACATCGGCCTTTACCGAGCGTCGTCGCCACGTATCCGAACATATTCGGGCGCGGTCGTAAATATTCGGCGGTGGAAAGTTCCACTGCCGAATGTTTTCGACGTCGCCCGAATAATTCCGACGTTGCGCGAATCTCATTACGGGTATTCTACCTTAGAAATACGTAAAGTAAACGCTTACCTGTTGCGCGAACGCTCGCGCTTATTTCATCGAATCCTACAGCATCAAGGATAGAAAGGAACATCCTGCACGTTCTCGACTTCACGACCTTCAATAATATAGTCTCGATCTTTTCGCTGTGTGTCGATGCTGTGTTTTCCTTTATGCTTTCAAAGTCATCAAAGTTACAGATTCCATTTTCAAGACAGTGGTCCAAAATCCTTTTCCATTCAGGCGACAATCTATCTTTCAAAATTGACCAGTTTTTACGAAATTTACCCTGAAGCTCATCCTCTGCTGAGTTTGCCTGTCAAAAAGATGTCGCATTTGGTAAATTAATATACGACAAAAATATGGAAAGAATCTAGATCCAGAAAATTACCATACAGTGAAAAGTTTCAATCCTAGTCAGTCTGAGCAGTCCACGCAGACAGACCAGGGTCGATAATGTTCACACTTCCAGAAGGTGTTTTTAGCCCGACGGGTCAAATATATCTATATGGAAGGAAAATGATATCACAAAAAGTGCATTGATTATGTTAAATTCATTTTGTACTCCTAAAAATACAGAAGGCAAAACGTTGCGACAAAATTTAAAAAAATGTTGGTCTTAGTTTTATCCTATGTTACAATAAGTGTATCGGAACTATATACGTTTTAAATTATCTGTGTTTATAAATTATATACTGGCAGTTTTTCAATCATTAATAACATAACATGTCGAAAAAGTAAAGAAACCACTTACTTTGCTTCTGTCCATGTTTCTGTATTCTATGTAGAACGTCTTCTTAGGTGAAGAAATGTTAATTGACAATAGATGTAAGCATACAATTTGACTAAATATGGTGATGACGAGCGATTGGTTATTTGCCATATTTCAGGACCATTCGAAAAAGAAGCTCCGTAATCGTTAATTATGGGTTGCATATAGCATTCCAACGATAATGTGATGTTTACAAACAAAGCTATAAATAGAATGAACTCGGCCTACAGGTAAGAAAGACTTGTTATATACGATTAAAATGTTATATTTTACGCTGCATTATATAGACGTACTCGACAGCGTAGTGGATAGAACACCGGCGCTTCGTCCATTTTCTTTTAGCATACGTGGGTTCGAGTCTCATAGAATGATGGGTAATTACATATTTTGTTTTACAAATATTTTTGTTTTATCATTTAAGAAAAAAAGATGAGAAGAAAGCAGACTCTTTATAATTTTTATATAGATTATAAGATAATTTCGGAAAATCGCCAATTTCAGTCTAGAAAACTTTAAAAATTGAGCAGTCTAAATGTTTGCCGTTTGGCGACAGTAAGAGTTCCACTTCTTTATTACTTAATTTATGTTTTGTAATGTATTGCATCTTTATATATTGTGAATAAAAAAACATTTAATCCATTTCCACATAAAGACGCTTTTAAACAACCCACAAAATAAAAGATCATGACTTTTTTTCATTTATTTATTCGAAAAAATGAAACTGCTTGTCATAAGCATGTTTTCATTTCACAAACTGTTTTCTACATAGAAAAGCATAAAAAAATGTGAAGCTCATTTAAGATCTACTTGCAATTGCAGCATTTTTAGATTTTATTCAGCCTATTTTTACGTTTGACAATGGTTTATATTGAAAATAAAGAATATATATCTATTAACAACTGTGAAAGGAACAAAAACAAAAAAAGGAAAACGCAAATAAGGGGAAAAAATAACAAATAAAGAAAGATACACGGATATGTGTGGAATCGAACCCACACAGTTAAAAAAGCTCCTTTCCTATGGTCAAGCGTCAACTGTTTAACCACAGACACAGGTATTTGATAAGAGTCATACTTACCATGGGCGGATCTAGAGGGGGGGGGGGGGTCGGGGGGGGTGGTCTGGACCCCCCCTGGCATTGGCCGAAAATTGAATTTTGACTATATAAATTTAGGTTAACATTACATATTTACTACATTTAAGCCATAATTTGGGCTTGGACCCCCCTTGAAAAAAAATTTGGGCTTGGACCCCCCTGGAAAAAAATCCTGGATCCGCCCTTGCTTACAATATAATCATTGTTTTCATTGCGATAATTGTGTTTTGATCTGTCTAACCTTTCATTATCAAATGGGTATGGTCTATATTTTTGGCGGGAACCTAATTATCGTTGGAGCACTATACTATAGTAATAAAACCGATATTGTCCACCAAAATTAATCCGGGACAACTTAATTTTCGTGTGCAAAGTCCGTTAGTTGAGCGTCTTATAGACCCTGAGCTAGAAACATGTTTGCTCCCCCCCCCCCCCCCCCCCAGAGGGAATTTTGAAGACATATTTTTTCTTAAAGTACATTATCTTACAAACATTTTGAGCGTTGTTTGCACTCTGGCCGTTGGGGCTTTTGGCTGTAACCCTTATCTAAAACCCTTAACCCTATCATTTTTTTCATAAAAAATTACATTACTTATGTGGTCATATTTTCATCAAATATTGACCTACAGATGTCAAAGTGGTATCAAATGAAAGCTTATGACTTGCTCTTCATTTTGTAGTTATTTTATGCAAATTAGCTCATTTGCATATTCATGAATATTAATGATTTCCCTTGAAATTTGCATTTTTGGGCGAAAATTTGATAAATAACTTCTAAAACAAGGCATTTCTGTTCAATGGGAATTTTGTAAACATGGTTTATCTTAAAGTATATTTTATTAGAAACAATTTGAGCCTTGTTTGCACTCTGGCGGTTGGGGCTTTTCACCGTAACCCTTATCCAAACACTTAACCCTACCAAATTGTTCATTTAAATTTTGAAAATGACTTTGGTCATATCTTGATTGAATATTTACACACAGGTGTCAGAATGGTATCAAATAAAAGCTTATGACTTGCTCTTTCATTTTCAGTTATGTTATGCAAATGAGCTCATTTGCATATTCATGAATATTAATGATTTTTCCTTAAAATGCGATTTTCGACAAAAATGTGGTAAATACTTTCCAAAACGAGGCGTTTTAGTAGAGGGGAATTATGTAAACATAGTAAATCTTAAAGAAAATTATACAAGAGACATTTTGAGCGATGTTTGCACTTTGACCGTTGGGGCTTTTGGCCAAACCCTTATCTAAACCCTTAACCCTATAAATTGTTCAATCATTTAAAAACGTTTTTGGTCATATCTTGCTTGAATATTGACTTAGAGATGTTATAATGGTATCAAATGAAAGGTTTTTACTCGCTCAATAATTTGCTATAAATTTTATGCAAATTATCTCATTTGCATATTCATGAATATTAATGATTTTACTTAAAATTGTGACCTTTTTGCTAATATTTGGTAAATAGTTTCAAAAACATTGTGTTTCTGATCTGGGGGAATCATGTAAACATGGTTTATCTTAAAGAACATTTTATTAGAAACATTTTGAGAGATATTTGCACTCCGGCGCTTGGGGCCTTTGGTCATAATCCTTATCCAAACCCTTAACCCTATAAAATTGTTCACTCAAATTTTCAAAACATGCTTGGTCATATCTTGATTGAATATTGACCTACTGATGTAAGAATGGTATCAAATGAAAGCTAATGATTTATTCTTTAATATGCAGATATTTTATGCAAATCAGCTCATTTGCATAAGCATGCATATTAATGATTTGTCTAAAATTTTGATTGTTTTGCAATTGTTTTTATTTTGAATACGTACCAAAAGGTCCGATTGTTTCTTTCTCGTGAGTTTTCAACCATTTAATATCCATGTTCAGTCTTTTAACAACATCTAAACCCTGTTTGAAAACTATTTGATGTTTTGTTTGGAAGTAACAGGGATTTTAAAGTGTGCAGCCTATTATATTTTGTTCCTATAAATCTTATTTTCAATGTATGTATTTACACATTTGATCTTTTTAATCTTTATTGTTTTAAGTGCCAATAAGTTAAATTGATTTCTTTTATTGTGTCGGTGTTCTTGCTTATATCTAGTGTAGTTGACAGAATGTTATCCTTTGTAAAACTGCTACATGAATCCAAAATTGACACAAAACAGGACTTTAAACATAAACATTTTATCATATGCCATAGAATGATACTAAATGTGGAACTTTATTCTAATACACATATAAAATTAATCATTCCAATTATTTTTAAATTTATGGCTGAACAGAGATCCTGGAATGTAGACAAATTACATACATATAGCAAAATAACATTGTTAAGCAATTATCAAGGCCTTACTTTTGCCATTCACAGGGAGAAAACAGCATGGGTTTTCTCCATCAGGAGAGCCCTTCCTTATGTTTTCCTCATAGACAAGTCAATTTGTTGGCCTTAAGTGTATTTGATATGTGGCTGCCAGATCAGGGACACTGGTGTTACCATTCCTTTATGCTCTATTAAGGCATTTTCAATTCAGATAAATTAAGCTTGGGGTGCCATATGTAAAGCCTATGTATCAGATGCATAAAATCAAGAGATGTACGCGATGTATGTAGCTAGAGTACAGACAATTTCTTTTGTGATCAAAAGATTATTGCATTTATAACGATGCATGTATTTGTCTGTATCAGATCAGAACAGATGTGAACTGATCCATACTATCGACAGCCCATGCTGAATGTATATTCATATTCTTCCTTATCTACACATATTTCTAATATGTGCTTTCAGCATAGTACCACCTCACAATAAATTGAAAATAGTTCCCTTGCGATACACATACAATCTCTTTCAATATGGCATATGTTTTCCAGGATGGCATACGATGGCCATAGATATCTTCAGTTCAATATCTTCCTGATATTTAAATGCTACAACTATGCTACCAGGTTTAGATCAGCATGCGAAAATCCATATTAAGACACTACTTATTGCACTGTTCTAGAACAATTTGACCAAAAATGATTCACATCGCACTTGGTGGCAATCTTGGAATTACTCAAACTGTGGGAGTTGGGCAAGTTTATCATGATGGAAACCGACATAGATCAATTACTAAACATAACAGGGTTACTATGTACATAACATAACAGGATTACTATATAACATATAACACTGTCAGATGGAATACATTTTATGGATTTTCCACAATAAATGTGTTTTTGTCCCAAACATTTAAGAATCAATAGTATTTATGAATATCTAAATGAGCAAATCGACATGAAGTAATTGCAAATATACAAGCAATTCACTAGCTTTCATTTGATGCCATTTTGACGTTTGTAGATCAATATTTAATCAAGATATGACCAAAACCGTTTTGAAAATTTGAATAAAGAATTTGATAGGGTTAAGATAAGGGGTTTGGGTAAAAGACCCAAATGCCACAGTGTGAACATTGCTTAAAGTGTTATTCATGTAATGTTCTTTAAGATAAATTATGTTTGCATAATGCCTTTGAACAGAAACACCTTGTTTTTGATAGTATTTAACACATTTTCGCTGAAAATCACAATTTTAAGGAAAATCATTAATATATATGGCAATGCAACTGAACTAATATGCATGAAAAATAATAGCACATGGAAGAGCCAGCCATAAGCTTTAATATGATACCATTCTGATATCAGTAGGTCAATACGTAATCAAGATATGACAAAAACGTTTTGAAAATTTTAATGAACAATTTGATGGGGTTAAGGGTTTAGATAAGGGTCACCGCCAAAAGCCCCCATCGCCAGAGTGCAAACATTGCTCAAAATGTTTTTTATAAACTGTTCTTTAATTTAAACCATGTTTACATGATTCCCCCTGAGAAGAAAAACATGTTTTTGAAAGTGTTTACCAAATATTCGGAAAAAAGGTCACAGTTTTAAGTAATGTCATTAATATTCATAAATATGCAAATGAGCTAATTTGCATAAAATTTATAGCACATTATTAAGCAAGTCATAAGCTGTCATTTGATACCATTATAACATATGTAGGTCAATATTCAAGCAAGATATGACCAAAAACATTTTGAAATAAATGAACAATTTTATAGGGTTAAGGGTTTAGATAAGGGATTTGGCCAAAAGCCCAAATGGTCAAAGTGCAAACATCGCTCAAAATGTTTCTTATATGATTTTCTTGAAGATTTACTATGTTTACATAATTCCCCTGCACGAAAATGCTCTGTTTTGGAAAGTATTTACCACATTTTTGTCGCAAATCGCAATTTTAGGAAAAATCATTAATATTCATGAATATGCAAATGAGCTCATTTGCATAACATAACTGAAAATAAAAGAGCAAATAATAAGCTTTCATTTGATACCATTCTGACACCTGTGTGTCAATATTCAATCAAGATATGGCCAAATTCATTTTCAAAATTTAAATGAACAATTTGGTAGGGTTAAGGGTTTGGATAAGGGTTACGGCGAAAAGCCCCGACCGCCAGAGTGCAAACAAGGCTCAAAATGTTTCTAATAAAATGTACTTTAAGATAAACCATGTTTACAAAATTCCCCCTGGACAGAAACGCCTTCATTTGGAAAGTATTAACCAAATTTTCATCAAAAATTAGCAATTTTTAGGAATATCATTAATATTCATGAATATGCAAATGAGTTAATTTGCATAAAATAACTACAAATTGAAGAGCAAGTCATAAGCTTTTATTTGATACCATTTTGACATATGTAGATTAAAATTCAATCAAGATATGACCAAATAATTGGCTGTATATTTAAATGAAAAATTTGAAAGGGTTAAGGGTTTTAGATAAGGGTTACAGCCAAAAGCCCCAACGGCCAAAGTGCAAACAATGCTCATCTTGTAGCATTTGTTATAAGCTTTCAGAAAATCATACCCTTCAAAATTCCCTCGGGGGGGGGGGGGGGGAGCAGGGGTTATTGGTGGCTCAAGGTCTATTAACAAAACATTGCCGAATTGGGGTCATTACATATGCAGATGTCCCGGGTTAATCTTGCTGGACAATATATTCATGAAGATCAATCGACGATTGAAAACAAATAGAGCTCCGGCTACGAACACCATACATATCAAACCTAAACCTACTGTTATTTTGCATGTGGTGTTGTGAAACACCTGCAAGATTCGAACCAATGAGTACAACATTACGTACATATTGAGAATTAAGGTTTACAGACCCTAAAAAATCACCACTTTCTAGCCATATGAAATGCACCAAATTACACACACTTGTAAATACATTTGAAATAAGTTGATTCACCGTGCCGGATTTCAAGATTATGCTTCAAGAAGAAAATTATTTACAAATATTATTTTACTGTATATTTATTCATATTCAAGGCAGGTAATTTAGAACATTTTTGTCAAATAGTTCCATAAGTATACATCAATTCAAAATTCTAAACCGTTCAAAATGCTTATGTTTGTATTTGGAATAGAAATGTGACACAGTTTAGGAATTACTGGTGCTTTTCAAATTTCACATTGGGGTCTTTGGTGCTTTTGGGGGTTTGGATTCCTTAAGCACGTTTTTCGCCTAGTTTACATGGTTGGTTAAATTTGTAAACATGTGCCATAATATCGTGACCGAATTACACATTTGTGACCCGTCACGTTAAAAGGGACCTTATCCGAACTTCAAAAATCCAAATTTTGACAAACTTGTCAGACCCAGCACAGGTCAACCAGATACCGTATGCAAAAAATGAAGGCAAAGTAAGATAGGGTAAACATTCCATATATAAAAAAGTATAATCCAATTTTTTTCACCTGAAAGGGTGTGTCTAAGCAAAGAGGTTATTCGACGAGTTTACTGCTCGATATTTTGGTTAAGATAAGAGAAAAACGTGCGGCACGAGCATGAACACATTTCGAAATTGAAAGATTGTTCAATTGTAAAATGTGTTGTTATAAAACCTCGTAACTACAGCCTGATACACACTGTAGTTATAATGTTTTGCAATAATACCGACGATTTACCGCTAAGCGACAAGGCTGTTTCTCCTCAAGCTAAATGTAATGAACCGTTTATTTGGCTCCGCCCTGTCTCCCGAATAAAAACAGAATATACATACAAGTGAAAAATGTCGGCCCTAGTCTGGCTGCGCGGACTGCGCAGACTGACTAGGGTCGATATTTTTCACACACCCAATAAGGTCCCTTTTAGCGTGACGGGTCACATTTATATAGCGGAGGAACTAATGACCTTCATAATCATTTCTTTGATGTCTCTGTCCTAAATAATTTGTAAGAAACTTATCATCAAATCAACTCGTCTTTTATTCGATTCAATCCTCTTTTAACTTCCTTGTTGCTAGCACCCTTTACTAACGCCCCCCCCCCCCCCCATTTAAAAAGGTTATGGTGGTTGAAACCAAACACACATTTCCATCCACTTTGACATATTATATTAACCAAAAGTGAAAATTAGGGACCGTATCATAATTCTTTTAAATAAATGAAAGTAAAATTGCAATCAACAAAAATGTAAATTTGATGCTCGGATTTTTTTGCGACCAAAATTCTAATACTTGATAAACAACAAGGCTTGTTTTTGCATGAAGACCACAAAACATCTGGCTTTTCAAAGAAAGAAAAAAAAACTTATCGGTAGGATACGTGTTATATCGATAAACATAAAAAAGAGACACCCTCCAAATACGATTCACATGGAATAATTATGAACACCATAGACTAGACTAATCTCGACCAAATCATGAGACTTCCAGAGCCGAATCTGTCTACCACTCTGACGAATGCTTGGGCATTGAAGGTAAAAGTGAATTAAAAGATAAAATCTAATTAAATAGTGCTTGAAGTAATTGGTTGAATAATTTCATTACATGTTTCTCAACAAAGGGAGTTTGCAAATGAAAATGATAATAATAAAAAAACAACACTTTTTGACAAGAATTGGGTAATCAAAATTGTTTATCAAAATCATTTGTGGGTTTCTAATTTATAAAACCCAACGATCATTTTTTAATATTTGGCATTACCTATTGATTTCACAAAACATATTTGGCTGGTTTTCATGTGTTTTCGGCACAGTCTAATACATTATCAAAATACCAATATCACAATGACAATGCATTTATTATATTTTATTTTATTTAGAATCTGGAAAAAGAAACCTTGTAAAAAATGATACCAATATGAATCCAGACGAGCCTGTGTTTACGGTTTTCATATCCTCAATCTTATGTTAAAATGGAACATAATGGATAATAAGCATTTCCTTCTTTTCTCTTAATGTCTTCTATATGTTACATGAATGTTCATTAAGAGAACATGAAGATATCGGAATCGTATTTATTAAACTAGAAAAATATGCACGTGTTCGCCCTGAAACCACGGAAAGAAAAGCAGAAATGCTCATTGTTTATTTTTTCTCTCTGTTTCCTGATTAGAAACGATGTCAAAAACCAGAACTTGTTTGGGACCGGACTAATTAATATTAAGTGAATATATATTTAATCAGTTTCGATGCCGTATCATATGCAGTATACATGTATTTAAGAACAGTATATGATTTTGGTCCGAAATTCAAAGGCTGATCTAGATCCATGTTTGTCTAAGATACCATAAGGGATCCTTTCTCAGACACCATCCCAATAATGTCTATTTCTATGTTTTACAAGAAAATGTAAATGTTGTAGTGAAACTAGACCGAAATGTATTTAGATTAAAAGGTTTAATTTAAACATTCCAATTCGTAAAGCTTATCTTTAATTTCATCCACCTTTAATGATATTGGCCTCAGTCTTTCGGTCAGCTCGACAACTGCTTTCATGTGTTTTCCGAGAGAGTCTTTAGCGTCCCGTATTTCGAAATCATTTATCCGAATCCGATTGTTTATATTTTGGACAGGGTGTCCCATATGGTTAAGCTCTTTCTGTAGTCGTTCGTTTTCGTCAGATTTATTTCTTATTTCTGTGGTCAGTTTAAGTATTTGTGCATTTTCTATTTTAAGAAGTCTATTAACACAATCTCGCTCTTCCATTGCATTTTCCAGTGCGTGATGTATGTCATGAAGTGTATCCGTACTTTTATTTGCATTCACATCGCAATCTTCGTTTTCAAATCTAACCATTTTCCTCAAACGGTCTGTAGATTCATCAATAATTTTACACGTGTCTTTACCTTGTGGATCAGGATTTGTACTTTCAGAGAACATGCTTTTGACATCTTTGATTTTCGAATCGTTATCCATTAATTTTTCAGTAAGTTCAAGTTGTTCCCTTTTGGAATCTCGAAGTCGCTTTTGTAAATTAAGTTTCTCGTCATTAGACTTACGCAAGAGCTTTGCATTGTTTCTATATTTGTTATCTTTGTCATCTACCTGAGCTTTGAGCCATTTTACTTCCTCTCTTTTGGCATCTAACTGTGCTTTAAGCTTGGAGACCTCATCAGTTTTAACCCTCGTTACTGTTTTCAGTTTCTCGTTTTCATACCGTATGCTCTTCATGTTTTCTTTTAGCGCAACCATTGCGGGTTTGATTTTCTTCTTTGTGACTTTCTTTTTCACCACAGCCGGTTCACATTTCGTGTCCTTTGATTCAGTAAAATGTTCTATCTCGTCGACTTGTTCAGTCTGATAACGTCGCGTCTCCTCGTCTTCTTTACGTATAATTGTTGTGGCTTGTGGGGCTGGTTTAAGTCGCGTTTCAAATGTTCTCTGAGTAACTTCTTGCAATTTAGATCTGGTTGATGTATTATAATCTTGGTCATCTATTTTAAAGAGGAAATAATTAGTTTAATACACGTTTCTAGTATTTATATCTATTATAATCTTTTTGCATTCTAAAGATATTATGTATAGGACATCGATGACGGTCAATAACAAATACTTTAAATATCATATTTCCTATATTCCAATGTTCAAAAAATGTATTGCAAAGCACATTTATATCATTGACTTAATGGTTTCTTTGACAAATGCGCACAATTGCCTCAAACTATGGAAACACTTGACCTGGCAAGATAAGTACTATGTACGACATTTTTTTCTTCCCTTTTCTTCTTTTTTACACTTTTCAAAATAGAAAAAAAATTACAAACTTAAAATGTCATTTTATTTATTATATAAGTGTTGATTAATATCTTTCCTTTAATTCACTTTTCCAAATGGCGACTCACAAAATACGTCTCCTTTATGTCTCTTAGTCTGCAGATGCACATTAAAGCATATTGAATCTATCACGGTGTACAGAAGGAAATGAAACTGTTCCTCTTTATGTCTGTACTTTATATCTTACCAAAACAATCTTCGGCTATGATCTTTTCAGTGGGAAACGCTTGGGGAAGCATCGAGAAAATGCTGTTATCAAACATGTTTTCTCTTCCATTATATTTCCCGCTTTAGAATCTATACAAACCCGTTTTCCAAGTGTATTCCATTCATCATTTGATACCAAACACCCATGCAACTTCGGTTGCCATTCGTGGGAACGCAAATTGACGAGGGTATCCGGGCCCATAGTAAATTTCCGTAACAATGGATGACACCCGACGTTGCACGAATTGGTTGTATCTAATGATGGATGTAATACCCAAACAGACTGACGATTATTCAGAAATTCTCACCTAATTCAGTTTTCCTAATGGCGACACACAACTGCCGTCTCCCATACGTCTCTAACGCCTTCAACAGCAGCTTACAGTGTCTCGACTCAATAATATTATACAGGAAGAAGTCAAACTGTTCCTCTTTATGCCTACATTTAATGTCCTTAATCTGGTCTACTGATATGGCCCCTTCAGCCAAACATTTGTCCATTAGCCTATCTCGTATAGTTTGGGTCTCGTGTTTGATTCGAATCCAGTTCTTCTGTACTTTGAGACAAAGCTCTTCTTCGTTCATGGTTCTGTGCTATTCTCGTTAATGTCTTCGTTTGATCTAAAATCAAAAGAAGTGTGTTTCAATACCAAGTCGTCTTTGCCGGGTTTTAAAAAATGTATACAAATAACTTTATTCAAGTATTTAGGCCTCTGGCCCATAAACATATACATGATGGTATATAAACAGTAGAAGTGACGTCATCATAAGGACAATTGTCATAATAATATATGAAAAACAGATAGGTAATATTAGACAATAGAATATTGGATAGCGTCGCAAGGAAGTGCAAATATCATGTTGTACAGGGTATTTCCACTTAATTACCACGCTACTTGTTGGATCTAAGGTTGTCATGAAATCATAAAGAATGAGACAGCAATAGAACATACTTACTAACTTACTTACTGTAGAAGATTTGATACGGAAGGGCAATGCTTAACAATTATTTTTTTTTATTTAGACAGAATTAATTTGTTGAATTCGTTTTCTTTCTTCAAATGCTTCTAGTAGAAATTTGGCAACTCTTATAACAGTATCTCGTTCCTTTAACATCATTATATCATAGAATGTCATTTCCGTTCTGTTTGTTAACCAATAAGCTCTGAAATGTTTTTGTCTTATTTCCTCATAACTGTTGCATTAAAAAAACATATGGTATTCATTTTCAATAACAATTATATCATTTTTATGACACAATGGACAGTATCTTCTCTCTCTGTCTATCCCCAGATGTCTACCCCGTTCGATCATTAGATCATGGCTAGAGCATCTGAAGTTAGACAGAGCTCTTCTGTGCGAATATGATATGTCAATTGATAGATAAAATTCAGGTTCTAAAGCAGATTTAAATAATTTGTACGTAAGACTCTTTGGACTGCTTTCAATATCTGATGACCATTTTTGCGTAAAGGAATCGATCAGTCTCTGAGAAAAAGCTTTTAAAAACACATCACTATTTCCAATGTCATGTGCAATCCAGATATACCCAAATCCATAACGATATAAAACATTTTAATACAAGTTGCCCAAGTAAACCTTCCTGCTTCATCAAGCTGTTTTAGCATTAAATAACACTGCTTTGGATACCTCGAATTGTCCATGTGCAAAATCTTTAACCAATATTTTATACAATAAACCATGTATGAAGTGCAAAGTGGTAGTCTGCCACACTCACCTAGTGCCATAGCGTCACAGGTGTTGTCTGACAGACCACACACTCGCTTACAAAAACGGATTTGAACTTTTTCAATCCTTTCTACTACACTATAACCCCATATGTGGGAACCATAGCAAAGTATGGGTTTTACACAAGAATCAAACAATTTAAACATATCTGTTATTTCTAAAAAACAAAACTGTCTACGTAGACGAAAAATATAATTCATTGCTTTTATAGCTTGAAGAGACAACATTTCGTGAGTTTTGGCCCATGATAATGTAGATGAAAAATATAAACCTAGGTATTTGTAGAATGGGACTATTTCGATTTCATTATCGTTTAGAATCCATTTTTCTGTGTTTTTTACTATACCTCCATTCCTAAAGACTATAATCTTTGTTTTGTCAATATTAATTTTAAGACCAACAGAAGTCGAAAAATCAGAAATACTATTAATCTGTTGTTGTAGGCGAGAAACGGTATCTGCAAAACTTGATACGTCGTCTGCAAACATTAGTAAATTTAACTTATCGACAGTTTCAGATATGAAAATGCCTGAATCACTCGTCCTATTAACATATGCTGCCAAATCATTGATGAACAAGGAAAATATTTTCGGACTTCCACAACATCCTTGACGGGTGCCAACGTTGCAGTTGAAATAATCTGTTAAGGAGTCACCGACCTTAACGCATGATTTCAACTGTCCGTACATAGACTGAAGTGTAGATAAAAAATTGTTTTTGATACCTTTGCGTGTAAGCACACCCTATTACCGGCTATCACTACAGCAATTGCTAACCTTGGGCAGTATCATCTATAAATAGCGGGTGAACTGGGTAGGTCATTTTTTTCCATATTTGTTTTGTGTAAAAGCGTTTCTCAGCTATAATTTGTAGTGCCCATGGCTGGCCATACATTTGAGCACCTACATATCAAATATTAGCTCAGAGAGTCCTCAAACAACAAAATAATTCACCAACAAAGTTGAAACTTCACATATTTGCATATAAAATTAATCTTTCCATGCAAATAGCAGAAAAACACTGAAGCAAATGTTGCAAATTTTATTACAAAATGGATATCTAGTATATTATCTACCAACTAATTGCTTGTGAAGACAATCAACTCTTCTATCATGCTGTTATAGTCAAACAAAGTTTGGTGAGCTACAAATTTATGCAATCACGAACAGCACATAGGGGGATCACGGACAGAAGATTCGTACTTGAAGTAGGCAATCACAGACAGCATAAATGATACTATTTTGCTTGTCTATATACAATTCTTTTTCATTATCCAAGTGGTCACGGTGTGAAATATTTAAAAATTTACTGATAATAATTACAACAATACACGAATGCTAGTACTTTTGTTTGATAAAAGAGCATCAGATACGAATAAGCTATGTATGAAGCAAGAACTTCGCATATTTTGCTTAATTGAAGTTGTAGTTCCGGAAATTTCAAAAAGCACCGACGATTAATCAATATATAACAGTAAACCAACCCTGTTTTAGCACAAAATTCATTGCTACTTCCTTCTTTTAACCGTTTTCAGAGCAAACGTTGTTTTAATGTCCCTAATACGGATTGTTTTTGAAAGGCATTGTGACAAAAGAAAAGTGCTTTTTAAGTAATTTCCCTTTTTCCCGCATTACTTTCTTGGTTACAATGTGAACAAATGTTAGGATTATGTACAGTGTACACCCCTTTTTGTTGTCTTCAGTACATTTAAAGATTGACCAGACTAGACTTGGTACAGACCCGTAGGAACAGGGGGGGGGGGGGGGGCTAGGGGGCTAAGCCCCCTCAAAGTTGGCCAAAAATGCCGAATTTTCTTAATTTTACACTGAAAATTTTGGGAATATCCGAATTAGCCCCCCAATATTCAGAACAAGGCCTTTAGCCCCCCAATATGAAATTGCTTCCTACGGGCCTGTGGCGTACATAAATATTGATAAATCGTCGGTGTAACTGTTATAACATTTTGTAACTACAGCTTAAATCAAGCTGTTGTTAAGATATTTTAGAATTACACCGACAAGGTATTATTGTTTGTCTGAAATTACGTCACGTTTTACGTAATAAAATCGTTCCCAATTATCATCCGTGAAAAAGACGACTGTCCTATTAAATGAAAATACACGACACTGGCTGGCCCGTAGGGACAGGGGCGCTGGGGTGGGGCTACCCCCCCCTTGGACAAAAATGCCGAATGTTCCTTGTTTTGCACTGAAAATTTTGAGAAAATCCAATTTAGCCCCTCCAGATGCTGGCCCGGTGAGGGGCTTTATGCCCTCCCCCGTATAAAATTGCCTCCAACGGGCCTTAAGGACAGATCCTCCAGTTGTTACTGCGCAACTTACTGCGCATATCCTAAATAACGAAAATAAAGCTGTTTCAGTAATTGGCCTTTTCAGCAAATGAATTTTTTACATTTAGTTAATGTTTGGTTGATAAATGACAAGACCCTTTTCGGTTATTTCAATTTTCTCTGTTTGGTCAATTAAAGTGTAATAGTACTCGGATGGTACATTTCGCTTTCGGTTACGCGTTCAACATGTGGCGTTAGCGATAGGAAACGGAGCAACAAAAGCAAAGTGGTGTTTTATGAGCTAGTCCGCTTCAGATGGACACAAAAGATGACACTTTTTATTATCTAAAGCTGGTAATAAGGAAGAAAATGGATAAAAGTAGTGAAACAATTTCGGACAGAGCTGCAAAAAGTAAATCAATTTTTACTTATAACTAAGAAAAACGCTTGGTTTGATATATTTTTCTTTCTTTGTTTTTGTAGGTATGACCAAGCACTATGTCTATATCAAAACAGAAAAAATTCTTACCGCTGGAATATTTTTTATTATCAGAAACGTTGCGAAAATAGAGCAATTTCAGATACTTTTGAAAGAATGATTTACTAAAAATTTCAAAATCATCAATTTATTTTCCCAAAATGATACTCATTTATACAGAATGAAATATATTGAACACAATAAAGACTTATTTATGTAATGCTAGTCATTTCGAACACCTTTTTTGTGGGTATTTAAGTGACACCTCATTTTTGCCATTTTAGACAAGAGTAGTCTCCCTTGAAATCCAATAACTTTTTAATTCGCTTGGTGACCTATAGTTTTTAAGTCATTTTCTTACTTCTCATATATTTAGATATCAATACAGAAAAAATCAAAAAAATCTTACCGTAGGAAATAAATGGAGGATCTGTCCTTAATTTAACTCCTTAGCATGTTACAATCATATTCTATATATAAGTAGCAAATTGTAAAAGAAAGTTGGTGCATGACTTTGTTTGTAAGGTTAACCATCGCTAAAAGAAACACAAAGGTTATATAATCAAAGGCAGTTGAATTCTTGAAATTTAATAACTTTTAAGAAAAATAATTCTCTACAATAAATACAGATATAAATATTTCTTTTGTAAAAGGGAAGGTTTCTTCCAAGTATCCGTGACGCAATTTCGGGTAAACAATAGTATTTCGTCAGTGTGATTCTTAAGTCTAAAACTAATGCTTGATCTGTACTGTAGTTGCAAGCTGTATAACAACACCTACGATTTAAAAATACGTGCATGTAAACCTAGTGTATTTTTGGCACAAAATTCATTCCTTTTTTGTTAAAGTGACATTTCACAGATATTTTTCATAAATGTTTCTTTTATCTTCATCTGAAAGAGCACATTTAATTATGAAAATTCTGAAATTTTCAAGTCAAAATATTGCGCCGTTTACGAGAAATATAATTTTTTGTGTTAAGATTTAACAAATTGCTGTGGACAACAGTTCAGATTTATTAAAATTTGCCATGTCTATCTCAATTTTAAAGGTGCGTTTTTCGATTATCAGCGACAACTTCAAAAAACTGATTGCATTTATATTCATAAGAATAACCAATCTTGGTATCAAGAAATACTTTAAAAGAGTGAAATAAAAATGAAATGTTCCTGATTACAAAGGCATTATGGGTTTATAAATAAAACTTCCTAGGCCAGGGGCCAGTTTCGTCAAAAGATTTAAGACGTATTTTTGACTTACCAATGTCCTACCACACGTTTAGAGGAAGAAACACGTATCGCCAATCAACCGATTGGCAATGGCTCGCGCCATCGCTCGCGCCATAGCCCCAACCGAACACCAATAGTGCGAGCTATTGACGTCACTTCTGTAGCTATAGCTCCAATTGAACAGCAATGACCCGAGCTATAGTCCGACCACCGGAAAAGTGTGGTCGGACCATGGCTCCATTACGTCATTCGGTTTTGATTTAAACATATTTTATTGCCATCGAAAAATGATGCATACATGAGGAAATTTACAACAATGGAAATTAACATTCGGCAAATGGGTCTGGCCACAAGTTCTAACAACTTAGGTACGGCCATTCCCTTTTAACATACATGGATTAGAGTCTTAAATTATACACGCATTGTATACCTGCTAAACTGTACGGGCTTGTGCGTACAGTTTGACAGCAAATACATGAATGTTGACATGGACGAAAATTCTCTTAAATTATTATATGACAATGACATTCCGGCAATGAAACATATTAATAGATGGTATAAAATATGTATTATCTGTCTCTAGAAAATTAGAAAAGAATAGATGTATTTCTTGTCAGCTGGGAGGTGATGGAGGTTTACTAGACGTTGATCAGGCTGCAAAACGAAATTATCCAAAACTGTTTGTTTCCTTGATATAATTTTGAATTGTTCTGAAGATGAAAGAGTTTTCGTCAAATGTTAAATTTTCTGATCCAAAAGCAATAATTTTTCGTTTAAGGGATGGAATCTGCGAAGTGAATTGAAGAGTCGTAATCTTGAATTAGTATATAAAGCACATCGAAATAAAAAGTGTTCGGCGTCTTCAATAATGTGTCCACAGTTGCAATTTGCATTCGGAGATATATGATTAAGAAACAAATCATTTTTTAAATCGCTGCATTTGTTCCTTATCCGAGTGTAATAAACTGATAGCTTTCGCTCACCTACATGAAAATATTTTGGAACACTAGGAACGGTATACATTTGTAAAATGCGCGATTTAAATAATGAAAGAGATTGTATTGATTTAACGTCATTCGGAACTCCTCGGATAAACAGTGGACCAATCAGTGTCTAGTAAACAAAGGTTTTGATTGGCTGACACAAAACGGGGGAGTGAGTATAATAGATAGAACAGCGCTGGTTCCCAACGATGGCGCGAGCTATTGACAATCGAAGTCGGCCATATATAATGACCCCACTTCGGCAATGTTTTGATAAGGCACTATTATCGATTCACAATTAAACGAGAATAATTTCAGTTGTTTTGATAAAGCAGTTCTACTGTAAAAATTCTCGTTTAATAGTGAATCTATTATAAACTGAGGGACTTTGCACACGAAAATAAAGTTGTCCCGGGTTAATTTGGGTGGACAATACAGCGATGTCATTGTTATTTATTTGATATTAAAATCAGATAAATGGAGAATGTTTTTATCCAATTAACCATGGCGCAATTTCGGTGAAACAATAGTGCATCGTATGTGTTGCTATAAAATCTCGTAAGTACGGCTTGTATGTGGCCATAGTTGCGAGACTTTATAACTACACTGACGGTTTGTCAATACATATCTGTAAATCTAGTCTACTTTTAGCACAGAGTTCATTGCTATTGATAATATAAGAAATGGAATCTTATGGTTAATAGGGTTAAATTTTACGCTATAAATAGAATGGTCCAACCGGTTTTAGCTGCTAAAAATCTTGTAACCACGGCTTCATTCAAGCTGTAGTTGTGTGGTTTTAGAATCATACGGACAAAACACTTTTGTTTGTCCGAGATTCCGTGCGTTTGCTTTATAAAGAGTTTTTGCTGCAACATGTATCTGTTTAAGCCGAGTCCAGTCGTTAACGTCGGAGTCTGTCAATCTAGGGGTCGCGAGTTCAAACCTCAGCCCAACCAGTATCCATTCTTACATTTGACAGAAGTCATTTGTCTCTCACCAATGGGTGTAAATCATCTATGTGAGAGCGCAGATAGAGGCTGTGTACTTTTATTGAGAGGTCTATTTGTCCAATGACATCTCGGCTTTACTTCACCATGCAAGGTGAAACTTAACACAGAATAAAGAAACAAACATTTTAACCATTTCCAAAACAATGCCTTTTTACACTCCTTTTAGAAAATGCTTGAGGCAAAAGTAGACAGGACTAGTGATCATCAACATTTTATCATTTTGTCTCAATACTGTCTATGCTATCTTGTACAAAGTTATATTCTTGTCAGGTTCCACTTTGTCTTCTGCAACAGCCTGTCAATTTGGGCATTCACAAGTTTGTCCGTATAGTTATGGTCCAATATAAAAATGATAATCTTACAACCCTAGGTGTAAATTACCTAGCTGACTGATCTTTGACCCTTCACTAGTTTCTGTATTCACTTACCTAGGCTAGTTGCAATCATGTACTTTATGCAGACAACCTCGATGTTTTATCGATATCAATAGATTCTTGCTTGATAATCCGTTATCACCGATATCTCTTCTTCGTTTTGCAATGAGGCCAAAACGCTGTTGATACATGTTGTAGCGCATCTGCCTCTCATTCGAGAGAACCCGGGTTCGATCCCCGGCCGTGGCAAAAATCTTTTCTAACTAATGTCACCCACCAATGGTTTGATATTGTTAACCTATATGGTCGAGCAGCTGGAGACTCGGTTAGTCTATTGTGTTAGTACTTGTATGAGAAACAACAGGAATCCCTGGTTAGGCGTTCAATGTGCTGCGATATAACCATGGCAGTTGAAAACGGCGTAAAACCCCAATAAACCAAATTGTTTCGCAATGAAAAATACAAATTGCACCGCACGAAACATTCGATCGAAATGTTTGATGATTCATTGACCGACTTTGGAATAGCAGGATTCTTATATTTGGGTGGGTTCGATCTATTTAAGTTAAGTCTGACTAAATGAAATTTAACCCCATTAAAAAATATTACAGTCATATTGTGTGCCTGAAACAGCGACGACCTGATGAAAAATCCACAAGTTTCACTGTAAAGTATGTGCAGTTTTTTAACGTTTGCAACCCATCATTAGTACTAAAGAGCCAGAGGTGAAATTTGATAAGTGCTAGTAATTCCTGAACTGTGTTACATTTCTATTCCAAACATAACCATTTTTAACGGTTTAAAATTTTGAATCAATGCATACTTACGGAAATATTTGACAAAAATGTTCAAAATTACCTCCGCTGCATATGAATATAGAGTAAAATAATATTTGTAATTATTTTCCTTTTGAAGCATAATCTTGAAATCCGGCACGTTGAATCAACTTATAAGAAGTGTATTTACAAATGTGTATAATTTAATGTATTTCGTACGGCTAGAAAGTGGTGTTTTTAACGATGAGCTGTATACCTTAACCAACAAACTATCATCTACAACTAATGGTTGCTTACGTCCTTCAATTTTGTGTTACTAAGCTTTAACCATATCTAGATGAAAGGAACTTGCACGATTTCTATGTCTATAATTCAGAAATTGGCTAGTCTATCAAGAAATGGTGTCAGTTCATTATTTATGCTCCTTTCAGACAACTTCTTGTTGAAAGAGACGCCGCTTTTCCAACAAGACATATTGTTCTGTGTTGCCATTAACTTATGTCCGGGTTTGCCATTCAAATTTTCAATATGCTGTTCGTGATAGCCGCATCGGCATCAGTGTTTAGTTTTAATCGGTCAGTCTGAAGTTAATTCAATTCAGACAGTTTTCTAAATTTACACAATGTAAGAAAATTGACTGACTGTTTTAATTGTTATATTAATTCTAATGATCATCTTATCATTTTCTCATTATATGGACTGAAAGTTGGATTTTACGTACAAAATTGTGAAGTTACGACTTTGTCGCTGAATAATTTTGTTGTTTTGGGATTCTTTGGGCTAATATTTAATATGTAGGTGCTCAAATGTATGGCCAGCCAAGTGCACCACAAAAATAGCTGAGAAACGCTTTAACACAAAACAAAAATGGAAAAAAGTATGACCTACCCAGTGCATCCGCTATTTATAGATGATACTGCCCAAGGTTAGCAACTGCTGTAGTGATAGCCGGTAATAGGGTGTGTGTAAGTGCGTCCCATAACTTCTCATGGTCAATACTATCAAACGCCTTTTCGTAGTCAATAAAAATACAGTAGAATCGACCTTTTCTTTTTGATAAATATTTTTGAGCTACAGACATAAGTATGAAAATATTGTCAAATGTAGAATAGTTTGCACGGAATCCTGCTTGTGATTCATCTATACAGTGCCCTCCAAAAGTCCTTGGGCAAACTCTTTTTTGCCCTTTTCAGTAAAGTTATTGCAAAATTCCAATATTTAGGATATTTTTTTATTTATTATTATAAAAATCATCAATAACCTTGAACATATTCAAAACCAATTCTATAATTCTGGCAATTTATTGACAAAAATACATTTTTTGGAAAATGAGCGCTAAATAGCAATTATGCCAATAATTGTCAAGACTTAGAATGGTCTGCTGTGGCTTGTATAAAAGCATGTATACGATGCGGCATGCTTGAAACAAGGTATTGGCATGTCTCCGGAGTGACTTGGTCCCAACAAATCCTCACATTATGCTTAACGTCTCGAACGTTTTGGTTGCAGGTGTTTCGGAGACTGATTTTCATTTCTTGCCAACGATTTTCAATCAGATTGAGGTCAGGGGACTGAGGTGGACAATTCAAACATTGGAAATGGTTTTCCTGCTTCCACTCATTCACAATTTTTGCTCTATGACGCAATGCTCCATCATCCTGGGATGTAAAGTCATTTCCATATTCTAGTAGATGGGCTGATGGCACTGCACGATCTTGTAAAATCTTGGTGTAACCCTGAGAATTCAGCTTTCTTTCAACATAAGCCATACACCCAGTATCCCTGCAACTCATTGTTCCCCAATCCATTACACTACAACCTCCAAACTTCACCGTGTGAGCAGTACAGTCACTACAAAGCTGCTCACCAGATCTCTGTCTCATGCACACTGTACCATCATTCTGAAACAGAATGAGTTTTGATCATCACTGACAAGTACAGCAGACCAATCCAGTCCTGGTGTTCTCTGGCAAAGTCCAAGCACAATTGTCTATGATGAGGGATCAGCAAAGGCTTCTGAACAGCCAAATGGTCATTTAGTCCTGCGGCATGGAGTCTTCTCCATACTGCCAATGTTGTTGCAAACACATCTGTGTCTCTCCAAGTAGACTGTAGCTGTGGAACGGTCCCAAAGTGAAGGTCTAACCATCAGTCTGTCATCCCAAGTACTTGAAACTCTTGGTTTGCCAATTCTAGGCCTGCCATCATGGCTTCCAGTCATTGCATACCTCTGCAGTAAATGGTAAATCATCAATCTGTACTAGATAAAGAGCAAACATTTCCAGAAAATGTTAAATTTTTACTGTATTTATAACAGTAAGTTATCAATTCATCTAGCAAGCATTGAAATAAAAATGCAATTGCCTCCCTATGATGTCCAATCTGCCTAGAGATGTCTGCAACAGAGATACCCTGCTCTCTCATGAGTTGGCAACAAACTCTTCCCTCTTCTGTCAGCATTTGTTTGTAAATTCTTTTCTCAGGTGATCAGGGACTGTTTTCTGGTCACCAGTTATATGATGTTTCCATTCGCTTTCGAAAACTGGTTTAAAAGGTTGCATACAGACATAAAATATCTATGCGTCCGTTATTGTGTTAATAATGGATATTTTATAAAATTGATTTATTTCAATGAATCAAAGTCTAATTTCGAGGAAAATTACTAAAATTATCGTAGAGAGTGTTTAATTATCTCCCTGTATTAGAAAGAGTTGGAAAAATCCAGGCATTTTCTCTAAAACCCACGGAAAAGGGCAAAAATGCATAATGAAATATTTGTCCAAGGACTTTTGGAGGGCACTGTAATATTAAACTTATCACACCATGCTGTTAATCTTGACGTAAGTATATTCACAAAAATCTTACAAATACAATCTATGAGGGAAATACCTCGATAATTATTAGGATCAGATAAACTCCCCTTTTTATGAACTGGCGTAATAATGCTCCTACACCAATTGAGCGGAATATTTGATTGATCAAAAATTTCATTAAACAACAAATTCAAATACGGCAGTATTTCATTAAGAGTATGCTTGTAGATTTCTGCGCAGAGACCATCAGGCCCTGGAGACTTACAATTTTTTTAATGATCTCACACTTTTAACAATTTCGGCATCCGTTATAGGAATATTGAGATCATCACAGCTATGAGGATGGCTGAGATTACGTAAAATCTCATTTTGAGTATTGTGATCATGCTCATTTGCATTAACTACACTAGCATCAGGATTATGCGATAAAACAGATTTAAAATGATTTAAAAAGTCAGTAGAACTTATAGGGTCTGTACTAGTGTTCGTTTTTTTCTCGGAACTGAGCATACCCCAAAACACTTTAGGGTTATTTCTATTTTTAACAAGCTCTGTCCTTCTTTTCTTCATATAATTTGATTTTTTCTTTCTGCATAGAGATTTAAATTTGTTTCTCCATGTTTTATACTTCATTAAATCTGAGAAGTGATTGTGGTTTCTAAATCTACGTAAACATTTGAATTTAATTTGTTTGACACTATCACACTCTCTGTCCCACCATTTGGGACCATTTACATTAATTGACTTTTTTCGAATAGCCATTTTATCTGCAGAATTACTGAGAGTCTGTATAAAATCATTAAGGAAGAAAACTGCATTTTGATCTGGATTTCTATTAATCCTTCTCTTGAAATCATTAAAATACATAGAAAACTTAGAATTAAAATCGTCTATATGGAAATCATTCCATTTAAACTTTGTCCACAATGTATTTTTAGTATTAACATTTTCTAACTGAGTTACATTTTCAGTTTTATAGAACTCTAACGTGCAACGCAATGGGAAATGAACAGATTCGTCATTTTCAAGGATAGAAAAGTTGGTTACAAATTTGAACAATTCAGTAGAACAAATCATATAATCTACTACACTTGCCCCTTGGTTAGCAGTACAAGTGTAGTTACCGACCATATCGCCAGAAACTCTACCATTTAAAATGTGAATGTTATGAGAACAGCATAAATCAATTAATGAAAGACCAAATTTATTGTAAAACATGTCTTTAGATGTTCTTGGTGTACAAAAATCATCAGAAGGATAATCATTGTCTCCAAAAATATATACAACGTCATCACTACTTATGTAATCACGAAAATTCTTTATTCGGGAATTTAAATCTCCCGCCAAAAATAGACTAGACTCCGGATAATCTGTACGTATAGTATTCAAATATTCGTTTAAGGTTTCAATCCCATTTTGATCTCTTTCTGTATAAATGGGTGAATATTCTGGTGATATGTAGGCAAATATAAAGATGATGTCTTTGTACAAAATATCAAATTCAGAAAAATAAAATAATAAGACAACACAATTTTCAAAAGCATGATAAACTCGCCTAATTAAGTTAGACTGGATGGTATTGTTATTAACAAAGACGGTTACTCCGCCTGACCCACGTGACTTTGACCCTTTTCTTTCTCTTATATAGCTATGGCCTGTGAAATCTGGCAATATATCATCGAATGGGGAACCGTAGCGGGTTAATTGCCCCTGCGAGTAGTGTGGTGGCGCCGTTGTTCCCGGTCCAACCAGCATCCGGAAGTTCCCTTTATTTACATGTAAAAGCTATCACAGAACGTAAATATGTTGCTTACTTTCAAGCTATTTTCCTAAATTAAAACGTAAAACACAGAAAATGGATTAGAAATTTGGTTTTATGAAGAATCCGGAACTGAGAAATGAACTACGAAAACGAAATGCTAGAGTTTCAGGTAGAAAAAGCGATTAAGTAGAGCTGTAAGTATCAGCATGAAAACGAAAGTAGATAGCCGGAAACCGGCATGAATCTCAATATAAAATCTCAGTTCTATTCGCAAAATTAATTTGTTATCATAAAGTGTTTATTCTTGAAATGGATATATATAATGTTAAGACTAAGTTTTCTTCGTAAAATCCAAACCATTTTCTTATCTCACGATCTTTACATCCCTTAAAACTAGAAACATAGCATAATTTATGCTGTGTTAAAACGGTTGTAAAAGACTTATAGCTTTATGGGCGCACACGATATTGTTGCTCATTAACACAATTAGGTTGTTAATCAATTTTTAATTCTTTTGAATACAAAACGATTCCTTTTGGTAATCCTTATTGGTAAAGTTTTAATCCTTTTCCAAACAAAACCTTGTTTCAACATCCCTAATACAATAGGCTTGGAAACTTTGAGGAAAGGAAGAAAATGCTGAAAATGCTGTAAACCATCACTTTCTTCTTTTTCCTCGATATTTTCATTGAAATATGTTGTGCACAAACAACATCTTTACCAATATCTGTTTTGTTGTCAGCAGGAACTTTCCATCCTAAGATTGTGTCATTTAAAAAAGAGTTGGGTCACCTTTGAAAACAAATGGGAAAAAAAACATTTTCATTTATTTTCCTGAATCAAATGTTTTGCAGTAAAACAAATAAACTACTACATGTATACAGTATTGAGTAAGCGTGTATGCATTAGTTAGAAACATTGTTAGAAAAGGAAAAGTGCTGGATATATCAGCCTTTTCTTCTGGTGCTTTCTTAGCTTTCTCAGAAATTTGAGATCTTTCACTATTTACCCTTTTCCAAACCTACGTGTCTTAAAGTTTTCCAACATTAAAGGTAATGTAGATGCCAAATGCATCTTGATAAAGGTAGGACTTGTGTGCAAATTATCATAGACTACCAAAAAAGTATCAAGTCAAAAGGAGACAATGCTAGATATCAGCATTTACTTGTTTTGCCTCAATCCCTTTCAATCCTTACCTATTATTGATGTCAAATTCTGGTCTTGTCGAGAGAGGGTTAAAACCAGGTGAAATTATGGAAAATGGTTAACAAACTGAATGACATAAACTTCTAAGAAGTGTGTATTATGAGGGAAAACAGAGGAAGAAGAGGAGAATAATATTATTTGGGTTACCGGGAATCCCAAAATTTTCATTTTTTCGCTCCAAATTATGTTAGATCTAATAGGGTTCTACTTAATCAAGTAAACAGTGACATAATTTCGGACATTTTTACATTTTAACAACAGTTTACTTCAGCTATCGTGTGTTTTCCGTGTTGTGTATTACCAGGTAAAAGGGCGAGTGTAGTAAATATTGGACCGTGAACCACTGCGCCACCTATCAAAGGAAAGATAATCCGCTACGGTTCCCCATTATTGGGGAACCGTAGCGGGTTAATTGCCCCTGCGAGTAGTGTGGTGGCGCCGTTGTTCCCGGTCCAACCAGCATCCGGAAGTTCCCTTTATTTACATGTAAAAGCTATCACAGAACGTAAATATGTTGCTTACTTTCAAGCTATTTTCCTAAATTAAAACGTAAAACACAGAAAATGGATTAGAAATTTGGTTTTATGAAGAATCCGGAACTGAGAAATGAACTACGAAAACGAAATGCTAGAGTTTCAGGTAGAAAAAGCGATTAAGTAGAGCTGTAAGTATCAGCATGAAAACGAAAGTAGATAGCCGGAAACCGGCATGAATCTCAATATAAAATCTCAGTTCTATTCGCAAAATTAATTTGTTATCATAAAGTGTTTATTCTTGAAATGGATATATATAATGTTAAGACTAAGTTTTCTTCGTAAAATCCAAACCATTTTCTTATCTCACGATCTTTACATCCCTTAAAACTAGAAACATAGCATAATTTATGCTGTGTTAAAACGGTTGTAAAAGACTTATAGCTTTATGGGCGCACACGATATTGTTGCTCATTAACACAATTAGGTTGTTAATCAATTTTTAATTCTTTTGAATACAAAACGATTCCTTTTGGTAATCCTTATTGGTAAAGTTTTAATCCTTTTCCAAACAAAACCTTGTTTCAACATCCCTAATACAATAGGCTTGGAAACTTTGAGGAAAGGAAGAAAATGCTGAAAATGCTGTAAACCATCACTTTCTTCTTTTTCCTCGATATTTTCATTGAAATATGTTGTGCACAAACAACATCTTTACCAATATCTGTTTTGTTGTCAGCAGGAACTTTCCATCCTAAGATTGTGTCATTTAAAAAAGAGTTGGGTCACCTTTGAAAACAAATGGGAAAAAAACATTTTCATTTATTTTCCTGAATCAAATGTTTTGCAGTAAAACAAATAAACTACTACATGTATACAGTATTGAGTAAGCGTGTATGCATTAGTTAGAAACATTGTTAGAAAAGGAAAAGTGCTGGATATATCAGCCTTTTCTTCTGGTGCTTTCTTAGCTTTCTCAGAAATTTGAGATCTTTCACTATTTACCCTTTTCCAAACCTACGTGTCTTAAAGTTTTCCAACATTAAAGGTAATGTAGATGCCAAATGCATCTTGATAAAGGTAGGACTTGTGTGCAAATTATCATAGACTACCAAAAAAGTATCAAGTCAAAAGGAGACAATGCTAGATATCAGCATTTACTTGTTTTGCCTCAATCCCTTTCAATCCTTACCTATTATTGATGTCAAATTCTGGTCTTGTCGAGAGAGGGTTAAAACCAGGTGAAATTATGGAAAATGGTTAACAAACTGAATGACATAAACTTCTAAGAAGTGTGTATTATGAGGGAAAACAGAGGAAGAAGAGGAGAATAATATTATTTGGGTTACCGGGAATCCCAAAATTTTCATTTTTTCGCTCCAAATTATGTTAGATCTAATAGGGTTCTACTTAATCAAGTAAACAGTGACATAATTTCGGACATTTTTACATTTTAACAACAGTTTACTTCAGCTATCGTGTGTTTTCCGTGTTGTGTATTACCAGGTAAAAGGGCGAGTGTAGTAAATATTGGACCGTGAACCACTGCGCCACCTATCAAAGGAAAGATAATCCGCTACGGTTCCCCATTGATTGGCGATATATCCCCAGGTTTCACAGAAGCCAATAATGTCAAAAGACGAACAGAACTGAGCAAAACTTTTGTCATCTTGGTATTTTGATAACCCTTCAATGTTCCAACAACCAATATTTATACAATACTTTGTTGTTGTTGCTGTTGTTGCTGTTGTTGCTGTTGTTGTTGTTGTTGTTGTTGTTGTTTGTGTTTGTTTCCGAATATGTGTTAATTGTTCACCTGGAGGACCATGGCCTGTAACCTATTGTTTATTGGTAAGCAATTTAGGCCGGTTTTTATCGTAGTCATAGACGAATGTTTGTCCTTCAACAACCATTTTGTCAAACTTTAGATAGGCCTTCTTCTGTTTGTCAATGGCCTCCTTAGCGAATGGCCAAAGTAGTGCTCGCACCTTCCGGATATGTTCCGGAAAATCTTCACCGATCCTCACTGAGTCATCATTAGTCACTACGCCAGATTCTCGGTCTCGCTTAGCCTTCTCTCTATAAGTAGATAGAATTTTGTCTTTATCCTTAAAGAAAGAGAACTTAACGATAATCGTGCGGGGTCTATACTTTCCGGGTAGTCGGTGTGCGCGTTCTATTTTCACTGTACTCGAATCGATTTGTAGTTCATTATCAAGATAGTCCTTTACTTTGGTCTCTGTCTGATCCCAGGTCTCATTCTGATCTTCGGCAATGTTAAAGAACTTAAGATTCTGTCTTCTAGATTGACTTTCTAGATTGTTGCATTTATTTGAGAGATCAGTAACTTGGGTGTTGAGAGAGTCAATCTTTTCGGTCAGCACTTTGTTTTGTTTTTTTATTTGTCGATTTTCCTCTTTTAGCGATTTAAATTCTTTGCGCATATCGTCAAATTTGCCGTTTAAACCCTTAACATTTTTTTGTATGTCAAGCAGTACTTCCATTCTTAGACGAGATTGGGAATGTTCATTTGCAGTGGTAATTTGTTCGTCGATTGTCAAAAAATCGTTATCTGAGTAGTCTCCTGTAGTAGACACAGATTCACTACGACTTCTCCTACCCCTAGATCCGGATCGAGAATTAGTGTTTAACCAGTCAGCGATTTGTACCTGCTGTGGATCCTTTCTTCTCGTTTGCCTAGGCTCGAGAATACTCTGTATCTAGACATCCGACGGTCTCTTTTTCATGAACATCGGAGACGGAAAAATAATATTACTTGCACTTTACCCTCTCCCAAACACACCGGATTTCGATATCGTTCCTAGAAAGGAAAGGTTTTGGAAAAATGAGAAAAAAGAAGAAATTGCTGATAATCAGCAATTTCTCATTTTGCCTCAGAATTATCTGCACTGTATATTGCATGAAAACCATCCTCCTTTTTGTCATACATATGCAGTATCTTTCCAACTGAATCACTTTAAATCTTTGTCGTTTAGGAAAGGGTTAAGCATACAATGAGTATACATGTATCATCATTATTATCATCGAAACAAGCAACAACCCATAAAGATACATGTATATAAATCCAATGTTTTATAATTAAAATCTCGTTTGAAACTACATGTCGTCTAGATTCAAGTAGAGTTGGCATATTTCCAAACAGTAGCGCCTTTTCACACCATTCAAAATAAAGGTTTTGATAAAACATTGTCTAAAATGAAGAAATTGCTTTGTGACAAGCAGTTTCTTTATTTTCCGCAATGTTTTCGAAACAAAACCTCTAAAAAATGTAAATTTGCACGCGTTTTAGTATTGTTGTCTGCAACGCCCTCGAGTTTTGAAAAGTCTGAAATTTTGCTGTCTAGTGATGAGTTAAAAATAACAATGCAATACCTGTAAATTCTTAGTTATTTCCTTAAACAAACATGCTATTGAATTCACCAAAAACAGAATAGAATTAAGCATGCGCACACATGTATGTTCGTCATCGTATATTTGTTCTGTAATTCTTACTTCTATCAATCAATGAATCTTTTATATATACTATGTTTAGAATATTCTTCAAGGGGGTAGATACTTGTGTTACAAACAGCACTTCATAAGTTTTTTGTAACATACAAACCACTTTGAATGTAGATATAAACCCATTTCCGAACAACAAAACATTCGAGTGGTTGAAATGATTAGACTTATGTATCTATGTTAAAATTTGTATTTGAAAATATGAAAACATTGAGAGAAATATTGTGGTTCTTGTAATTCTTTCCTCTTCTTTCAAGAATTTCCATATATAACTTTTGGTTATATGCATGTGCCCAGTGTCGAACCCTTTTAAGCTGGTATACGGAATCAGGATTCCATACCATTCTATTTACCTCGTTATGTTTTTAGATCCGTCTTAAAAAGCATTGGGATAAAAGAACAAAATATTGATAATTAGCATGTTCTTCCTTTGTTCCATTTTCCCATTGCCATACATTGTCATGTACATAATGATTACTTTTAATCAATTTATCTCATAGTCGCCTGTAAGATCTTTGGAATTGGAATATTCCTATTTTTGCTGTTTGGTAAAGAAAACGTTTTCGTGAAAAATATAATTATTTTTTCTGCTTGTATGCTTGTTTCTAAAACTAGATGAGCCTAAATTAGTATATGATTATAAATGTAATATAAACAATAATTTGTCGTAATAGATTTTCAAACTACATTAACATACTTAAAGCTGTATGAAAACTCGAGATTAAGGAATATTCTATACATCTTTAAGTGAGACTACCGATCTTTTTGGAATTATGTTTGTTATAATAATTATATGGATAGTTGAACAGATTGCTGAAGATTAACAGTTTCTCCTTTCTTCTCAATCTTGTCCAATCTACGACATAGGCCTATACACGTCAAATTTTGACTGACGTTGATTCTATCGTCTACATGTAGCTAGAAATTTAACCGGTATTGTAATAATGTCGTTTGGTAAAGGAATATATCGTCGATGTTATTGCAAAACCTCGTATCTACAGCTTGCTGTAGATACGAGGTTTTGCAATAGCACCGACGATATATCAAAGTTATGATCTGGTTTAAATTCCTCCTACAAGCAAATCGAAGTTAATGGCAATTTCATTACACATGTTGACAAATGTTGCCCAAATCAGCACTTACCTAGTTTCCAAACAGCAGTTTAGATTTGACCCATTACCAGACGACAAATTTTTTTACTGTTCAAATTTGAAAGGTGTTGCAGATGACAATTTCGAGTCTGCGAAATTTTAAAAAATATTTTGATTTTTTTTATTCAAAAAAGCATTGTGGCAAATAAAGAAATTGCTTGTGACAAGCAATTTCTTCCTTTTCGACAATGTTTTCCCACGCCTTTTCTCACGAGGGAGTCAGAAGGCGTCTTCGTGCAGTAATGGGCTAAATGGATCTTGTCATTTTCGTCTCAACTCTAAAGAGGTTTCTGCTGCTAAACAGCAATAATTAGAAAAAACACGGATATCATTAAAAATATGCATTAGAATTAGATCTACCAATCTTGGCATCAAGACACTGACTAGATCTAGGCCTACTTTGAAAAAAAATGATATAGGAATGTTACCTAGATGCAGACGCATATATGTAAACACAATTACATAACATTCCCGGTTATTAATGTAATAATTCCGTTTTGATGCGTCGAACATATGATTAGGCCTACAAATTGGGTTTGGTCTATAATTTTGGCGGGAACCAGTAGATCACACGGATCAACTGTTCTCAGCACGTGCACAGTAGGTCTAGATCTAGATCTCGACCTTACTAGTAATCACTGGTGGTTGGTTAACTATGTGGACAGTATCTGGTGACCTTAGCAGAAGAGGAAACTCGAGAATATACGTTAATTATTTCAAACATGTAATAAGATTGATCTGAATTTTGAAACTTTTTAAACCTCGCCCAGGACGGAAAGGTTTGGAGAACAGAAAAAAATGCTTGAAACAGTATTTTCTTCTTTCGTCTCTATGTTTTCGAGGGCAATTCATTTAATTGGTTTTTTAAACAAGAAATACTTTATGATATTATCATAAGCAAAGATCAAACTTCTTCCTAACATTACATTACCTTTTTTATGCGATTAACATTGAACATTATTCTCAACTTACAAGTCTCGCAAAATCGAACGTCTCTAACTCCGATAATAACCGAAACTTTCCGAAGTAAAATCTAAACAAACCTCGTGCAGGTTAATGTCAGAAATTGTAGCAGACTTGAAAAACGGTTTGACAGCGGATACCGGGTTCAGGATGCCGAATATCAAGGTCTTCAGCGGTAGCTCACATACCGATCTAGCCAACAAAATATGTGAAAGACTGGGAATCGAACCTGGGAAAGTGACAACAAAGAAATTCAGCAATGGAGAATGCAGGTGAGTTATTTTCACCCATTTCATGTTTGGTAAAATTTGGAACGTCGACATGAAGTGGAATCGATCATCTTTCTGACTGCCTATACATTCGATTAACTAACATTCTTTAGTCAATCTTCACTGATTTAGATTGTTGATTTGAGTGGAAAGCGAAATAATTCTTGGGCTTGGAACTATTTCCCCCCTAGTTGCAATAATGTAACCGAAACTTTTTTTGAATTTTGATCTGGGTTTCGGTTACAATTCCTTCCTTTTCATTGCAATGGAGCAGGTGCTGGAATGATTCATTCCAGCAAGTTTAGCATAATCCAGACTTCCCGAAACTCCGTCGGACCTACGGACCTGACCGGCAAAATTTGGCTAGGTCTGATTGAATTTCTTACCTCGTCGGCCCTAAATGTCCGGCATAAAATACAGAGTACAAGGTCTGACTGAAAATCGTAATTTGTAGGCCCAGAAATTTCCTCTAAATACGATAAGTTTCACATGGTTTTAAATGCAGATTGGTTTTCCCATTTGATCTAATATCAAGTGTATTTATGAAGAGAAGAGTAAAACTTATCTTGCATTTAACAATAATCCGATAATCAGCAACTGCTAATTGTTTATAAGTATCAATTAAAACCTTCCAGGCAGACATCATAAAACACGCGGCCTGTGTAATCTTTCAGCATAACAGTTAGACTTTGCAATGTCAGTGTTAAAACCCTCTAACGTAATGTATATTTACGAGGTAGATAAAGCTGTTTTACAAACTGTCATTATTGATTTTCTCAGTCTGGCTGACCTTGTCAGGGTTACGTAACGGTTCAGCGATTCTTCATTGCTCTAACCTTTTTTACCCTTTACTAATATTTCACAACAATTCTTTCTTTATGTTCTCATGATATATTTAGAGTTGATTTGTTTTTACCGGTCCAAAAACAGATTTCACTCTGAAAAAAAAAATGCAATTCTTTGTTTGATAGCTAAGCTAACATGAAAAAGGATATTTTGGATGTTTTTTAACCCTTTCCCAAACAACAAAATTTTAGGGCGGTCCTATTTTAAAGTGGCTTTTGTCGACAAAATTGATCGTAAAAAGAAAGGGATTTGTGTACAATATAGCACAGAAAATATTGAGACAAAAGGAGAAACTGCTGGTTATCAGCAGTTTCTTCTTTTGTTTCAATGTTTTCCCAAGCCTTTTCTATTACGGATGTCAAAACCAGGTCTTGTTTGGGAAAGGGTTAAACAATAATTTATCATTTTTCAATTAGATCTATATAGCTTTCCAAGCTACAAATGGGAAATTGTGAAACTGAAAGTAGGATTTAGAACCTAGACTTCCTTTACCCCACAATTGCAAATGTTGGAACAGTCTAATTTCAAACATTATCTATTAATAGGATGATACAATAAGGTTAAGACTTTAATTCTCTCCCAAATGTGTCTTCCAAAATAGAAAGAATAAAGACATTAGAAAGTTAAGCCAAGTAAAAAAAAATAAAATTATTTTTCCTTTCTGGGAAAAAAATAGACTGTTCCAAATTCAGAGATTCTGGAGAGCCCTGTAATTGTCAAATAGTAAAAAAATCTTGAAAAAGTTTTGGTCTGACTGAATGACCTGAGGTCTGACAGAAAATTCTGTCCAGTCAGACCAAATGTCTGACAGAAGGGTGTTGAGTTTCGGGAAGTCTGCATAATCAAACTTCAAAATAAAGCTATAGGATGTAGTAAGAATGTTACCTGACAACAGATTAACTATTTTTCTGTCAATCTAGCGTAGTTTTATGTTGAAATCACTTTCAAATAAAGTTCAATTCAATTTTAAAGCGGAGTACCCACCCGTTTTATTCTACTGAGACTTGAATTTTCCGTTGGAATAAATAATTGATAACAATTCTTGTTGATACTTTTTGACTGAATTTGTGCCACGGAATATCTTTTCATGGGATACACATCTGATTAGATATGTTAGTATTAAAAAATTTATGCAAGAAAATGTGTTTTCCACTCTTTTGTCTTGCTCCACAAGAAGGAATAGGGTGGACTCGTAGCCACAAACCAATTCCCATCATCAAGTTTGTGGCTACGATATTGCAGCTATTTCCCCCCCCCCCCCTCCCCCCCCATTAGAGAATCAATCTTGAATTTTTGTCGTCTGCACCTACTGTCATTAAAAGTGCCAAAACAGAAGACCTGTGACTTTCTTAAATGACGTCACAACATACATGATGACGTCATATTGAAATTCAAGCATGAATCTCGTTTGAATCTTGGTCCGCGCTGTATATGCATGCGTGACAGTTAAAAAATAAATTCAAATGCATCTGAGACGGGGTTGAATTTTGGTTTGGATTCTCCCTAAATTCGGCTATCTCTCTTATAATTTCGGCTCAATCTCTGTCTGAATCGCATATTATTAACCATTCTGAGGTGGCCAACACAAAAGTTTTGCATATTTTTTCAAAAAATTTTATTTTTTGCAATTAGACCATCTGTTACCATCACTCTTTAATGGAACCCTTGGCAAAGCCTTTCATTTGTGGCCTCTTGAGAATTTATCCATTTGTGAAAGGAACAGCAGCGGCGGATCCAGGATTTCTGAAAGGTGGGTTGGAATTTACAATTAGGGGGGTTCGTTTTCCTATTATTTTACAATTTTGACTCAATTTCTGCATGAAAATGAAATAATTAGACTTCAGAGGGGGGTTCGTTTGAACCCCCTGAACCCCCTCTGGATCTGCCACTGAACAGAACCCTTTCCCATATCGTTACAACAGAATTTTAGAGTGTTCCAATTTGAAAACTGTTAACCCTTTCCAAAACTAGACCTGGTTTTGACGTCTTTAATAGATCAGATTAAGGAAAATATTGAGGCAAAGGAAGAAAGTGCTGATGATCAACATTTTGTCCTTTTGCCTCAATATTTTCTGGCATACACAATTCCTTTTATAGGTAACATTCTTTTTGTTTTTTTGCAGCAGATTTCAAACTGGATCTCCCAAAAATTTGCCCCTTAGGGAAAGGGTTAAAGGCAAAAAAGTGGATGTTGTTAACGAAAGTATTTGCATATCAATATGTAAATCTATTATAATTGAATTTGAGCAGGGGAGAAGCAGATATTGTGGCAAAAGCATTTTCTTGTTTTAATCTCACAAACCTAATAGAGACCAGGGGTTCTTTTTATGGTTAGGGGAAGGGGCCCGGGGCCCTTAATTTGGGAGAAAAATGCGTCAAATGAGCTGTAATAGGGGAAAATGTTAAAGCATGTTTTTTGCTTTGATACTGAAAATGTTTCAAAATATTTTTAGAAAACACAAGGAAAATATATTTTGAAAGCAATTTATAAGCTTATATACTGACGATCTTTGATTGTTAACATGACTAATCCCATGGGAGAACATTGTAAAGGTTGAAACATTGATTTATGAGGGGAAAATTAAAATTAAGGGGAAAAATTCCCAGAGGGGAAGGGGCCTGTATTCGGACCCAATTTCTTAGTAAAAAAAAAAGAAAAAAAAACAAAACCTGAAGACATCTTGCCTAGGTCTTGTCTGGGAAAGGGTTAGAATAGGACAAAAGATAACAGTGGGCAGTAGCCAAGTGGGCAATGAACCCTAATGACCAGGCTATTGTATGACAGTCAACCAGGGTTTATTTACAAATGAAACCAGATCTACTGATAAGAATGGTGATGGGTTTTCAAAACACAATATTTCATTTATCGTTCACTAAACCTTATGTTGTCAATGTGGTTACTCATTAGAATTGTCTCATCCAGAAAATTCTAATGAGTTACCACAACATATGGTTTTGATTTTCTTAAATAAGAAATTTGGTCAATTTCACCTTTGTTATCTGTTGCTCTGTGAAACTTAAACTTTTTGAAAGACTAAACTAGACCGGGCTTATTCCATATTGAATCCATTTCAAAGATTCAATTTAATGAATCAGAATGCTGTTATTTTTTCATAAACTCCTTTTGAATTTGAAAAGGGTAACATATTTGACAGAGAGGGCTAATCATTAGCCCTTTTTTCATAGAAATGTTTGAAACATTCATTAGGCTAATTAAATGTATGTTTCAAACATTTCTATGAAGAGAAAGGAGAAATCGTGAGAGGAAAAGATGTGTATATTTCTGTAGCTGATGTCGGATTTCTATGAGGGGGGTTCGAGAATACAAAAAGGGGGCTTCCTTTTACAAATAACTGTATTACACAACTTTGACTAAATTTGTGCATGAAAATGAAATATTCTTTCTACAGAGGGCAGGAGTTTCATTTGAGCCAACGACCCCAGCACTCTTCACCCCCTGGATACGCCACTGATATTGTAAAAAGATGCGGCTCTGAGCATAGCAAGCCCTATTCTACTAATCTGTCGCTAAATTCACAAAAATTTTATAACCCTAGTGTATTACAATTATACATTTCAGTGTTGAGATAGGAGAGTCAGTGAGAGGAGAAGATGTGTATATAGTACAGACAGGCTGCTCGGAGGTGAACGATATGTTGATGGAGCTACTGATCATGATAAACGCCTGTAAGATAGCGTCTGCCTGCAGAGTCACCGCAGTCATACCATGCTTCCCTTATGCTAGACAGGACAAGAAGGATAAGGTATATTTATATGGAAAAAGCTTTACCGGTACATATTGTCGCTTTTGAACAAAAACCTCGTAACTGCAGCTTATTTTAAGCTGCAGTTTCGAGGTTTTTGTTGAAAAGCAGTGATATTTTTCAACTGGTCTGAAATAATTGTGCCCATCCTTACTCTTACAAGTAGCAGTGTACATGTACCATTTATATTCACATTTACAAATTAGATTCTTTGATCTTCCATACTAAATCTATGTAGGAAGAGTTCTAATGTTATTTATGGTGATAAATTATCCGTAAAAAATCATAATCATTTAGGGTTTCTTTTAATGTTTTCCAAACAACAAAAGAAATTGTCTTCTGTAGCATCTTTGAATTGTGAAAAGTTATAAGATTTTGCTGTTTACAGAGCCGAGCTCCAATATCTGCTAAGCTGGTAGCCAACATGCTGTCTACAGCGGGAGCCGATCACATCATTACAATGGACCTTCATGCATCACAGATTCAGGTACTTGGCTTATTTTACTGACCCCTGACCCCATATTGAAAGATTTGGGGCATATTGTTTTACTGAACATTGTCCATTTGTCTGTCAGTCCAAAAGTAAGCGTGAAAAGTAAAAACATGGGCCTTTTCTCCAAAAGTATTACACATACAAAGCTCAAATTTAGTATGTTACCTTCTTTAAATGATACCTAGTATCCCTTCCATGCAATATGACCTTCCTCAAGGTCATCCATTTATCATTCATCACATATCAACCCTTAACATGAAATCTTAAAATGGAAACTTAACATTGGCCTTTTTCTTCAGAAGTATTCGAGATACAAAGCTCAATGTGGTATGTAAGATTCTTTTAATGATATCTATCTGCTCCACAATTTCAAAACATGTTGAAAGTGGTGGAGAATTGAATTTGACAATGTAGTTGAATTTATAGTACTGTGTTTTTCTTGAAAAAGGTGCCCAATAAGGGTTGAAATGTTTAGACAGGATGACTTTTCAACAAATAGTGATGTTAATTCACTTTTTGTGAATATTTTGAAGAAGATTTTAATTTTACACTATAGTTTTTGGATACATTTATTGATTGACCTTTGAAAAATTAACATTTTACTTACAATTTTACCATTTTCAGGGATTTTTTGACATTCCTGTTGACAATTTGTATGCGGAACCAGCTGTATTACAATGGATTAAAGATAACATACAGGAGTGGAGAAACTCTTGTATTGTGTCTCCAGATGCTGGAGGCGCTAAAAGGTAATTCATATGTTCTTAACCCTCTCCCAAAGGACACAGGATGATCAAATTTTAAAGCTGCTGTAGACGACACAAATTCTGTTGCTATCTATAGGATTTCTGTACAATATGTCTAGGAAAATATTGAGACCAAAGGAGAAAATGCTGGTTATCAGCATTTTCTTCTTTTGTCTTAATGTTTACCCAAGCAGTCTGTATAAGGGATGTCAAAACCAGTTCTTGTTTTAGAAATGGTTAAATATGGATTAAAGATAGCATATGAAGAGTGGAGAAACTTGTGTACTATGTCGCCAGATGCTTTTGGGGCTAAAAGGTAAAGTACAAAGTTTCCCTATCAATATAAACTGACATGGGGAAGGACTAGAAATTTTCGTAATACATTAGGTCCATCTGCTAATTAATCTGTCATACTGAATGATAGGTTATCAGACTAAAAATCTGTATAAATGTATATTAACCCTTTCCCAAATGGCAAAATTTAGGGTGATGCAATTAAAAAACTGATACAAACGACAAAATAACATTAATGAAAATTTAATTTGTGTTCAATATAGAGCAGAAAATTTTGAGGCAAAAGGAGAAAATGCTGGTTACCAGCCTCAATGTTTACACAAATCTTTTCTTCTAGAGTTGTAAAACCTAGGTCTTGTTTTGGAGAGGGTTGATTGATAGAATGTTTGCTTCAATATAAGTGTCGATACTTAAGAACAGGCAAATTTGAAAAGAAAAATGTCAGACTGAGAGAAATTACTTATACTAAACTCGTCTGGGGTCGCTGTCTGCATCATAACATTTTCCATAATGAAAGCTTCTAACATGTCTGATTGTCTGTATATAGTTATTTTGTTTGTATGTGAAACTGAATATCAATCAAAATCAATATCTTTTCAGAGTGACGTCAATTGCAGACAGATTGAATGTAGATTTTGCATTGATTCACAAAGAGCGTAAGAAGGCGAATGAGGTTTCATCTATGGTTTTGGTTGGTGATGTTAAAGATAAAGTAGCTATTCTTGTTGATGATATGGCTGATACTTGTGGAACTGTTTGTCATGCAGCGGATAAGTAAGTTTTTGAGAAAAGGCAAAAATGAAGATAAAAGCAGTAAAGACTGTTTGAATTGAAGACGTAGTTCTTTGAGGAAGGCTCTCTTTATTTGTTAGGTTAATCACAATCCCTCTGTCATGGTTACTCATTAGAATTGTCTCAATGAGAAAATTCTAATAAATACCCAAAACATGGATGATAGAGTTTGGTGAAAAATGAATGATCCATGTCAATTTAAAAAAAAAATCATTACCTCTTCTCATTATGCAGTTCTGTTGTTTCACCCATTACCAAATGACAAAATTTTTGTCCATTCCAAATTCAAAGATGTTGCAGACGACAACTTCAAGTGCATGGATTTTTACATTTTTTTGTAGCATTTGTTTAGAAAACATTGTGGGAAATGAAGAATTTGCTTGTCACAAGCAATTTCTTTATTTCCCACAATGTTTTCCAAAGCCTTTTCTTGTGAGGGAGTCAAAAGGCGTCACTGTGCAGTAATGAGTTAACTTATGAATCTGCATGTAGATTTTGTATTTATTCGTTAAGAGTGTAATAACATCTACGATTAGAGTGGGTTGTGGTTTATCTTGGATTGCTCATCGCTGGTTCTCATTTTAATTGGAATGGAGTAAAAAAAATATAATGTTGATACCCTGTCCAAAACAGCAACATTCTAGGTGGTCCACATTCAAAAAACAGATGTTGATAGAGAAAGGACTTGGGTATTATAAAGTGCATGAATTATTTAGGCAAAAGGAGAAAATGCTGGTATTCACAATGTTCTTCTTTTGCCTCAATGTTTTCCCAAGCCTTTTCTATTTGGGACGTCAAAACCAGGTCTTGTTTGGGAGAGGGTTAAGAGTGTAACAACATCTATGATTGAAGTATGTAGTGGGTTATCTTAAATTGCTCATTGCTGGTTCTCATTTTAATGGGAATGGAGTAAAAAATTATACTGTTGATACCCTGTCCAAAACAGCAACAGTTACAATAATTGTACTGAAAATTTGTCAAAAAACTATCATTACACTTGCTCTCATGATATTGAAATTTGATATTTGCATGAAATACACTTTAAATGTATTTCAGATTGTTAGTGGCAGGTGCCCTCATAGTCTACGCAATTTGTACACATGGAATCCTGTCTTGTCTGGCCATTACGGTGCATTACCAGAATCTAAAATGTGTGTGTCTTAGGGTGAAATTGTTAATGCCAGACCAGAAAAGTACACATTTTCCTCTTCTTATGTTTCAGAGTGAAATTGTTAATGCAATACCAGATTTATACACAGTTTCCTTTTCTTACTGTATTTCAGATTATTAGAGGCAGGTGCCCTGAAAGTCTACGCAATTTGTACACATGGAATCCTGTCTGGTCCGGCCATTACCAGAATAAACAACTCGGCATTCGAAGCTGTTGTAGTCACCAACACGATACCTCAACAAGAACGCATGAAAAATGCTCCCAAAATACAGGTACATGAACCAATATATTTTAATTTGAACTACATGTATTTCAAATATGGATCTCTAAAAGAGGAACGAAAAATTAAGATTTTGAGAAAGCAAGATTTGAACTGAAATATCCTGGTAGGCAAAAATCCAAGAGAATTGTAGATTAATATTAATTTATGTGCACTTATGCCACTTTAACCTCTTCTCAATTCAATTTAAACCTTTATGAGATGGCAGAACTTTTGACTTGTCCAAATTCAAAGATCTTGCAAATGACAATTTTAAGTGACAGTAATTTTACATACATGTATATTGGTCTTTCTGTGTAGAAAGCATTATGGGAAATGGAGAAATTTGTTGTCACAAGCAATTTCTTCATTTTCCACAAAGATTTCCAAAGTGTTTATCCTGTAAATATTGTACATAAATATTTAATCACTTGTGGACAATATTAGTCAGATTTTCTTTCAAACCGTTTTTCCAAACTGCATTTGTGTTTCTATGTCCCTTTAAGGATTTCAACCCTCATAAACTACAAAACACATTGTGCATCTTCGGGCACCATCTGTAGCAACAGAAATTGACCAAACGCCAATCGACTGATCGCTCCGCCCAACATAGAATTAAAGCCAAACAATGGGGATGTGATCGTTAATAGGGAACGATTTTATCCTGTTAATCGTGACGTAAATTCGGACACACAAAATAGTATTTTGTAGGTGTTGTTATAAAATCTCGTAACTACGGCTTGAATCAAGCCGTAGTTACGAGATTTTATAACAACACCGACGGTTTATCAAAACATAATTGTTAACCTAGTCTATTGTTAGCACCAAATTCTTTGCCATTGGCATGTTGATTGTTTTGATTGTAAGTCGATAAATCGATACAATAATACATGCAACAAAGAACAATTGGGGCATGACATTTTTCTGATCGTCCTTTGGGTAATCAATGTTTTTTATTGACAGTCGGCGTTTGGTCAATAATTGACAAGGGTATCCCTCGTCAATGTCTGTTGGCACAGAATGATGATGCCCACACTTTTATGAGTGAAAAGTGTGGGCATCTCTGTTAACCCTCTCTGACATGACAAAAATTTAGGGTTTGTCCTATTCAAAAGCTGCTGCAGACTACAAAATAAATGTCGATAACTATTAGATTTGTGTATAATATAGCATAGAAAATTTTGAGGCAAAAGGAGAAAATGCTGATTATCAGCATTTTCTTATTTTGCCTCATTGTTTTCCCAAGCCTTTCCATTGGGGACGTCAAAACCAGGTCTTGTTTGGGAAAGGGTTAATATCTGTTGTCATGGATGATGCCCGAAGATGCACAGTATTTGGTATGTAATGATGGGTTGTAATCCTTAAAACAAAGATGGGTTAAGATGTCTAATACATGTAATACATGTTTATTTTCAGTGTATGGACATTTCGATGATCATGGCAGAAGCAATCAGACGTACGCATAATGGAGAATCGGTGTCCTACTTGTTTAGTCATGTCCCTATGTGATCCTTGTTGATAAACTTGCAAAGTTTTTGTGATGTAATATAGAGCAACAGATAAGAGGGGATAATGACGTGCTAAATTTGTCCTTTCAAATCCAAACCCTATGCTGTGGGTCTTGAGGAGATGGTTCTATTGAGTATCAACAATAAATGCATGTATAGAATTTGATGAACAATAAATGAGCTATTGGAATTTGAAATTCAAAAGCCGTTATCCTCTCTTATCTGTAGTTGTTGTATATGAAGAAAATATGAGACACAAATATTATATCATCTGGAAAAAGGACCTCTATGGTATTTGTGATAGACCAATATGGATCCAGATCAGCGTGTGCATAGGCACTAGTCTGATCAGAATCCATAATGTTCTTTTAATTAAAACTTCTTGAAAACAGGCAGCGCTTCTGGGAAAGTAGGGTGGATCGTGATTCATTACAAGATCAGACTGCTCTCGGATTATGAGATACAAACTGGCCAGTACTAATTAAGATAAAACTTGAACTTTAACCCATAACAACACAGCAAATCCTTTTCACCCCAAAAGGATGACGGCTTTGGAAAATATTTTGGAAAACAAAGAAATTGCTTGTGACAAGCACTTGAATGCAGCATCTTTGAATTAGGATTTATAAGTGTTAAGTGTTTGCCGTCTAGTAATGGGTTGGAGACCTACGATTTGGATCCATGTTGGTCAAAAATGCCATTAAGAACCATTTTCCAGATCAGTGCTCAAATGAAAAATGTTGTTCTAAACATTTAATAATATTGCAAAATTGATGATGTGAGTGGAATGATTTATGAATGGTTTCGGAATGATAATATGTGAGAATTAATAACTTTGGAATGTTTTTATACATTTTGGATGAATTTATTTGAATGATTTATTAATTAACTCCATTGAACCCGTCTCAATTTGATACTGGTCCAAATTTAAAGACCTTGCAAATGATAAACTAATAGCTATGAAAAATATTGATTAAATATTTAGTGGGAGAAGTGTCGAATTTCAAGTTGTCATTCTGTCTTTTCAGCTTTTTGTTTTCTATGATCTGTGCCAACCCATTGAATTCCACGAAAATAAAATCTTGTTTGTTGGATACCAAAGCTTCATAACTCCAGCTTATTCAAGCTGTAGGTATTAGGTTTTGACCCCCCCCTTAAGACATATTCTTAGTTCTTGTTACTGTTGATATTATTTTCAGTTTCACTTGTACATTATTTTTGTGATTTAAAAGTGCTAAGCAATAGTTGTGCTTTCTAAAAATATGAAATATCGCAGATGGGAAGTCAAAACCTCGTAACTACAGCTTGAAAAAGCTGGAGTTATGAAGTTTTGACCTCCCACTGATGCTATATTATTGTAAATATGTTATGATGACTACACAAGTAAATAATCATGTTGTAATTATGAATTGCAAAATCTCCACAAGAATTATAGATTTGTAAATATATTATTGTTCTACCAATTGAATATCACAGAAGTTCAAAGAAGCTTTAAGCTTCCGATAGTCTATCACAAGTTTTATACATATATCGCTGCTTTTCAATGAAAACCTCGTAACTGCAGCTTGTTATAAGCTGCAGTTACGAGGTTTCAGTTGAAAAGCGACTATATTTTCATTTTTTTCTTGAACTTAATAAGGCGAGTAACCAAGATAGCAGCAACTTTTCGAAGTCTGTCCAAAGATTTCAACTTCATTTTGGAATATATGGAGAAAAGTGGAAAAAATGATAACTGTCAATTTTTCCATTTTCTCAAACATTTTCTTCAAATCTTAAAAATTAGAAGCTAAAAATTCAGTGTAAGACAGTATTGAAATGTAATTCTCGTTAAAGGGTAAATGAACTTGTGGAATTCATTAAACAGTTTACTACCTTCATGAAAAGGGGTATGGAGAAATGTGTTGTAGCTTTTGAGAGCACCATGGATCATGTATTCAACAAGTCAAAACTTGTTGTCAAATTCTAAAATACTTTACAGACAATCTGAATGGATTTTAGTTTTATCCTTTATTTCCGCCATACAGGCGAGCAAGAAAAGTTTACAAACAATAGATAGTTAGTCCTCGAGCCTGCAACTTTATTAGGTCCATTTTTCCATACTTCACATCATTTGCATGTTTGTGAATATTTGTAAATTTATCCATGACAATAAAACGAAGAAATCAGAACAAAATTTTGTTGTGTGTATTTTCATTTTACACCGATCAATTTTGGCTTTTAAAATGTAATTTGAAGGTTAATGTAAGTAAAGCCTCTCTTACATCCCGCCGTGCGTCTTTATAAATAGTACGTTTTAAAAATCTACGCACGCAGTTTGCGTCTAAAACGTAGACATAGCCGTGCGATGCACGCAGTTGCAACGTACGATTTTGGTGGACGCAACTACGACGCTAGACTGGGTTCCAGACTGATCATTTTCCCTCCTTTACTTTCTCCGGTCTAAAGATCAATATGGTCAATATCAACACGATCAAAAACGGGTGCCGCGATATCTAACGGGTATTGACTTTTTATGCGTTATCTTATTGACCAAATTGTATATTGACGACTGGACCCAGGCTACTACGACGCAGACTGCACTCATTAAAGAATTGACTGGACAATTCTTTCAGCCTCTCTTACAACCCGTCGTGCGTCCTTATAAATCGTGCGTTTTAAAAAATCTCCGAAGACGTACGATTTACGAAGACGCACGGCGGGTTGTAAGAGACGTTTTAACTTAATAAGAGAAGCTTAAAGTCTAATTCATGCTATAGCCCAGTTACGATGTTTTGGCAATGTTTACAAATTTTAACTATGTGAACAAAGGAAAATCATTCAAAATTGTCAATACAATTTTACATGCGTTGGTTTGAATCTTGCATGTGTGAGACACAAGATTCAAACCCATCACATGTAAAATTACAATACTGTGAAGTTCTGTACTGTGTCATTTGCATTGGTAAAATTTGTTAACATACTGGACTATACATGCAGTGACACTAGGTACTTAGTTAATCTGGCCTGATAGTTGAAAAAAATATTAGAATCATCCATTATGAAATATGCCTCAGGTGAAAACATGGATGGTGATGATAATAGGATTTTTGTATAATATAGATCTACCAAAGGAAAATAATGCGACAGAAGTAGAAAATGCTGGTTATTAGCATTTCATTCATTTGTTTCGTTTACTTCCCAAACCGTTTCCATTTAGATCTAGGACATAAAAGCATTTCTTGTTTTGGGAAAAAATTATGAGGGTCAATATTTTCTTCTCTTTTCTGAAATTCTCGTCGTTTTCAACCGGATTATAATCGTGTACGACAATATCTGCTTTCGATGTACCTTTTAAAAATGATTGGGAAAGCATTCGTACAAAAGATCTTTCTTCTTCTTTTGTCTTAATATTTTCTATGCGATAGTGTGCTCAAATCCTATCTCAATCAGCATCTATTTTGTCTTCTGCACCAGCTTTCAGTTTGGACCACTATGACATTAGAGGGCTTAGCCCGTTGTGAAGTTGAACCAATTTTCATGACTCGCTAATTCCGGCTAGCAAAATCTTATCTGAGACTATCACTTAGAATTTGGGTAGCCCCACTGGCCAGTTCATGGTTAAAATTTAAATTTGATGCGAAACATCATGCGTACGAGTTTTAAAAAAAAAAAGGTACCCAAAACAAACAAACAAACAAAAAACTCAGTTATTGGAGAAAAAACGGAAATGAATGTCACACTTTTAATGATTGATTGAATACGAAAAAAGAAGATTGACATTAAGGATATGGGCTGTGTCACGGCAAATTTTGTTACTGGGACGTTGGTTAGAAAACATTGTTCGGTTTGCTAACAAAATTTACTAATCAAACACGCCTTAGATTATCTCTCGAAAATGTTGCGAGCCGTTTTGGAATACGATCAATCTCTAAATTGATCGCTGTCCAATTTGGAATTCCGAAGTTGCGCGATCAATCTCGAGATTTTCCTTCGCTATTTTCCTAGTTCAAAAACAACTCAAAAATAATTTGATTGATTTGGTTTGACTTTATCTTCGTCGAAACGAGTTCTAATAGGAATAATTTGCAAACAAAAAGTTAAAACTCAGTCCTGTGGCGCTTTCAGGATTTTTCTGAAGGGAGGGATAGGCTATAAATAGGGAGGGGTTTCGTTTTCCAAGTAGATCTAGAATCTAGGCCTAGGTCTATTCCATTTTGATAGAATAATTATATGACTATGAAATAATCAGATCCTAGACAGGGGTTCATTTGAACCAAACGAACGCCGAACCCTCTATGGATCCGCCACTGCAGCCTCATAAAAAGAAGTAGATCTAGATCTATTAAAAAATAAATCGACCGCCAAATTGATCTAATGAATTCTAAATGTTTAGTCAATCAATAGAATCTATCGAAATCAGATAGATCTGGATCAATAATGCCTAATTTGGTCTTGGCAGGAGACCTGTATCCATGTGTGAAATATCAAGGCTCTATCAATAATAGTGTAGGCATAGGCCAGGTCAAACTCCAAGGTCATTTGGTCAAAGGTCATGGTCCCAAATGAAAGGTCTCCCAGCAAGTATCCATGAGTGAAATACCAATGCTGTATCTGTACAATAGTGCCTTAGATACAGTGGCGTAGGAAGGTTTATAATATTGGGGGTGGGGATGGAAAATGTTAAAGTAGATCTAAATGGAAATAATGGGTGTATTATGGGGGGGGCATAGGGGGCAGGCCCCTTTTCTGAATTATGGGGGGCAGGCCCCCCTCTTTCTACGCCTATGAGATATAGACCAGAGGCGCATTCTTTAGAGCAAGATTTTTGAGATATCTTGAAATTTCTTTAAAGGACCTCTATAATATAATACATCTTGCAAAACCCCTTGGTCAATTCTGTAGAAACAATATAAGAGATAATTATCCGAATTGTTCCGAATGCTCCATAATTCATAAACCGTCGTTTTCCGAATGGTCCATACTTTGTACAAGTGACGTCAAGATGACATCATTTGTATACAGTATGAAGCATTCGGAATGCTCCATAAATTATAAACCACATTTTCCAGAATGCTACATACTTTGTACAATTGACATCAAGATGACATCATTTGTATATAGAATGGAGCATTTGTAACACTTTGCTTACAATCTCAGTCTCAAAAAAAGCTTTATTATATCTAGTCAAAAACATCTTAAGAAATCTTGCTGTAAAGAATGCATGTCTGGCTAAAGTTTTCCAAGTGAAGCGGTGACAAGGAAACTGACACTAGGGCTGTTGACATTAGCTCCTCGACATAAAGTCCCGGCTCGCTAAAAATTTAATGGCGTTAAAAGCTGCATTCGAATAATCTTCATTCATGTACTGCTCATTATTCTATGCATAAATGTACTAGCCAATAACAGCAAGTCAGATGGTCTTGCTATGCATGTCCTTTCATGTCAGCAATCCCGGTATTGTTTGGTTGAAGTAATGACTGGATAGCCCTTTCCAAAATGTCAGAAATTTAGTCTGTTTCAATTTCAGCACATTTTGATCTTCAAAATTGTCCTTTTTCTCAATGTTTTTTCCAAGATTTTTTTTATTATGCTCCCCGAAGGGAGAGCATATAGTCGCCGCTTTGTCTGTCCGTCCGTCCGTCCTGTCCGTCCGTCATTCCGTCCGTCCGTCCGTCCGTCCGTCCGTCCGAAGTGATTTCTCTATAAACCTTGGGCCAAATCAAATGAAACTTACCATGTGAACTCCCTATGACAAAATGCCGATGTACTTTTCCCAGTTTTTGGATTTGAGGCCTCGTCATGGGAAAAGGGGACTTAGGGTAAAATACAGTTTTTCTCTAATTTCTCCTAGTCAAATGGTCAGAATTTGATGAAATTTCATATTTGAGTAGCAAATCAGATGCCCTTGACAATAAACTACTTGAAATTTGCGTATAAAAAGTATGTCGTGGAAAAAGGGGGCTTAACGTTTGTTAGCTTAATCTTAGCTCTGCATGGCATACATTTATTGTGACAATGCCTTAATCGGGGAGCATTGTCCGTCTCTGACGGCTCTTGTGTTAACATAGTTCACCCTTAATGAGTTTCAGCCAATGTTGGAGTTTTTTGGGTGATGTCATAAATATTTGGCGAGGAGAGTATCAATTTATTCTAACTCATACATTGTGTCCATAAAGATCAGATAAATTATGAATGTTTAAGACAGAGCACAATGCATTCCAACAATGCGCAATCTCATTAAGGATGGACTACCTTAATTAGGGACATCAAAAATTTATTCGTTTGGGCAAGAGATGGATAATCAGCATGGTATTAAAATATTCAACCCAACAAGTAAGACATATATTTGTTTTACAGTTTTTATAAGTTTTTTACAAGTTAAGAAACAGTTATGCACATTTAATAGACTGTAAAATAGCAGCAAAATACTTCATCAATATAGAAACAATGCAGTCATTATTTTATAATTATCATATTGTATTTCTCATGGCAATCAGAATTTTCCCAATTTCTATTAATTTTGTGTTTTTTAAAGCCTTGTAATGCAGGAATGTAAAAAAAAACCTGTTTTGACATACATGTACATAATTAAAATGATTTGGGAAAACATTCTGACAAAAGCAGAAATTGCTGATAGTCAGCATTTTTTGCCTTTTCCCTGAATATTTTTTAAGTGTAACATACATATTTCCTCTTTTGGTAGACATCATTTTGTTATCTGCAATTCCTTTCTAAATGGACTTTTGGGAAAACATTGAGCAAATGAAGAAAATGCTGATAATCAGCAATTTCTCCCTTTGCCTCAATGTTTTCAGTGCTTTAATATAAACAAATGGTTACTTTCCCCATTCAATATTGTTGTCTGCAGCTGGTCTCAAATGGGACTACTGTAATTATCTATGCTTTGGGAAAGGGTTAATACATGTAGTATATCTCAAGATTTTGCAACCATAATTGAGTAGATAGCAGGCAATGTAGGCTAAGATCAGACTGCATGTATGTACAGGCTGATCTTAGTCTACACTGATAGCAAAATCTTCAGTTACAACAGGAATATGGCACAGACAGCATGAGAATGGTAAACACTTTGAGACTGGATGCAGATAATAAAATGGATCTATGAAAAGAAACATTTGTGGTCCTATCAAAATTCCTTGAATAAAATTCATAAATGAATGAATAAAATACCATCAAATTCATTGTCCAACACATAATTTGGCACTAGAGGATAATTGTCAGAATATGTACTAGACTGTATTGAGTATTTGTGTCCATATGGACATGATCAGAACGAAGTGTGGCTTTAACCCTGCTTTGCTGCACAACTTGTTCACTGTTGTTATCATCATGTAGGGAAACCTCTTTTTGCAGATGCCGAGGGGTACCATGCTGACCGCTCTGCTTTATTATGTCTTGAAAATGTAGGATTCTGGAATCATCTGAAAAATATAACACCACAATGAGCATAATGAAATTCTGATGAAAACAAATACAATGAAGTACATTTGGAATGTCATGTAATCATGCCAATAAGTCGGTCAGTCAGTCAGTTGGTCAGTCAGTTGGTCACTCGACCAGTCAATTAGTCGGTCAGTCAGTCTTTAGGTCACCGTCAGTCAGTCAGAAGGTCAGTCAGTCAGTAGGTCAGTCAGTCGGTCAGTCATTCAGTCAGTAGGTCAGTCTGTCTGTCACTCAGTCAGTAGGTCAGTCTGTCAGTAGGTCTGTCAGTAGGTCAGTCGTTTGGTCAATCGGTCAGTCAGTCTGCCAGTAGGTCAGCCAGTCAGTCATTCTGTCAGTCAGTGGGTCAGTCAGTCCGTCATTAAGTCATTCAGCAGTCATTAGGTCAGCCAATCTGTCAGTCAGTCAGTCAGCTAGTCACTCAGACTGTAAGACAGCTAGTCACTCAGTCTGTCAGACAGCTAGTCACCCAGTCAGACAGCTAGTCACTCAGTCTGTCAGACAGCTAGTCACTCAGTCAGTCAGTAGGTCAACCAGTTAGCAGGTCAAGAGATCAGTCAGTCAGTAGATCAGCCAGTCAGTCAGTAGGTCATTTTGTCAGTCAGTGGGTCAGTCAGTCTGTAATTAGGTCAGCAAATCTGTCAGTCAGCCAGTCACTCAGTAGGTCAGTCAGTTGGTCAGCCTGTCATTCACTGAGTAAGTCAGTCACTGAGTCAGTCAGCCTGTCTGTCCGTCGATGGGTTGGTCAGTCGGTCAGTCAGTCAGTCAGCTAGTCAGTCAGCTAGTCAGCTAGTTAGTCAGCTAGTCGCTCAGTCTGTCAGACAGCTAGTCACTCAGTCAGTCAGTAGGTCTGCCAGTCAGAGAGTCAGTCACAGTCAGTGAGTCAGCCAATCAGTGAGTCAATCAGTCAGTGAGTCAGTAGGTCGGTCAGTCAGTCAGTCAGTCAGTCTTACCGTCGGTTGGTCCGTCAGTCACTCAGTCTGTCAGACAGCTAGTCACTCAGTCTGTCAGACATCTACTCAGTCAGTCAGTATGTCAGCCAGTCAGTGAGTCAGTCAGTGAATCAGTCAGTCAGTCACAGTCAGTGAGTCAGTCAGTGAGTCAGTCACAGTCAGTGAGTCAGTCAGTGAGTCAGTCACAGTCAGTGAGTCAGTGAGTCAGTCAGTTAGTCAGTCTGTCAGTCATTCAGTCAGTAGGTCAGTCAGTCTGTCACTCAGTCAGTAGGTCAGTCTGTCAGTAGGTCAGTCATTTGGTCGATCGATCAGTCAGTCAGTCAGTCTGCCAGTAGGTCAGCCAGTCAGTCAGTAGGTCATTCTGTCAGTCAGTGGGTCAGTCAGTCTGTCATTAGGTCATTCAGCAGTCATAAGGTCAGTCAGTCAGCTAGTCAGTCAGCTAGTCAGCTAGTTAGTCAGCTAGTCACTCAGTCTGTCAGACAGCTAGTCACTCAGTCAGTCAGTAGGTCTGCCAGTCAGAGAGTCAGTCACAGTCAGTGAGTCAGCCAATCAGTGAGTCAATCAGTCAGTGAGTCAGTAGGTCGGTCAGTCAGTCAGTCAGTCAGTCTTACCGTCGGTTGGTCCGTCAGTCACTCAGTCTGTCAGACAGCTAGTCACTCAGTCTGTCAGACATCTACTCACTCAGTCAGTCAGTATGTCAGCCAGTCAGTGAGTCAGTCAGTGAATCAGTCAGTCAGTCACAGTCAGTGAGTCAGTCAGTGAGTCAGTCACAGTCAGTGAGTCAGTCAGTGAGTCAGTCACAGTCAGTGAGTCAGTGAGTCAGTCAGCCTGTCAGTCATTCAGTCAGTAGGTCAGTCAGTCTGTCACTCAGTCAGTAGGTCAGTTTGTCAGTAGGTCAGTCATTTGGTCGATCGATCAGTCAGTCAGTCAGTCTGCCGGTAGGTCAGCCAGTCAGTCAGTACGTCATTCTGTCAGTCAGTGGGTCAGTCAGTCTGTCATTAGGTCATTCAGCAGTCATAAGGTCAGTCAGTCAGCTAGTCAGTCAGCTAGTCAGCTAGTTAGTCAGCTAGTCACTCAGTCTGTCAGACAGCTAGTCACTCAGTCAGTCAGTAGGTCAGCAAGTCAGTGAGTCAGTCAAGGTCAGTGAGTCAGCCAATCAGTGAGTCAATCTGTCAGTGAGTCAGAGTCAGTAGGTCGGTCAGTCAGTCAGTCTTACCGTCGGTCGGTCAGTCAGTCAGTCACTCAGTCTGTCAGACAGCTAGTCACTCAGTCTGTCAGACATCTACTCACTCAGTCAGTCACTATGTCAGCCAGTCAGTGAATCAGTCAGTCAGTCACAGTCAGTGAGTCAGTCACAGTCAGTGAGTCAGTCAGTGAGTCAGTCACAGTCAGTCAGTCACAGTCAGTGAGTCAGTCAGTGAGTCAGTCATTCAGTCAGTAGGTCAGTCAGTCTGTCACTCAGTCAGTAGGTCAGTCTGTCAGTAGGTCAGTCATTTGGTCGATCGATCAGTCAGTCAGTCAGTCAGTCTGCCAGTAGGTCAGCCAGTCAGTCAGTAGGCCATTCTGTCAGTCAGTGGGTCAGCCAGTCCATCATTAGGTCATTCAGCAGTCATTAGGTCAGCCAATCTGTAAGTCAGTCAGTAAGTTGGTCAGTCAGCTAATCACTCAGACTGTAAGACAGCTACTCTCTCAGTCTGTCAGACAGCTAGTCACCCAGTCAGTCAGTCAGTCAGACAGCTAGTCACTCAGTCTGTCAGACAGATAGTCACTCAGTCAGTCAGTAGGTCAACCAGTTAGCAGGTCAAGAGATCAGTCAGTCAGTCAGTAGATAAGCCAGTCAGTAGGTCAATTTGTCATTCTGTTGGTCAGTCAGTCTGTCATTAGGTCAGCAAATCTGTCAGTCAGCCAGTCACTCAGTAGGTCAGTCAGTTGCTCAGCCTGTCATTCACTGAGCCAGTCAGTCAGTCACTGAGTCAGTCAGTCTGTCGGTGGGTGGGTCGGTCGGTGGGTGGGTAAGTCGGTCAGTCAGTTGATTGGTCAGTCAGTCAGTCAGTCAGCTAGTCAGTCAGATAGTCAGTCAGCTAGTCAGTCAGATAGTCAGTCAGCTAGTCAGCTAGTCAGTCAGTCTGTAAGTTAGCTAGTCACTCAGTCAGTCAATAGGTCAGCCAGTCAGTGAGTCAGTCAAAGTCAGTGAGTCAGCCAATCAGTGAGTCAGTCAAAGTCAGTGAGTCAGCCAATCAGTGAGTCAATCAGTCAGTGAGTCAGTCAGTAGGTTGGTCAGTCGGTCCGTCAGTCAGTCTGTCAGACAGCTAGTCACTCAGTCAGTCAGTAGGTCAGCCAGTCAGTCAGTGAGTCAGTCAGTGAGTCAGTAACAGTCAGTGAGTCAGTCACAGTGAGTGAGTGAGTGAGTGAGTGAGTGAGTGAGTGAGTGAGTGAGTGAGTGAGTGAGTGAGTGAGTGAGTGAGTCAGTCAGTCAGTCTGTCAGTCTGTCCGTCCATGTGTCCATCATTAGGTCATTCAGCAGTCATTAGGTCAGCCAATCTGTCAGTCAGTCAGTATGTCGGTCAGTCAGCTAGTCACTCAGTCTGTCAGACAGCTAGTCACCCAGTCAGTCAGTAGCTCAGCCAGTCAGTCAGTAGGTCAGCCGGTTAGCAGGTCCAAAGTTCAGTCAGTCAGTAGGTCAGCCAGTCAGTCAGTCAGTAGGTCAGCCAGTCAGTAGGTTAGCCAATCAGTCAGTAGCTCAGTCAGTCAGTGGGCCAGCCAGTTAGCAGGTCCAAAGTTCAGTCAGTAGGTCAGGCAGTTAGCAGGTCCAAAGATCAGTCAGTCAGTAAGTCAGCCAGTCAGTCAATGGGTCAGTCAGTAAGGCAGTCAGTCATTAAGTCAGCCAATCTGTCAGGTCAGTCAGTCAGTAGGTCATTCTGTCAGTCAGTGGGTCAGTCAGTCTGTCATTAGGTCATTCAGCAGTCATATGGTCAGCCAGTCAGTCAGTCAGTAGGTCAGCCAGTTAGCAGGTCCAAAGATCAGTCAGTCAGTCAGTAAGTCAGCCAGTCAGTCAATGGGTCAGTCAGTAAGGCAGTCAGTCATTAAGTCAGCCAATCTGTCAGGTCAGTCAGTCAGTAGGTCATTCTGTCAGTCAGTGGGTCAGTCAGTCTGTCATTAGGTCATTCAGCAGTCAGTAGGTCAGCCAGTCTGTCAGTCAGTAGGTCAGCCAGTTTAAGGGTCAAGAGATCAGTCAGTCAGTCAGTAGATTAGCCAGTCAGTCAGTAGGTCATTTTGTCAGTCAGTGGGTCAGTCAGTCTGTCATTAGGTCATTCAGCAGTCATCAGGTCAGCCAATTCTGTCAGTCAGTCAGTAAGTAAGTCAGCCAGTTAGCTAGTCACTCAGTCTGTCAGACAGCTAGTCACTCAGTCAGTCAGTCAGTAGGTCAGTCAAGTTTTTACTTTGTGTATTATGTATGTCAGCAAAGAAGCTAAAATGTGTATAGATTGGGCAAGTTATTTTATAAGGAGATACAGCCTTGTAAACATAGTATGCATAAGTAGATGCCATTTTTTAAGTTCTAACCATTTTCCTTGTTTTATTCTCTATTGCAGGTTTTTGGGTGATTTATTCATTTAACCCATTCTAACACAGAGTAGTTTTTTTACTTTGAAAATGTTGTCTGCAACTTCTTTTAATTTGGATGACCCTAATATTTTGTTGTTTGTTAATGGGTTAAGCTTACAAATGGGCATATTATTATACCCATCTGACATCCAAACACAATGGCGGACCCTGCCATCAAAGTTGGGTATTTTGTTCATCAATCAACCAGAATGCCTACCTCAAAGCAGCAGTAGCAATTGAGGCCAGCACTGCTTCTTCCAAGAAGGAACCAACCATCCAATCTACAGAGACTCATACTTCCCAAGGACAATCAGGGATTTCTGACCAACACTACATATGTGCGAGTTCAGGCACTGTCTGGCATCCAGCTCTCCAGTGGTGCACCTATAGAATAAACCAAGTTCATAGATTGTACATCATTTTAACATAGTTATAACCCTTTCCCAAACAAGACCTGCTTTTGACATCCCTAATTTAGAAGGCTTGGGAAAATGTTGAAACAAAAGAAGAAACTGCTGATATCCAGCAGTTTCTCATTTTGTCTCAATATTTTCCGTGCCATATTTTACACAAATCCTACCGTTAATAACTTCTATTTTGTCATTTGTGACAGTTTTTGAAGTGGATCACCCTAAAATTTGGTCGTTTGGGAAAGGGTTCAGATTTGAAATAGAGACTTCCGTGGGCATTGTTATTTCTTTTAACATTACTGGGTGCAGTAATTAAACGCAGAACAAATCCCTTCTGAAGACCTGACTCTTAGAAGGGCGGATCCAGATTTTTTTCCAGGGGGGTGGGGGTCCAAGCCTAAGATTTCCAATTAAGGCTTAAAATGTTATAAATATGTAACATTACACTAAATTTATATAGTCAAAATTTAATTTTCGGCCAATGCCAGGGGGGGGCCTGGACCCATGACCCCCCCCCCCCTTTAGATCCGCCCATGTCTTACTTGCAAGAAGAAGAAGAATTAATAAGGAAGTAAAAAAAAAATCTTTCTATTTACAGTTTTTTGTTTGACTGTTCTTATTTTACATTGATTGGGAAACAAGTTCTTAAAACTTAGATTAATCCCTTGCAATACTGCTTCCTTGACACTGTACCAGTAGGCCCTACTTGCGCCTAATGCCTGGGGCCATGAAAAGTCCAAGAACTACCTCCGCTACAGGGGATCAAACTAGGAACCGCTTAGTGGTAAGGCTGACACTATACCTTGTGACCACAGACACCACTGTTGATCACTTGCATTGGATTATGAGTAAATGTCAAACTTTATGTATTTGCTGAAATAATGAAAAGCAAATTCATCACTTTTCACAAATGTTTTCTGACAGCTTTGACAAGAAATTGAGGGACTCTTTGATTATTTGTTATCTAAATAAAAATGTGTCTGTGGTCAAACATCGGCCTTGCAACCAAGAGGTTCAGAGTTTGAACCCCGATAAGCGATGGCTGATAGTTCCTATCAGATACCATCCTCTGAATCTAGATTATGGTGCAAATGGGCCTCGGAATTGTTAATCAGACCCTTGTTGCGCACCATAGTTTTTTGCTAGTGTATTTATCTTTTTGCTAGTGATTCAAAAAGCCACTTGCAAACAATTGCGAGTCAACTGACTTTATTACGGAAATTCTAGCCCCGAGTGTGTGGTTTCCAGGAAGCAGAATCGAAAGGAATGAAACTAAGTAATAAAAACTTACAAAATACTTCCAAATTGATGTTAAATAAATATGTTCAAATAACTTCTGAAGAAATAGGATGTGTTTGTGAAACATGAATGCCCCCAAAATGGCTAATGTTAAATTTTCGGACAAAGCGAACAGACAGACGGACACAAATAAAACAATATGCCCCAAATCTTTCGGTATGGTGTGACTGTCATAACTATAAACAAGGTAGTATGGAAAAATACTTTGATAGGACTACGGCGTTTTACCCCTTTGCCACACAATACCTTGTTTTGACGTCTCTTAAAGTGTAGGCTTTGGAAAACATCGAAACAAAAGAAGAAACAACTGATAATCAGCATTTTCTCCTTTTGCCTCAATATTTTATCAATCACAAATTTTATCTGCCAGTAAATAATACCCGAAAGGGGAGTTAGGCAGTATATATAGATAGATTATCTTTAGTTTAACCCATTTTGTCATCTAGATCTACAGCAGCTTTCAAATTGGTCCAACCTTTTATTTTGTTGTTTGGGAAATGCTAAATTTTCCATCCAAAACATGTGTAAACATCCAGAAGTATTTTTCTCTTTTAAATGCAATGTATTGATCAAAATTAACCGCATATTTACAAACCAAGATTAACCCTTTCCCAAACAAGACCTGGTTTTGACGTCCGACGTCCCTAATAAAAAAGACTTAGGAAAACATTGAAACAAAAGAAGAAACTGCTGATAACCAGCAGTTTCTCCTTTTGTCTCAATATTTTCTGTATTTTACACAAGTTCTATCTTTAATAACATCCATTTTGTCATTTGTGTTAGTTATTGAAGTGGATCACCCTTGAATTTTGTCGATTGGGAAAGGGTTAAATATACCTTTATTTAAACTGTGCCTTTGCACAAAGTCCTGTCGCCCCATTTTTTAGCCGGTGAAGGCACCACAGGCACAGCCCCACCACAGCCATCCTCGGCTCAGCAGTCCTAATCAGCTGCTAATCAATGTCAACACTGTAGACACGCTTGCCATTGAAGACTTAGTGCTTCCTTCTATCAAAAATATCCTATTTAACATATCATCAAAGTCTGTTTACATATATCGATGATTAAATTCGATTTTATGACTTGTTTTACATTTAAATCGAAAGTTATGACACCGTTGCTGTTGTGTTTACCTTCGATATTAGGTCACGATCAATCTCGAAATTGACGTTGACCAATTTGGAATTCCGAAACTGATCGTTATTCCGAAACTGCTACCAACAAAAACGCTTTAGATTTCTTGACCAAGCGTGCTCGTAAAATTCTTTATAAAATGATGAGATTACCACCAAGAGATGATTCCAGTGGCGAAGAAGAAAAAGAAATGGCCGGGAGAATAGTCAAACAAACTGTTATAGCATATCTTGTTACTTGTGGTATATTGCGAGCTCGTAAGTAAACTTTGATTTGTTCGTACCCGATATGTTTCGTACAAAAATGAACACAACTGTTCCCAATCATGCTCATTGCCAGTTTCAGTGCCAGTCTATAGCAGATCTATCCAGATCCACAACACAGAAGTATTGAAATCAGTAAATATATTTCTGTTGTTCAAAGATTCCAATAGTTTTCAAATTTTGATCTAGAACTAGCAAAAATTTAACACTGATTTTATAAAGATAAGATTGTTTAATTATAATATCTGTAGATCTATAACACGGGTGGTAAACAGAGAAACTAGCTCCAAAAAGAGTCAACGGTATTTCGTTTCCTCGTGACATCCGGCCTCTACCGAGGTAGTTGCATAGGGCGAAAATCTGTAAACAAAGGTAGGTCACGAACACATTTTTTCTACAAATATTTCTTTTACAACGAGTTTTTGAAAAATCCGGCGATGCTGTAATATGAAGAAATGGTCGAAGTTTGTTGTGTACGAGAATATACGGTGTTAGTGAGCAGAGTTTGAATACAATCGTTGAAAAACATTTCAAGATCGAAAGTAAAAACTTCTTTACTTTCGATTTTGAAATATTTTTCAACGATTGTATTAAACCCCTGCTACTAATACCGTATACTCTCGTGCACAACAAACTTCGACCATTTCTTCATATTACAGCATCGCCGGATTTCTCAAAAACTCGCTTTTAAAGAAATAATTTTAGAAAATGTGTTCGTGACCTACAAATTTTCTCCCAGGGCTTTTTCCAGGCATTTTGGGAAAGGGCCCCTAGCTCTAAATTGGGAAAATTTTATCGACAAAGTGCCAAATTTGGGACAAATTAGAACTTGTATTATATATAACTAGTAAGACTTTAATTATTTTAAACAACTGAGCTAAAACATATCCCAGAATGACAACTCTCACCATCAAGACAAAATCATGTCGAAAATTGAAATCCTGCATCTTTTTTTATTTTGCTTCATTCTTTCCCAAACAAGACTTGGTTTTGACATCCATGTTTACACAAGCTTGGTAAAACATGGAGAGAGAATGCTGGTCAAGCATTTTCTCCTCTGTGTTTTGAGCTATATCATTCACAAGCTTTACATTTTTAGTTACATTTATTTTGTTGTTTGCAACAGCTTTAGAATTAGTTCACTGTAAAAATTTGGTAGTCAGGGAAAGGATTAAATATTTACTGAAACAGAAAGTACTAATGATCCACAGAACTGAAATACCCCCCCATGTCATCTAACTCTTAGTTAGAAACTATAGAATAATTTTGTTTAAATTTAAAATCAGTTTTCAAGGATATTTAGCTGAAAAAATATGGATCTTTGATTGTATACAGTTTTAATTTTCCCCCTATCAACTTTAACACTTTGTTTATATCGCGAAAACCCATGACATTAAGTTTTTTATTACTGTATCTGTTTTTCCCAAGAGCATCAAACAGTCTAAACAATAAAATATCAAATACATAACAAGATCTGACTGAATTACCGAAGATTTTTTTGGATTTCTTTGATATAAAGCCCTAATTAATTTACAATCTACGGCTGCGAAGATACGATCGCGATTTACCTGAATGACTGCATAACACAATTGGGTATTTTTACACACGCATATTATGTAATTTATGACATATGGCTACTTCAATTGATAGAATAAAGGGCTGTGGCCAATTAAATATTGGATTCTCAGCTAATAATCGGCATACAGTCCAGATGTGAAACTCATTACTGTTCATGCCAGTACTTTGGATTGGGATTTTTTTCTGAATTGGGAAAAAAATGAGGCCGTTTTGGTTTGGGAATGGGGCCGAATATCGGCCCCTACGGAATAGGCGAAAAAGCCCTGTCTCCCTATGCAACTACCTCTTTTTGGAGCTAGTTTCTCTGTTTACCACCCGTGTATAAGGTTACTGATAAGTGCACATATCCATAGGTGCACATATGATGACATTTAGGTCAGTTCGGGTAAATACGGACAGGCAGGTAATAGGGACATCTCACTTTGAACGTCTATATCAGGATTTTCTACCGTAGCGGCATAAAAACGGACCGATTCTGTTTAAATTTTAACCATTTTATAACTCTTTAGTTTGTAAAGCAATCGTTATTAATTGTTTGAAACGACGTAATTTTTCGTTCATTTGGAGCATCCCCTGCTTTCCCACATTTTCTGACCAGACTTGAAACTGCGGGAGCATTCAAAACAAAAAAATCATTACATGAATAAAGGTAGTTTTACTGACTTCTTTGATGCTGGTTTTGTTTTAAACAAATCATAAATCATTCAGATTTGACCCTATACAATTGTTTACCCAGAGAAAATGATGAATTTTGAAAAACAAGCCAAAATATGAACTGTCCGTATTTTAAAACCTATTTTGCTAGGGTAGGGAAAATACGGACTCCATTTTTGCAATGGCCTTTCGTACGGGCGGAGCAGGTATTTTGTGAACGCGACGGTAGTTGTGGGTGAAGTAATATGACCCGGTCTTACGGGACGAGCAAGTGAGGAAAGCTGCTTAATGAATCGACGACGTGTCTAAAACGTCCGTATTTACCCGAAAAATAATGTTTCTAACAACAATTATGTGTCCGTATTATCTCTATCTGTTTTGTATAATTTTATATAGTGTCCGTATTTTCTCACCCTATATCCGCACTTTCCCTACCTCGTCCGTATTTACCCGATTTTACATCATGCACATTTTTGCCGTTTTTCATGAGTTTCCGTCAATATAGCGTCTTTCTGCGATCACCAGCGTCAAGACAAGATATTGAATGACCCAAAAAACTGGTACCCGGTCTTGTGGGACCAGCAGGTAAAGCACACGGCCTAGTGAATCACCGAAGTGTAAATAGCGTCCGTATTTACCCGAACTGACCCTAATCCATTTCAACTATTTTCCATAGTAATATAGGAATTTACAGAGTTTCCATTCACGCCAAATTGTGCGTGAAACTCACATATTTGAAAGAAATCACATAAAAAGTTACGGTCCCATACGTGATTTCACGCACAAAAATTTGGACCAGCATCTTACAACAATCCCGAAAGTGAAACTAACCAAGGAAACTAGAGTAATTCTGTGTTACTCATATGCGATGTTTTGAGCGAGATTAAAAACGCCGCAAACACAGTCAATTGATGACGTAGTCATTCCAGTTTCAATATAATCGTGATGTTTACGCATCCAAATAAGGTTACGTTTTACTATGATTTGTTTACAAAAGTCGCGCGTGCCAGAAAGCGCGGGAAATGGGATGAAAAAATGAAAACAACACGCTATCATCTACAAAGTAAATACACTGAAGTTAGATCATGGTTTTAGCACCGACGCGTTGTCTCTTTCTTTCATGCCACCTCGCGATTACACGAATCGACTCTTGATTACACAAAGGAATTCTGTCAGTTATTTGTACATATTAAATTGGTGTGCTTGCTCGACCATTTAGACAGCAAATCTATATTTCGAATTAGCCCATTACCACATGGCAAAATTTAGACTGGTCCAAATTCAGAGATGTAGCAGACGACAATTCCAAATGAGTGAAATCTATTTTTAATTGCTCTCTTGGGATAGAAAACATTGTGGCAAATGAAGAAATTGCTCGTCACAAGCAATTTCTTCATTTACCACAATGTTTTTTCCAGGGTTGGCAATCGACCGGTCACCCGGTTTTAACCGGGCGGTTTTAACCGGTTAAAACCGCCCCGGTCAATACTCCAAGTGGTCAATTGGTGGTCGATTGAGAAAATCTAATGGTCAATTGGTGGTCGATTGAGAAAATTTTTAATGGTCAATTGAACATTTTTAATGGTCAATTGAAAAAATTCTGATAGTCAATTAAAACTTTAATGGTAATTTATTCTTTTTGTTTTCGTGTTTATTATTTATATTCTTGAAATTGAACAATTGACAGTTATAACCTGTCAAGGGTACTCATCAGGTGGCTTTTGACCAGATAGGGTCCTTTGGCTTTATTTTAACACAACAGTTACTCTTGTTTTGACACTTAGATTAAATGTCCAGTAATGTCCAGTTAACTGACCAATAACAGATAGCAGAATGATCACACTTTCACACATCTGAATAAACAAAGGTGTCAGTTTCACAACCCATATATTTCAGCCCCTCTCATTGGTCAACCTTACAAGCTGGACACACCTTCCATAGGTTTGAGTGACAGGTCCAGTATTTTGACCGTTTTGATTGGCCATTCTTAATTATTTGTCAAAAGGCAATTACTGTTATTAAGATTAGGTCATCCTCTTTGAAGTGTTGGCTAACAATATCCATAATTTGAACCAGCAGTACTCTTTGAAGTAGTGTGTCATTTTTGTACAGTCAAATTTTGATCGAGTCGATGTTTGTTTGATTGCTTTTCATGATTTTGATGGGCACTTTTAAACCCTTTCTTATTACACTTCTCTTTTCTTCTCTTTTTCTCTTCTTCTTTACATGGCAATGTATATATTGAACTAGAACAACCTGAACTGAAAATTGATGAGAATAATTGAAAAGTTTACTGATTCATGAAACGGACCTCTTTGAAATAGCCATTTACATTTTGGTTTTGCAGCTTTGTTTTTTTAGAGTCTTGAACAACAGAAAGTCAGAATCTCAACATCTAATTTGCAGTGATATTCTTATATTATGTAGGCTCTATTATGTAGGGTTATCATATATGAGTATTTTCCAACCAACCATTTCAATTGACCAATCGACCACCAATTGACCAGTATTGACCAGTATTGACCAGTATTGACCGGTTAAAACCAGTATTGACCACCGGCCTGGTCAATACTCATATTGACCGGTCGATTGCCAACCCTGGTTTTTTCAAAGCCTTTACCTGTTAGGGAGTCAAAAAGAGTTAATGTGTGGTAATGGGTTAAATAAAAAGTAAGTGTTGACAGTAATGTTGGCGATTGATTCATCATTTACAGTAAAGGATAGAGTCAAGTGTAAGCCACATTCGATTTTTTTGAATGACCCACTTTTTAGCTCACCTGAGCACAAAGTGCTCAAGGTGAGCTATTGTGATCACTTTTTGTCCGTCGTCCGTCTGTCTGTCCGTCTGTCTGTCCGTCCGTCCACGATTTCGTGTTTACACTCTAGCATCTACAAATGTAGGCCCATCTTGACCAAACTTGGTCAAAACATGTATGGCCATAAGATCTCGGATGAGTTCGATTATGGGTCAGATCGAACTAGAAAGTCAGGAGTTATCTGCCCTTGAATGCGAAAAATACCTAGTTTTGACATTGTTTACACTCTAGCATCTACAATTATTGATCAATCAAGACAAATCTTGGACATAACGTTGCAGACCATAATATCTTGGATGAGTTTGATTTTCAGTCTGATCTGACCAGAAAGACGAGAGTTATGTGCCCTTGAATTCGACAAAATTGTCATTTTCGGCTGTTTTCGACCTTGTTTACACTCTAGAATCTACGATTATTCATCAATCAGGACAAAACTTAAACACAATGTTGGGGACCATGAGATCTCGGACGACTTTGATTTTCAGACTGATCTGATCAGAAAGTCGAGAGTTACTTGCCCTTGAATTTGACCAAATTGTCATTTTCGGCTGTTTTCGACCTTGTTTACACTCTAGAATCTACAATTATAAATCAATCAAGCCAAAACTTGGACACAATATTGGGGATCATAAGATCTGGGATGAGTTGGATTTTCAGTATTATCTGATTAGAAAGTCGAGAGTTATGAGCCCTTGAATTTGACAAAATTGCCATTTTTGACTGTTTTCGACCTTATTTACTCTCTAGAATCTACAATTATTGACCAATCAAGACAAATCTTGGACACAAGGTTGGAGACGATAAGATGTCAAATGAGTTTGATTTTCAGTCTGATCTGACCAGAAAGATGAGAGTTATGTGCCCTTGAATTTGATAAAATTGCCATTTTCGGCTGTTTTTGACATTGTTTACACTCTAGAATCTACAATTATTGATCAATTAAGACAAAACTTGAAAACAATGTTTGAGACCATAAGATCTTGGATGAGTTTGATTTTCAGTCCGATCTGATCAAAAAAACGAGAGTTATGTGCCCTTGAAATTGACAAAATTGCTGTTTTCGACTGTTTTCGACCTTGTTTACACTCTAGAATCTACAATTATAAACCAATCAAGACAATTCTTGGACACAATGTTTAGTATCATAAGATCTCGGATGAGTTTGATTTTCAGCCTGATTTGACTAGAAAATCGAGAGTTATGTGACCTTGAATGTGATAAAATTGCCGTGTTTGGCTGTAATCGACCTTGTTTATACTCTAGAATCTACAATTATTGATCAATCAAGACAAAACTTGGACACAATGTTGGGGATCACAAGATCTGGGATGAGTTTGTTTTTCAGTCTGATCCGGTCAAAAAGTCGACAGTTATGTGCCCTTGAATTTGACAAAATTGCTGTTTTCGGCTGTTTTCGACCTTGTTTATATTCCAGAATCTACAATTATTTATCGAACAAGACAAATCTTGGATAATGTTGGGCACCATAAGATCGTGGATGAGTTCGATTTTCACAACGTTATTGACCATAAGTTCATTTTCAGTCTTAAAGTCATAAATATTTATCAAATTGAACAAAAGTGTTGCTCATATCATTTTGATTCAGGTGAGCGATATAGGACCATCATGGTCCTCTTGTTTAAAAAAATTATCGCCTTACTTGCCTACTTTTGAAGTGGCGATCGCCAGCGCAAGCCCTGTCTCTATCATTTACAGGGCTTTTCTTCCAGAAATTGGGAAGGGGCCCTGGTCAGTCATTTTGGGAAATTCTAGCGCAATTTTGGTCAAATTGGGAAAAAGAAAACACAGGAGAATAAATGTTCAAATGTAAATAAATCTCCTTAACCCTTTCCCACACATTGACGCTTTTGGAGGCCCCACAAAATAAGGCTTTGGAAAACATTGTGGTAAAAAAAGAAATTGCGTGTGACAAGCAATTTCTTCATTTCCCACAATGTTTTCTACCAAGAAAGACCAAAAAATGTTAAATTTTGTTCAATGGAAATTGTCGCCTGCAACACCTATGAGTTTGGACTATGCTAAAATTTTGTTGTTTGGTATTGGGTTAAACAACACTTTTTAACCAGAACAACTTAATTATAGAATCACACACTGCTTATTTGTGACTATAATTGCCAGTATGCAATTGATCATTATTTATTTTCATTTTTTTAGCTCACCTGAGCACGAAGTGCTCGAGGTGAGCTATTGTGATCGCTTTTTGTCCGTCGTCCGTCCGTCTGTCCGTCTGTCCATCTGTCCGTCTGTCCACAATTTGGTGTTTACACTCTAGCATCCACAAATATTAGTCAATCTTGACCAAACTTTGTCAAAACAAGTATGGTCATAAGTTCTCGGATGAGTTCGATTATGGGCCAGATCGGACCAGAAAGTGTGGAGTTATCTGCCCCTGAATGACGAAAAATGCTGTTTTTAACTTTGTTTACACTCTAGCATCTACAATTATTGCCCAATCAATACAAAACTTGGATATAATATTGGAGACTATAGGATCTTGGATGAGTTCGATTTTCAGTCAGATCAGGCGAAAAAGTCAAAAGTTATGTGCCCTTGAATTTGTCAAAATTGCCGTTTTCGACTGTTTTCGACCTTGTTTACACTCTAGAATCTACAATTATTGACCAATCAAGACAAATCTTGAACGCAATGTTGAAGACCATAAGATCTCGGATGAGTGTAATTTTCAGTCTGATTAGACGAGACAGTCGAGAGTTATGTGCCCTTGAATTTGACAAAATTGTCATTTTTGACTGTTTTCGACCTTGTTTACACTATAGAATCTACAATTATTGACCAATCAAGACAAATCTTGGACACAATGTTTGAGAGGATAAGATTTCGGATGAGTTTGATTTTTAGTGTGATCTGACCAGAAAGACGAGAGTTATGTGCCCTTGAATTTGATAAAATTGTCATTTTCGGCTGTTTTCGACATTGTTTATACTCTAGAATCTACATTTATTAATCAATCAAGACAAAACTTGGACACAATGTTGGAGATCATAAGATCTCGGATGAGTTGAATTTTCAATCTGATAAGACAAGAAAGTCGAGACTTATGTGCCCTTGAATTTGACAAAAATGTCGTTTTTGACTGTTTTCGACCTTGTTTACACTCTAGAATTTTCAATTATTGACCAATCAAGACAAATCTTGGACAAAATGTTTGAGACCATAAGATCTTGTATGAGTTTGATTTTCAGTGTGATCTGACCAGAAAGAAGAGAGTTACGTGCCCTTGAATTTGACAAAATTGTCGTTTTTGACTGTTTTCAACCTTTTTATACGCCCGAAGGGTCGTATTATGTTATGGCCCCGCTCGTCCGTCTGTCCGTCCGTCTGTCTGTCTGTCTGTCCGTCCGTCCGTCTGTCTGTCCGTCCGTCCGTTAGCAATTTCTTGTGTGCGCAACTCCTCCTACAGTTTTGATTGGAATTTGATCAAACTTGCCACAATAAATCTCCATGGTGTGTAGTTGTGCACCGCGCTTACGGAATTCAGATAACTCTTTTCGTTCTTGAATTATCTGCCCTTGAATTAAAAAAATGCCCATTTTCTTGTGTGCGCAACTCCTCCTACAGTTTTGATCAGAATTTGATCAAACTTGCCACAATGAATGTCCATGGTGTCTAGTTGTGCACACCGCTTACAGAATTTAGATAACTGTTTTCGTTCTTGAATTATCTGCCCTTGAATTTAAGGAAAAATGCCCATTTTCTCAAAAATGCCCATTTTCTCCTGTTCGCTACTTCTACAGTTTCAACAAGAATTTAATCAAACTAGCCACAATGAATCTCTATGGTGTCTTGTTGTGCAAACAAAATTTTGATAACTTTTCATGTTTGAATTATCTGCCCTTGAATTGAAAAATGGCCAACTTTTACTGACAAGCCCCTCTCGGGCGTATATGCGCCGCTCTGTGAAGCTCTTGTTTACACTCTAGAATCTACAATTATTGACCAATCAAGACAAATCTTGGACACAATGTTTGAGACCATAAGATTTCGGATGAGTTCGATTTTCAGTGTGATTTGACTATAAAGACAAGAGTTACGTGCCCTTGAATTTAATAAAATTGTCATTTTCGGCTGTTTTCGACATTGTTTACACTCTAGAATCTACATTTATCAATCAATCAAGACAAAACTTGGACACAATGTTAGAGATCATAAGATCTCAGATGACTAGAATTTTCAATCTGATAAGACAAGAAAGTCGAGACTTATGTGCCCTTGAATTTGACAAAATTGTCGTTTTTGACTGTTTTCGACCTTGTTTACACTCTAGAATTTTCAATTATTGTCCAATCAAGACAAATCTTGGACACAATGTTTGAGAGGATAAGATTTCGGATGATTTTGATTTTTAGTGTGATCTGACCAGAAAGACGAGAGTTATGTGCCCTTGAATTTGATAAAATTATCATTTTCGGCTGTTTTCGACCTTGTTTACACTCTAGAATCTACAATTATCAATCAATCAAGACAAAACTTGGACACAATGTTTGCGACCATAATATGTCGCATGAGTTTGATTTTCAGTCTGATCCGATCAGAAACTTGAGAGTTATGTGCCCTTGAATTTAACAAAATAGCCGTTTCTTGCTGTTTTTCGATCTTGTTTAAACTCTAGAATCTTCAATTATTGACCAATCAAGACCAATCTTGGACACTATGTTGGAGACCATAATATCTTGGATGAGGTAGATTTTCAGTCTGATGTGATCAGAAAGTCGAGAATTGTGTGCCCTTGAATTTGAAAAAAAATACCGTCTTTGGCTGTTTTCGACCTTGTTTATACTCTAGAATCTGTGATTATTTATCAATCAAGAAAAACCTGGACACAATGTTTGGCACCATAAGATCTCAGATGAGTTTGATTTTCACAAAGTTATTGACTATAAGTTAGTTTTCAGTCTTATAGTCATAAATGTTTATTGAATTGAACAAAAGTGTTGCTCATATCATTTTGGTTCAGGTGAGCGATATAGGACCATCATGGTCCTCTTGTTTGGAATTTTAGTTTGGAAAGTCGGGAAATTCTTACTTTGAAATTGGGGAAAAGGAGCCATATTCCAATTGGGAAGCCGCCGAATTTCGGCCTCTGTTGTTGAAGGAAGAAAAGCCCTGATTTATACCGAAGAAACAAAACAAAAATGCAATTTTTTGTGTAGTTTGATATAATTTTCGGAAACTACCGGAGATTCCCGAAAAAACGTTTTTTCCAAATCGTACCACGATATTATGTTTCGTCGGCGATGGATATCGGAATACAGCGATAATTCCGCACAACACTTTTAATAAGCGTGCTTTGCAAATTACACATATTTCATTATTTTATTGGTTTTTACCCCTATTTTCTGTCCCATACCCCCATTTTTCAATGACAGTGCATGCAAAACCCCTAAATAAAAATCCGAGTGGAAACACTGATTTATTAAGATTTTTTGCTATCATGTATGTCTACAATTTGAATAGTTATGAATTCTGAGTTGCCACTGATTCTTCAATCTAGGGACCCTTCAGTCTGTGAGTAAATATTTAGTATGGATTCTTGTTTCATTTCAGTTCCGTTTGTAGTAGATGCCTTGAGAACATAGTCAACAGAAAGTGAAACCAAACAGACAGCCATGGAATTCTTACCTTTTAACTGGAACGATCAGCTATGATCTTGATTGCTCAACAGCAATGTGTTATTTAAATATTAAAATGTATCAACTGAATGAGTGAATTAACCCTTTCCCAAACAAGAACTGGTTTTGACATTACTAATTGAAAAGGCTTGGGAAATTTAAACACCAAGGCAAAAGAAAAAAGTGCTGATAATCAGCACTTTTTCATTTAAGCTCAATCAATTCCTGTCTCTAGTAATATGATGACTAATATGTGACTGTTATGTCGTCTGCAACATCTTTCAATTGGACCATCTTAAAATGTTGTTGTTTGGGAAAGGGTTAAGAGATTTATCAAGGAATTACATATAAGTTGAAATTCTTTTTTTTTCCGACCCTCAACCAAAAAGTTGGCATAATCCCCGTTTAGATGATCTCGATTTCCCCAATTCCCAGACTGCAATAATTATACTACATTCAAGTCAATCAGGCCCGTAGGAACAGGTGGGGGCTAGGGGGGGGGGGGGGGGGGGGCTTAGTCGCCCTAATTTTGACCAAATAATTAATGTGGCGAATTTTCCTTATTCTCTACTGAAAATTTACAAAAAATCCAATTTAGCTCCCCCTCCAATATTCAGACAAGTGGGCTTTAGCCCACCCAATAAGAAATTGCTTCCTACAGGCCTGGCAATATACTGTCCAAATTCATTTCAATAACCCATTCCCACACAGTGATGTTTTTTGATGCTCATCAACAAGATAAATGAAAGGGAAAACATTGTGGAAAATGAAGAAATTGCTTGTGACAAGCAATTTCTTCTTTTTCCACACTGTTTTCAACCATGAAAAAGCAAAAGATTTTATTTTTTTTCCATTTGAAATTGTATTTTGCAACATCTTTCAATTTCGAAAATTTTAGGATTGATGCACATTAAATATTGGTTTAGAAGGAGAAAATGTTGATTATTAGCATCTTATTCTTTTGGCTCAATATTTTCTCTTAAGAAATGTCTTGTTTTCAAAAATGTTGCAGACAACAGTTTCAAGTGAATTACATGTAGTTATACTAGTAATTTACAATTTTGTCTTTCTATTTAGAAAACATTATATGGAATAAAGGAATTGCTTGTTTTTAAGTTTTGATAACTTGATAGTAATTTATTCATTTTCCAATGTTTTCTACAAAGAAAGACCAAACATGATGTACTGTTAGAATGAAAACTATGTGACCGTAAACGGGCAGAATGAATTGAGAAAAGGCTTGGAGATGCTGGAAATCGGCAATTTGTTCCATTTCTTCAATATTTTTTTTCAATTCTTTAACTCTTAATATTAAATGTAATATCTAGAAATAGATTTAAAGCGGTGTGTAAAAAGAAACAGTCAGACTTCTTTTCAAAAAGAAGAAAATTGCTTTTGCAGAATAGGTCAAATCCTTCAACGTTTTGGTCTTTGTTGAAAGATAATACAAAAAGTAAAACAACAGACTCTTTATTAATAAAACCAACTAACTGGAACGAATATTTTCGTTCGTTACTTCTTCACGAGAATGAGTCAACGATAGAATTGAACACTAACGACATTTTGAATGAAGATAGAAATCATTGCTTAAATATGGAGATAAGCCGGGATGAGATAAATAGTTCAATTAATAATCTAAAATGTGGCAAATTTTCCGAGAACTTCGTATAAAAAAATATATATATATTATAAAAATATGGTCTTTAAATTGCATATATGCCAAATCTTAGCTTTCTACCTTGTGTATTGGCTTAGATGTCGACCGATTTAAAACCCCATGATTTGTTGTCCCGGGGATAATATTTACAATAATGGAACATATGGGGTTTTAAATCCGTCGACATCCTAGCCAATACTCAAGATAGAAAGCTAAGATTTGGCATAGATGCAATTTAAAGGCCATATTTTCATAATACATATTTAGTTTGTACGAAGTTCTCGGAAAATTTGCATGATTTTAAGTACCATTCCCCCTTTAATAATATCCACTTTGTCATTTGTGGCAGTTTTTGAAGTGGATCACCCTAAAATTTTGTCGTTTGGGAAAGGGTTACAGAAACTTCGGGTAGTGTACATATACTACCGTTTCTCCGTAATATTGTAGCTTTGATTTAGGATAAGTTTGAAGTTTTGTTGTTTTTTTTTTTTTTTTGGGGGGGGGGGTTAAACCCTTTCCCTAACAAGACCTGACGTCGCCAATAGAAAAGGTTTTGGGAAGCTTAATTTGAGGAAAAAGGGGAAAATGCTGATAACCAAAAGTTGTCCTTTTGTCTCAAAGTCTCTGTGCTATATTGCAAGCATATAACTTCTCCCTGGGCCAATTTAGTTTTGTGTCGCAGCTTTCCTATCTTAGCAGTCCATTTTTGTCGCTTCAATGTGAAAGATTGAAGTTCGCTTATTCCACTGCTTTTCAAATCCTTTTCTGATGCTGAAGTACCCAAAGTCCTTTGATTACTGAACGGCGTCAGTGTCTTGACGTCATTGACGTTGACATACCGTCGTAGTTAATAACAACGTAACGTCCATTAACATTGGTAACGCCACGTTTCACACGGAGAATCATTTACGATTTTTTACGGTTTTATTTCTCCACATTCAGTAAATATTGGATTAAAACTTAATATAAAGATGACAGATTATAGAGAACATAGTAACGTATGCGAAGGCGGGCTTGTGGATTACAATAGAACGAGAAAGCAGGTAGATGTACTTGTTAGAAAGGCAATATCATCAATAACGCATAGAGATAGAGTATACACAACACAGATGTTCGACATCGATTCTGAGAGAATCCAGGAGTATATATGGGAAATAAAGAGAGAACTAATCACAATGAAATACCCGGATCAACTTGCCTTACAGGATCTAGAATCCAGAATACTGGAAATAAAGAGCGCGAACAAGGAGCTAGAAAGCAATCTGAGATAATTGAGATTCAAACAAAAAAGAGAATTTTCACCAGCTAAGGATTCTACCGCCAATTTGTTCCTTACGGACGTAAGGAACAAATTGGAGGTTGAATCTTTAGCTTGCGAAGATGGAGAGAGAGGTGATCACGAGGCAAGCGGAGATACAACATGTATGAATCATAGTAAGGACGCAAGAGAATCTGGTGATCCAAGTAAAGCTGTAGATCACAATATAGTCGTCCTACCTAAAATACACAAACGAGGACGTATCAGCACGGTGTTCTTCAAGAATCGAGTCGCTCCATTGTCCGTAGAAAGCAGATATGAACCACTTCCAGAAATAGAGATGGCAAAGAAGACGGTTGACATTCATGACAATATTGGTTGGGATAGCCGAGATAGACTTCTTTCACCATCCATTCTCGATGCCTTTAATGTCTGTCTTGCAAATATGAAAGACAAACACGAAGATCCTCTCCGAAGTATTGGACACACAGATTCAGATAAGCAACAAAGCAATACTATCAATGACGAGACCCACGAAATTCCGAAGCCACCTTCGGAAAAGAAAGCTGGAGAAAAGTTCACTCCAAAAGGCATATTTAGAAAGCTGAAAGCTTTGTTTATCAAATGAAAATTATATGCCGAAACAATTTTATAAACTTTTAATTATTTTGTGTTAATTGAAACTAATTATTTAATCTGTTTTAAGAAATTCCTACATTGACAAAATTTTGAATTTATTTTAAAAATATACAACATTATTATTTGCTTACGATAGTGTATTTGTTCATTTCCTGTTTTGGGTTTCCAAATCCCTTTATAGACCCACTTCACAAAATGCTCAAATCAAGATCTTAACAGCCAGAATTACCCGTAAGTAATTACTCGTCATTAATATCCGAAAGGGGAGTTAGGTGTAATGAAGTAAAGTGACCCCCTATAGTAGAACGACTCCCCGGTCATTCTACTATATAGCAGAGTGACTCCCCCTTACGTGAAGTAAAGTGACCCCTCATATTGCAGACTGACCCCCTATAGCAAAGTGACTCCCCAAATAGGGTACATAATGGTATGCTTATATTATATATATGATATAATTTTGCGTGTCCGATCTCGCATAAAGGGACCATCTGGGTAGTTTTGAACCCAGTCAGTCTGCGCTGACTGCCACCTAGGGTCGCAAGTAGTTACTTAAAATGATTAAGTCAACCTAAAATGTTTTTTCTACAACTAGTATTTTCATTTTAAAGCTGGGAAGTCATATCGGCCACGACAGCGTCATTTTTTTCTCCATAATTATTTCATTGGTTTCTGGACTTCCCTGGCAGGGGTTAGCTTTAAGGGCAACATTTTATTTTTATTGTCATTGTTTTAAACCTTTTCCAAAGAACAACCTTTGCCACAGATGGGTTAACCCATTGCCAGGCAGAACATGTTAAGACTGGTCCAAATTCAAAGACGCTGCAGACGACAATTTTAAGTGAAGAAAATGTTACATCCTTTGGTCTTTTTGAGTAGATTTAACTTTGTGTGAAATGACAAAATTGCTTATCACAAGCAATTTCTTCATTTTCCTCAATGAAGGCATAAATAGCCCAATCTAAAAAACAAAACAGAGACTTTTGAACATTCCAAAAAGGTCTTGAATGCCAAAATTTTGTGACGCGGCCGAGATCTGTATGTCATCGATTTTCTTCAAAACCTCGTAAACACAGCTTAAAATGACGTCATGACGTTAATGACGTCATCAATAATGGACGTAAACAACCAGCAGAACAACCGCTAGGCGGCGCTTTGCGATTTCAAGAAAATCGAACTAAATCCGCCAAGGGTGAATACAAACGTAGGTGGGTTCAACCTTGGCTTGCGAAGATGTGTGAAAGTAGGTCTATACCCAATTAATTTAGAACTGTTGGGGTAGGCGTCACCAGTAGAAAATGTTTGGAAAATACGTTAAACAATTAAAGAAAATGCTGAAAACAGCACTTTCTCTTTTTGTCTTAACAATTTCAGTGCCTTATTCACGGGTGGTAAACAGAGAAACTAGCTCCAAAAAGAGGTAGTTGCATAGAGCGAAAATTTGTAGGTCACGAACACATTTTCTAAAATTATTTCTTTTGAAGCGAGTTTTTTAGAAATCCGGCGATGCTGTAATATGAAGAAATGGTCGCAGTTTGTTGTGCACGAGAGTATACGGTATAAGTAGCAGGGTTTTAATACAATCGTTGAAAAACATTTCAAAATCGAAAGTAAAGAAGTTTTTACTTTCGATCTTGAAATGTTTTTCAACGATTGTATTCAAACTCTGCTCACTAACACCGTATATTCTCGTACACAACAAACTTCGACCATTTCTTCATATTACAGCATCGCCGGATTTTTCAAAAACTCGTTGTAAAAGAAATAATTGTAGAAAAAATGTGTTCGTGACCTACCTTTGTTTACAGATTTTCGGTCTATGCAACTACCTCGGTAGAGGCCGGATGTCACGAGGAAACGAAATACCGTTGACTCTTTTTGGAGCTAGTTTCTCTGTTTACCACCCGTGTTATTGCACTTGCGCAAATCATACATATTTTCAATGCAGCTACATTTCGCGTCCGAAGCTGGTTTGAACTTGGAATAGGCTAAACGTTTGCCATTTAGGATTTTTTTAAATAAACTGTGGGTAGTCAAGTCCATGGTAGAAGATTGACAATACTGTCGCCGTGATATCCATCAGAGTGTATGATAATGTATCGTTGATTTAGGCTTAGTCTGAAGATTTGTTGTCACAAGGTTTAACACTTTCTAAAACAAGCATGGGTTCGACGTCGCTGACAGAAAAGGTTTTGGGAAGCATTGAGACAAAGGGAGAAATGTTGAAAAAAATATCTCCTTTTGCCTCAATATTTTCTATGCTATATTACACGCAAATAGTTTCTGTGGACGTTAACTTAAATTTCTTAGGTTGTTTTAAGTTGGCAACAGTCCATTTTGTCGCCACGGAAAGAGTTGGTAAAGAAATATCGTTGCATAAAAAATAAAAACTGTTGATGATCGTTTGGTTCACCGCCTTCCAAATTCCCTTTCTGGGGCTTAGGTACTCGAAATCCTTTGATTACTGAGACGTCATGTACGTGACGTCATTGACGTTGACATAACGTCGTAGTTAATTACAACGTAACGTCCATTAGCATTGGTAACGACACGGAGAATCATTTACGATTTTTACGGTTTTATTTCTCCACATTCAGTAAATATTGGATTAAAACTTGATATAAAGATGACAGATTATATAGAACATAGTAACGTATGCGAAGGCGGGCTTGTGGATTACAATAGAACGAGAAATCAGGTAGATGTTCTTGTTAGAAAGGCAATGTCATCAATAACGCATAGAGATGGGGTATACACAACACAGATGTTTGATAGCGAGTCTGAGAGAATCCAGGAGTATATTTGGGAAATAAAGAGAGAACTAATCACAATGAAATACCCGGATAAACTTGCCTTACAGGATCTAGAATCCAGAATACTGGAAATAAAGAAGGCGAACAAGGAGCTAGAAAGCAATCTGAGATAATTGAGATTCAAACAAAAAAGAGAATTTTCACCAGCTAAGGATTCTACCGCCAATTTGTTCCTTACGGACGTAAGGAACAAATTGGAGGTTGAATCTTTAGCTTGCGAAGATGGAGAGAGAGGTGATCACGAGGCAAGCGGAGATACAACATGTATGAATCATAGTAAGGACGCAAGAGAATCTGGTGATCCAAGTAAAGCTGTAGATCACAATATAGTCGTCCTACCTAAAATACACAAACGAGGACGTATCAGCACGGTGTTCTTCAAGAATCGAGTCGCTCCATTGTCCGTAGAAAGCAGATACCCAGCTGGCAAAAGTGGTCGTTTTTACGTTGAAATGACGTCTTTTAGAGACGTCAGGAAGACGTCTTTTTCTGGTTGAATTTGATATAAGGAAAGACGTCTTTTCCCGACGTCTTTTCCACGTCATTAAGTGACGTTGAAAAGACGTCACTTAATGACGTTGAAAAGACGTCTGAACAATGTCACTTAATGACGTTGAAAAGACGTCTGAAAAAGACGTCTTTCCTTATATCAAATTCAACCAGAAAAAGACGTTTTCCCAACGTCTCTAAAAGACGTCTTTTCAACGTAAAACCGACCACTTTTTCTATTGGCTTTCGTTTGGTGTTGATCGAAGATGAAAACCTTCCAGAGCTTCTCGCTCAGTAGGGGTAATCATTCCCCATCATAGAGGACTAAGGTCTCGCCAGGTATGTCTGACGACCTTGACACATTTTCTAAGGTATGATACCTAGGAATTTGGTTTTAACTGTCATAACATTTTCGAGGCTTTCTATAACTATCTATATGTTTTCTTGATATAATTTTATGTCTAGATTTATTTCTATCTTTTTTTGAAAATGTGTACACAATTTAATTTCTTTTAACAGAATCATATAGGATTATTAAGCCAAATGCTTTCTTTACATAAACGCTTTGTAAAAACATGATTTATTGTCAACATTTTTAATTATTTCCCTTTAATATACTGTAACACACTAATTGATAAGATTATGTTAGCGATTTGAACAGACTAATTACAGTTTAAACGCCGTTAAAACGACAAAATAATTCGGATGATCCAACATGAAGCCCATGTTTAAAAAACGATATTGACAAAGAATGTACTTCTGTACAATATAGCGCAGAAAAAACGAAACGAAAATTGCCGATTATCAACTTTTGCTAATATCTCTAGGCCTATGGGGTTTTTTTTGCAATTTATGCCTACCTTTCTATTAGAGAAGTCAAAACCAGGTTTTGTTCGAGAAAGGATTAGACATGTCTTATTGATGTTGCCTTACTTGTCTTGCTGAATCTAATGTTGTTTTTTTTTTTTCAATTTGTATTGATTTGATGGTCATTAATTTTGATGGATATAAATAAGATCGTCATTTAAATTGAAAACTTATAATTCTATAGGCTACATATTCAGATTATGGATATTTTAGATATGCTCATGTTTACATAATTATTCTGTTGTACTTGAATGGGCGCAAGTCAATTATTGTAACTGGGACCCATATTGTCCAAACAACATGGGCTTTCCCACATAGGTCCTATATGGGCATACCCATATGGGCTTGCCCAGACACAGCCCATATGCTGGGAATATGGGACCAATCTGGGTCCCTTATGATCAAACCCACATGGGCTTACCTACATAGGTCCTATTTGGGTCCAATATGGGCCTACCCACATGGGCTTACCCATACACATCCCATATAGGACCCATATAAGCATGTTTGCTGGGACAGTTTTCATTTCTGTAAGGGACGTCAGGTCCAAGCAGCCATGCAGAACACTTGTGTTGATTTGTAGACAAAGAGTGCACAATAGATACTGTTACGGAGTAAGTATCATGTAACTTTAAAAGTTTCCAATAGGAAAAAAGTGTTTACAAAACATCATTATTGGAATTTAGACAATAAATCTAGGTCCCTAAGACGTAATTAAGATGACGTTGAAATTCAGTCTGTGGAGAGACGTTGTGTTCACGTTGAAGTCGCGACCACACCCCGAAAAAGACGTCATAAAAACGTCTTATTAGGACGTCTTTTTTACGTCTGGAAACAGACGTCTTTTTCTGGTCGATATTTGGTTATATGACGTCGTGACCACTATTCAACCAAAAAAAGACGTCTGTGTGACGTCTTTTGCCTGCTGGGTATGAACCACTTCCAGAAATAGAGATGGCAAAGAAGACGGTTGACATTCATGACAATATTGGTTGGGATAGCCGAGATAGACTTCTTTCACCATCCATTCTCGATGCCTTTAATGTCTGTCTTGCAAATATGAAAGACAAACACGAAGATCCTCTCCGAAGTATTGGACACACAGATTCAGATAAGCAACAAAGCAATACTATCAATGACGAGACCCACGAAATTCCGAAGCCACCTTCGGAAAAGAAAGCTGGAGAAAAGTTCACTCCAAAAGGCATATTTAGAAAGCTGAAAGCTTTGTTTATCAAATGAAAATTATATGCCGAAACAATTTTATAAACTTTTAATTATTTTGTGTTAATTGAAACTAATTATTTAATCTGTTTTAAGAAATTCCTACATTGACAAAATTTTGAATTTATTTTAAAAATATACAACATTATTATTTGCTTACGATAGTGTATTTGTTCATTTCCTGTTTTGGGTTTCCAAATCCCTTTATAGACCCACTTCACAAAATGCTCAAATCAAGATCTTAACAGCCAGAATTACCCGTAAGTAATTACTCGTCATTAATATCCGAAAGGGGAGTTAGGTGTAATGAAGTAAAGTGACCCCCTATAGTAGAACGACTCCCCGGTCATTCTACTATATAGCAGAGTGACTCCCCCTTACGTGAAGTAAAGTGACCCCTCATATTGCAGACTGACCCCCTATAGCAAAGTGACTCCCCAAATAGGGTACATAATGGTATGCTTATATTATATATATGATATAATTTTGCGTGTCCGATCTCGCATAAAGGGACCATCTGGGTAGTTTTGAACCCAGTCAGTCTGCGCTGACTGCCACCTAGGGTCGCAAGTAGTTACTTAAAATGATTAAGTCAACCTAAAATGTTTTTTCTACAACTAGTATTTTCATTTTAAAGCTGGGAAGTCATATCGGCCACGACAGCGTCATTTTTTTCTCCATAATTATTTCATTGGTTTCTGGACTTCCCTGGCAGGGGTTAGCTTTAAGGGCAACATTTTATTTTTATTGTCATTGTTTTAAACCTTTTCCAAAGAACAACCTTTGCCACAGATGGGTTAACCCATTGCCAGGCAGAACATGTTAAGACTGGTCCAAATTCAAAGACGCTGCAGACGACAATTTTAAGTGAAGAAAATGTTACATCCTTTGGTCTTTTTGAGTAGATTTAACATTGTGTGAAATGACAAAATTGCTTATCACAAGCAATTTCTTCATTTTCCTCAATGAAGGCATAAATAGCCCAATCTAAAAAACAAAACAGAGACTTTTGAACATTCCAAAAAGGTCTTGAATGCCAAAATTTTGTGACGCGGCCGAGATCTGTATGTCATCGATTTTCTTCAAAACCTCGTAAACACAGCTTAAAATGACGTCATGACGTTAATGACGTCATCAATAATGGACGTAAACAACCAGCAGAACAACCGCTAGGCGGCGCTTTGCGATTTCAAGAAAATCGAACTAAATCCGCCAAGGGTGAATACAAACGTAGGTGGGTTCAACCTTGGCTTGCGAAGATGTGTGAAAGTAGGTCTATACCCAATTAATTTAGAACTGTTGGGGTAGGCGTCACCAGTAGAAAATGTTTGGAAAATACGTTAAACAATTAAAGAAAATGCTGAAAACAGCACTTTCTCTTTTTGTCTTAACAATTTCAGTGCCTTATTCACGGGTGGTAAACAGAGAAACTAGCTCCAAAAAGAGGTAGTTGCATAGAGCGAAAATTTGTAGGTCACGAACACATTTTCTAAAATTATTTCTTTTGAAGCGAGTTTTTTAGAAATCCGGCGATGCTGTAATATGAAGAAATGGTCGCAGTTTGTTGTGCACGAGAGTATACGGTATAAGTAGCAGGGTTTTAATACAATCGTTGAAAAACATTTCAAAATCGAAAGTAAAGAAGTTTTTACTTTCGATCTTGAAATGTTTTTCAACGATTGTATTCAAACTCTGCTCACTAACACCGTATATTCTCGTACACAACAAACTTCGACCATTTCTTCATATTACAGCATCGCCGGATTTTTCAAAAACTCGTTGTAAAAGAAATAATTGTAGAAAAAATGTGTTCGTGACCTACCTTTGTTTACAGATTTTCGGTCTATGCAACTACCTCGGTAGAGGCCGGATGTCACGAGGAAACGAAATACCGTTGACTCTTTTTGGAGCTAGTTTCTCTGTTTACCACCCGTGTTATTGCACTTGCGCAAATCATACATATTTTCAATGCAGCTACATTTCGCGTCCGAAGCTGGTTTGAACTTGGAATAGGCTAAACGTTTGCCATTTAGGATTTTTTTAAATAAACTGTGGGTAGTCAAGTCCATGGTAGAAGATTGACAATACTGTCGCCGTGATATCCATCAGAGTGTATGATAATGTATCGTTGATTTAGGCTTAGTCTGAAGATTTGTTGTCACAAGGTTTAACACTTTCTAAAACAAGCATGGGTTCGACGTCGCTGACAGAAAAGGTTTTGGGAAGCATTGAGACAAAGGGAGAAATGTTGAAAAAAATATCTCCTTTTGCCTCAATATTTTCTATGCTATATTACACGCAAATAGTTTCTGTGGACGTTAACTTAAATTTCTTAGGTTGTTTTAAGTTGGCAACAGTCCATTTTGTCGCCACGGAAAGAGTTGGTAAAGAAATATCGTTGCATAAAAAATAAAAACTGTTGATGATCGTTTGGTTCACCGCCTTCCAAAATTCCCTTTCTGGGGCTTAGGTACTCGAAATCCTTTGATTACTGAGACGTCATGTACGTGACGTCATTGACGTTGACATAACGTCGTAGTTAATTACAACGTAACGTCCATTAGCATTGGTAACGACACGGAGAATCATTTACGATTTTTACGGTTTTATTTCTCCACATTCAGTAAATATTGGATTAAAACTTGATATAAAGATGACAGATTATATAGAACATAGTAACGTACCCGAATTCGGGCTTGTGGATTACAATAGAACGAGAAATCAGGTAGATGTTCTTGTTAGAAAGGCAATGTCATCAATAACGCATAGAGATGGGGTATACACAACACAGATGTTTGATAGCGAGTCTGAGAGAATCCAGGAGTATATTTGGGAAATAAAGAGAGAACTAATCACAATGAAATACCCGGATAAACTTGCCTTACAGGATCTAGAATCCAGAATACTGGAAATAAAGAAGGCGAACAAGGAGCTAGAAAGCAATCTGAGATAATTGAGATTCAAACAAAAAAGAGAATTTTCACCAGCTAAGGATTCTACCGCCAATTTGTTCCTTACGGACGTAAGGAACAAATTGGAGGTTGAATCTTTAGCTTGCGAAGATGGAGAGAGAGGTGATCACGAGGCAAGCGGAGATACAACATGTATGAATCATAGTAAGGACGCAAGAGAATCTGGTGATCCAAGTAAAGCTGTAGATCACAATATAGTCGTCCTACCTAAAATACACAAACGAGGACGTATCAGCACGGTGTTCTTCAAGAATCGAGTCGCTCCATTGTCCGTAGAAAGCAGATATGAACCACTTCCAGAAATAGAGATGGCAAAGAAGACGGTTGACATTCATGACAATATTGGTTGGGATAGCCGAGATAGACTTCTTTCACCATCCATTCTCGATGCCTTTAATGTCTGTCTTGCAAATATGAAAGACAAACACGAAGATCCTCTCCGAAGTATTGGACACACAGATTCAGATAAGCAACAAAGCAATACTATCAATGACGAGACCCACGAAATTCCGAAGCCACCTTCGGAAAAGAAAGCTGGAGAAAAGTTCACTCCAAAAGGCATATTTAGAAAGCTGAAAGCTTTGTTTATCAAATGAAAATTATATGCCGAAACAATTTTATAAACTTTTAATTATTTTGTGTTAATTGAAACTAATTATTTAATCTGTTTTAAGAAATTCCTACATTGACAAAATTTTGAATTTATTTTAAAAATATACAACATTATTATTTGCTTACGATAGTGTATTTGTTCATTTCCTGTTTTGGGTTTCCAAATCCCTTTATAGACCCACTTCACAAAATGCTCAAATCAAGATCTTAACAGCCAGAATTACCCGTAAGTAATTACTCGTCATTAATATCCGAAAAGGGAGTTAGGTGTAATGAAGTAAAGTGACCCCCTATAGTAGAACGACTCCCCGGTCATTCTACTATATAGCAGAGTGACTCCCCCTTACGTGAAGTAAAGTGACCCCTCATATTGCAGACTGACCCCCTATAGCAAAGTGACTCCCCAAATAGGGTACATAATGGTATGCTTATATTATATATATGATATAATTTTGCGTGTCCGATCTCGCATAAAGGGACCATCTGGGTAGTTTTGAACCCAGTCAGTCTGCGCTGACTGCCACCTAGGGTCGCAAGTAGTTACTTAAAATGATTAAGTCAACCTAAAATGTTTTTTCTACAACTAGTATTTTCATTTTAAAGCTGGGAAGTCATATCGGCCACGACAGCGTCATTTTTTTCTCCATAATTATTTCATTGGTTTCTGGACTTCCCTGGCAGGGGTTAGCTTTAAGGGCAACATTTTATTTTTATTGTCATTGTTTTAAACCTTTTCCAAAGAACAACCTTTGCCACAGATGGGTTAACCCATTGCCAGGCAGAACATGTTAAGACTGGTCCAAATTCAAAGACGCTGCAGACGACAATTTTAAGTGAAGAAAATGTTACATCCTTTGGTCTTTTTGAGTAGATTTAACATTGTGTGAAATGACAAAATTGCTTATCACAAGCAATTTCTTCATTTTCCTCAATGAAGGCATAAATAGCCCAATCTAAAAAACAAAACAGAGACTTTTGAACATTCCAAAAAGGTCTTGAATGCCAAAATTTTGTGACGCGGCCGAGATCTGTATGTCATCGATTTTCTTCAAAACCTCGTAAACACAGCTTAAAATGACGTCATGACGTTAATGACGTCATCAATAATGGACGTAAACAACCAGCAGAACAACCGCTAGGCGGCGCTTTGCGATTTCAAGAAAATCGAACTAAATCCGCCAAGGGTGAATACAAACGTAGGTGGGTTCAACCTTGGCTTGCGAAGATGTGTGAAAGTAGGTCTATACCCAATTAATTTAGAACTGTTGGGGTAGGCGTCACCAGTAGAAAATGTTTGGAAAATACGTTAAACAATTAAAGAAAATGCTGAAAACAGCACTTTCTCTTTTTGTCTTAACAATTTCAGTGCCTTATTCACGGGTGGTAAACAGAGAAACTAGCTCCAAAAAGAGGTAGTTGCATAGAGCGAAAATTTGTAGGTCACGAACACATTTTCTAAAATTATTTCTTTTGAAGCGAGTTTTTTAGAAATCCGGCGATGCTGTAATATGAAGAAATGGTCGCAGTTTGTTGTGCACGAGAGTATACGGTATAAGTAGCAGGGTTTTAATACAATCGTTGAAAAACATTTCAAAATCGAAAGTAAAGAAGTTTTTACTTTCGATCTTGAAATGTTTTTCAACGATTGTATTCAAACTCTGCTCACTAACACCGTATATTCTCGTACACAACAAACTTCGACCATTTCTTCATATTACAGCATCGCCGGATTTTTCAAAAACTCGTTGTAAAAGAAATAATTGTAGAAAAAATGTGTTCGTGACCTACCTTTGTTTACAGATTTTCGGTCTATGCAACTACCTCGGTAGAGGCCGGATGTCACGAGGAAACGAAATACCGTTGACTCTTTTTGGAGCTAGTTTCTCTGTTTACCACCCGTGTTATTGCACTTGCGCAAATCATACATATTTTCAATGCAGCTACATTTCGCGTCCGAAGCTGGTTTGAACTTGGAATAGGCTAAACGTTTGCCATTTAGGATTTTTTTAAATAAACTGTGGGTAGTCAAGTCCATGGTAGAAGATTGACAATACTGTCGCCGTGATATCCATCAGAGTGTATGATAATGTATCGTTGATTTAGGCTTAGTCTGAAGATTTGTTGTCACAAGGTTTAACACTTTCTAAAACAAGCATGGGTTCGACGTCGCTGACAGAAAAGGTTTTGGGAAGCATTGAGACAAAGGGAGAAATGTTGAAAAAAATATCTCCTTTTGCCTCAATATTTTCTATGCTATATTACACGCAAATAGTTTCTGTGGACGTTAACTTAAATTTCTTAGGTTGTTTTAAGTTGGCAACAGTCCATTTTGTCGCCACGGAAAGAGTTGGTAAAGAAATATCGTTGCATAAAAAATAAAAACTGTTGATGATCGTTTGGTTCACCGCCTTCCAAATTCCCTTTCTGGGGCTTAGGTACTCGAAATCCTTTGATTACTGAGACGTCATGTACGTGACGTCATTGACGTTGACATAACGTCGTAGTTAATTACAACGTAACGTCCATTAGCATTGGTAACGACACGGAGAATCATTTACGATTTTTACGGTTTTATTTCTCCACATTCAGTAAATATTGGATTAAAACTTGATATAAAGATGACAGATTATATAGAACATAGTAACGTACCCGAATTCGGGCTTGTGGATTACAATACGAGAAAGCAGGTAGATGTACTTGTTAGAAAGGCAATATCATCAATAACGCATAGAGATGGAGTATACACAACACAGATGTTCGACATCGATTCTGAGAGAATCCAGGAGTACATATGGGAAATAAAGAAAGAACTAATCACAATGAAATGCCCGGATCAACTTGCCTTACAGGATCTAGAATCCAGAATACTGGAAATAAAGAGCGCTAACAAGGAGCTAGAAAGCAATCTCCGAAAAATGAGATTCAAACAAAAAAGAGAATTTTCACCAGCTAAGGATTCTACCGCTAATTTGTTCCTTACGGACGTAAGGAACAAATTGGAGGTTGAATCTTTAGCTTGCGAAGATGGAGAGAGAGGTGACCACGAGGCAAGCGGAGATACAACATGTATGAATGATAGTAAGGACGCAAGCGAATCTGGTGATCCATGTAAAGGTGCAGACCACGCTATAGTCGTCCTACCTAAAATACACAAGCGGGGACGTATCAGCACGGTGTTTTTCAAGAATCGAGTCGCTCCATTGTCCGTAGAAAGCAGATATGAACCACTTCCAGAAATAGAGATGGCAAAGAAGACGGTTGAGATTCATGACAGTGTTGGTTGGGATAGCCGAGATAGACTTCTTTCGCCTTCCATTCTTGACGACTTTAATGTATGTCTAGCAAATATGAAAGACAAACACGAAGATCCTCTCCAAAGTATTGGACACACATTTTCGGACAAGCAACAAAGCAATACTATCAATGACGAGACCCACGAAATTCCGAAGCCACCTTCGGAAAAGAAAGCTGGAGAAAAGTTCACTCCAAAAGGCATATTTAGAAAGCTGAAATCTTTATTTACCAAATGAAAATGATATGCTGAAATAATTTTATAAACTTTTAATAATTTTGTGCTAGATCTAATTGAAACTAATTATTTAATCTGTTTTAAGAAATCCCTATATAGACGAAATTTTGATTTTTTTAAAAAAATATACAACATATTATTTCACACCGTACAACCGGCTGCGTCGAAGACAGATGAGAGTCGTCGAAGACAGATTCGGTTCCTGATGTCAGGTGCACGGTGGGTCAAACTAATTAATTCTTATAAATCAACGAAAGGATCTATGGTATTGTATAGTTGATAAATACACGTGCAAATGTTCAGTGCTTCTACAAAATAAACCTTTCCACGTACCCCACGCAAATAAGGCCACAGTCATTGATTATTTCGGGGGTTTCACACAAAAAGTTACGAAATTTGACTTCGTGCTCAAATATTTCGCATATCTCTCAATATGTACCAGTTTAACTTGTACACGATTACAGTGTAACCATCCAACGATATTTCTTCCAAATTTGAAGTCGTAATTCCAAACAATAAACGAACTGTGTGTCCTGAAAGACGACATGTAGTCCAAAAAATGTTGCCTCTGTGGACAGATTCGAGTTTACGGAGTTGCTGGAGAAGACAGATAGGGAAATATTTGATTGTCGACGTCGACAGATCTGCATTGACTTATGCAATCGTTGCTAATTAGTTATAGGTGTATAAAATGGATTTGATGAATCGCCGCTACAGAGAAAGGATGTGTGACACCCCTCTCCCCCATAAAGAACAACAAACGAACAAAGAAACAACAACAAACAACAAAACAAAACAAACATCAAATATTTGTTTTAGTGAGATAATTATACCACTCCCGTTGATTAAATGAAACGCATGCTTTTGAATATTACAAACGAAATGAAAATGAATCGTGGATTGACTGGCTTTTAGCTCCACTGGCCGAACGCATGGCCCTGTGTCCGTCGTGCGTGCGTCCATCCGTTCAACTTTTTCTTTAAACATCTTCTGCAAAACTGCTGGACCAATTTCAACCATCTTTCACGGGAATCTTCCTTGCATAAACCTATTCCAGATTCCTTCCGTGTAGAACTTAAATTTCAATCAAATGAATCCATTCGGATTTTCGAAAAATTCTTTGATAATCTTCTTCTCCCAAACTACTGGACCAATTTCAACCAAACCTCACAGGAATATTTCTCCCATGCATCTCTTTTAAATCTTTTCAAAAAGTGAACTACGTTTAGAACTTAAATTTTAATTGAATTAATTAATTAGATTTTTTGAAAAATCTTTGAAAATCTTTTTCTCCAAAACTGCTGGACCAATTTCAACGAAATTTCACATGACTCTTCCTTGCATTAATCTATTTCAAATTCTTTCCAAATGTACAGTTACGGTAACTTACCCATTAGATTCATTAAGAAAAAAATGATCGGGTGAAACAAATGTGCTTATTGTTTTGCTATATGAAATATAGTGTGATTTTAAGAAAAAAAAATAAAAAAAAAACATAACCACTTATTGGACTTCATTGCGGTGAACATGATTCTTCTTAGGACATAAGTTTAATAGATTCCTTGAAGAATTTCGTAGTTTATCCGTCTAGAGTCTAAAAGGTAGTGGGGCGATACAGGGCCATCATGACCCTCTTGTCAATACCCTTACGGTCCCGGATAAACGATGGGGAACATAAGGAATAAACCCGCAAATCTAGGCCGAATCACACAAATCTTACCTATTTGGTCTACAGAAATCTCATTTTCGTAGATATTTATTGAACAAAAGTTGAAAATACAATGACTGTAAAACGCACGATAAATAGGCAATTTTTTTGTAAAGTTGGCCGGTTTTCTTGACCTTTCATATCTCTAGTGTTGAAGAGTATTTTTGTCCAGCATGGCCTAAAAGGTATGCAACATGCAAAATGGAGGACATCTTGGTTTATACAAATGGAATTAGTTTTATAAATGCCTCTAGATAGGCACTTGCAATTTCTAACTCATTACCGTTGTCAATAACTTTTTAGCAGCTACTTTTTTAAAATCCACTTCCAGCTAACCTATGACGTATTTTCGCCTTCCCAGCTTCAAACTGTTTTCTGATCGGCCAAGTATTACCATAATTATTGTACGATAAAAAATCTCGACACAAACACGATTATTTACAGTTTTTTTTCTTTAATTTCTATCCAAAGTTTCGCCCTTATGGGCTTCTTCAGTGATATATTGAAAAATTCTTAAATTTTTGTGTCACGTGATACCATACATTGTTTCCTCTCAATAAATAGTCAAATCCATTGTCAAAATGATGAAACAAAATACAAATACAATGTATACACTTGGGCCCGATTGTAAAAAAAAACAACTTGTGTTAACACTGACAAAGAGATAAAACACATGTTTTGGTTAGATATCCCTATAACAACAAAGTAAATTAACCAAAACATGTATATAATCATTTGGTTAGCGCTAACCAATGTTTATGAACCAATGTTGTATATATACAACCGGAATATTGAGTTGGGGGTTTAGGATTTAGTCTCAAAAAAGTACCACAAATCCCAGAAAAAGTTTCACCCATTGTCCCGGATTCCATTGAAAAAATATGGTATGTACATGCATATATGTCAATCTGCATTGTTTCCATATGTTATTTGGAATCCGACATTAGAAATAACCTTTTTTTCTGTGTATAAGTCAATGCAGATCTGTCGACGTCGACAATCAAATATTTCCCTATCTGTCTTCTCCAGCAACTCCGTAAACTCGAATCTGTCCACAGAGGCAACATTTTTTGGACTACATGTCGTCTTTCAGGACACACAGTTCGTTTATTGTTCAGAATTACGACTTCAAATTTGGAAGAAACATCGTTGGATGGTTACACTGTAATCGTGTACAAGTTAAACTGGTACATATTGAGAAATATGCGAAATATTCGAGCACGAAGTCAAATTTCGTAACTTTTTGTGTGAAACCTCCGAAATAATCAATGACTGTGGCCTTATTTGCGTGGGGTACATGGAAAGGTTTATTTTGTAGAAGCACTGAACATTTGCACGTGTATTTATCAACTATACAATACCATAGATCCTTTCCTTGATTTATAAGAATTAATTAATTTGACCTACCGTGCACCTGACATCAGTTGCCGAATCTGTCTTCGACGACTCTCATCTGTCTTCGACACAGCCGGTTGTACGGTGTGTATTTGCTTACGATAGTGTTTTGTTCATTTCCTGTTTTGGGTTTCCAAATCCCTTTATAGGCCCACTACCCAAAACGCTCCAATCAAGATCTTAACAGTCAGAATCTCGATAAAAAGGCCCATATCATCGAACGTATACTAGTATTTCAAAACTTCGTAAATCCAGCTTGATAAAAGCTGAAGTTAGGAGGTTTTGCAATAACACCGACGATGATATGTACATGTATATATAATATATAGCATTTTCGAGCTCTATGGACCCTGACAAGAAGTCTGGCCCTGGTCCTTGAATCCAGAATCTCGATGGAAAGACTCATATCGTCGAACGTGTAACTGCAAGACCTCGTAACTCTAGCTTGATTAAAGCTTGAGTTACTAGGTTTTGCAATAACACCGACGATAATATACAAAAAAAATCATGTAAATAATATAGCATTTTCGAGCTCTATGGGCCCAGACAAGAAATCTCCATGGAAAGACCCATATTGTCGAACGTGTCATTGCAAGACCTCGTAACTCGAGCTTGATTAAAGCTGATGTTACGAGGTTTTAATAATAAATAAACATTTGCAAGCTCTATGGGCCCAGACAAGAAAGCTGATCAATGAATCCAGAATCTCGATGGAAAGACCCATATCGTCGAACGTGTAACTGCAAGGCCTCATAACTCTAGCTTGATTAAAGCTGGAGTTACGAGGTTTTGCAATAACGCCGACAAAGATAATATAGGCCTATATAAGTATTACAGCTTTTTCGAGCTCTAAAGGCCAAGAAGTCTGGCCATGATCCGTGCTGTAAAACATGTGAACTATTGTTGACAAATTTGAAGCAGACAGGGTGAGAAAATGTCAGGAATAAGCTGTACGTGAAAGATTTTTGAAAAATCAACTGATGAAAAAGTTATTGAAGATAAACCAAACTTTTGGTTTATCTTCAATAACCTTTTTATCAGTTGATTTTTTTTCAAAAATCCAACAAGTTCATCTAACGCGTGACGACTGTCCATCTTCTCTGCTTCAAACCGAATTCAAATCAGTCCCGTAGTAACAAAATTATTGAAGATTTTCTGAAATTGTTGCATCACGTGATTATCCAGCGTGTATTGGAGAAATCTACACCCGTTTTTTTTTCATTTGTCTGAATCGAAGAAGGACATAGATCTAGGCCTATTTTAAAGTATAAAATTACACAACAATCAATTCTATTGGCTGAGACATACGTCTCGTCCAATCGGATTGCTTGTAATGTAATTAAGAATTAGACAATATATTTTGAACTGTTGGTGTAGGCATTTGTCACCCAGCATCGGTCTCAAAGTCCTGATCGGTTCAGGCCATGGTCATATGAAATGATAATTGAAACCTTTACCCTTTCCCAAACGTTTAGATTTTAGACAATCCTATTTTGAAAGCTGCTGCAGACGACACAAACATTAAAAACATTCTGTCTATATTCATGGTAAATATGGAATTTATATACAATAGGCCTAAAGGATGAAATGATTGAGACAAAAGGTAAAAGGATAGTTTTCCAATTTTCTTCTCTTGTCTCGGTGTTTCCCGAAGTTTTTCTAAAACAAATGTTTTGGGAAATGGTTAAACAATTTCTTTTGTCGCATGCAACTTGAAAAAATGCAGAAATGTGGAGAAAATAAGAAAAGATCTATTATTGTTTGGTTTATTGGGTTTTATGCCGTATTTAAACTGCCATGGTCATATCTCGGCGGCTGGAGCACATATCCATGGATTCCTGTTGTTTCTTATACCAGTAGGCCTACTACCACAACACCATAACCGAGCTTCCAGCTGCTCGCCCACATAATTGAGATCTATTATGGTGTACAGTTTGGGTCTAAAGTATTCATTTTTCAATGTTCTCCCCAGCCCATTATAAGCTGTATCGGCCGCACTGCAGCTTCATGTAAATTAGAGTAATGCCCCTACAGCTTCAAAAGTACTCCACACCTTAATTTCGTCAAAATGGTCACCAAAAAGAGAGATTTTAAGGTACTTCATGTCAAAACTGATATATAATGCACTTTTATAGTTTTAAATGTATTAATTTTGTATAAAAACATTATGGAAAAGAAGAAATTGCTCATAATGAGCATTTTCTTTCTTTTCCCATTATGTTTTTATGCACAAATATTTTAATAAACACTATGTATTTCAATGTTTACTGACTTGCCACTACAGCTAAAAATTATCATGTGGAGAACCCTGTTTTTCCTCGCTCCTTAATTTTCGGCAGACGGATATTAGCCTAATTTTCGTCCATCAAAAATTAATAGGCCTAGCCGTCCGATGAAAAGTAATATTCGTTCAACGAAAAATGATAGATCTATGCTATTCGCATGATTTTAAAGGTTTTTATCCTTTCAGAGCCTGCATCAATTATAAATTAGTCTTTCATATGATCTGTTCATGTAAATTAGCTAGTTTGAAGGCGCCCTAAAGAGTCGAAGTATGCTACAGTAGAGCTAGGCCTATTCATTTATTGGGTCTTTTCGTAATTCCGGTGATACAGAGTTGTCGTTCCTGCGGGACGGTATGTTTACTTCCATTTGCCTGTTCCGGATTTGCGTAATTCCGTCGTTACAGAGTTGTCGTTCATGCGGGACGGTATACCGTCTTCCGGTGTCAATGTAAATCAGCGTTATCGGTAGGAAAGAACCACTACTGCATTCATAAATGCCATATTTTTTGCGGATAAAATTGGAAATTTTGAACTGCACAAACTATATCGAAAGAGGCAAATGCAAGACGAGCTTGGATTCGTGTAATAAGTCGCAAGAATTAGAACCAAACATCGTATCATTCTGGCCTAGCCATACCCGAGTCTGAGTGACAGTAGCCTATTAGTCGAAACGCGTAGATCGTTGGGAGATTCCAACAAAGGAACCTCAGCGGAGAGAAGAAAGAGAAATCCCATCGCAACATAGTCCCAACACACTAAACGCTTACATATCAAAGTAGATCTAGATCTAGTCTATTGAGACAGAAGGAGAAAATGCTGGTTATCAGGGTGCTCTTACATTTTGACAAAATGTTTCAAAAAGTATTTTCTATTAAGTAAAACCAGGTCACGTTTGGGAAAGCTTTCACAAACAAACAATGAATTAGATCTACATAGATCTACTTGAACGAAATAGCAAAGTTTTGAGAGAAGACATGCTGACTGCTTTTCCCTCAATGGTTCCTATTCTACAATCTACAATCTACACCAAATTGTTCTTCTTAGTAGATCTACGTAGCATAGTCTACAGCCTGCTTCAAATTTGACTTAAATTTGAAATAATGGTTTATTATGTTAACCCTTTCCTATCTAATTCTTTGTTTTGATGCCCACACAATAGCAAAATCAGAATCATTCTGACAATTAGCAAGACTTAATTTGGAAAGGACCATATTTTGTTGTATGGGTAGATCTAAGGGTTTAAAAAATCCGTCATTTTTTCGGCACATTTAAAAACGAATTCTTCTTAAGTCCTGTATTTGACCTCAGTAGATTGTTTGGAAAAACAGTGAGAAAAAGGAAACAATTTGACGATAGTCAGAAATATCGCCTCTTTCCTCAATAATTTTTGTGCTTTAACATTCACTTATTCTATTTCCGATTTTAATCGTTTTCCGGCAGTGGAAAACCGCGTGGAACGGAGTGTTCTTACAAACAGTTACAAAATATTTGTTTGGAAAAGTTTGTAACTCGCTCACAGCGTTCAAGTATATACATGTATCTTTTTTCCCCAAAGTTGCCCCTCTTTTTATTTCTGTGACGTCATATGACTAGAGTAAGCAAGGCAAAGTTATGACGTCACAAATCGACACTCGCCTGATTTGAGGCACGCCACGGGGGAAAATATTTTCAATGATGAACCTATCATCGGATTATGGCAGATTTCTTTTGTTACAGATCTCCGAACGATCTAAAAATGATGGAAGGTGCAGAGGTATTATTAGATTCCATTATTAAGTTACAATAATAATCATTTTCATTTAATTACTCATTGAATTTACGAAAATATTAAAGTTGCCTCTTGTCAAACAGGCAAATGGAAGTAAACATACCTTCCCGCAGGAACGACAACTCTGTTTTACCGGAATTACGAAAAGACCGAGTAGGACAAGCGGCAACTTTAATATTTTCATTAAATCAATGAGTAATTAAATGAAAATGATTTTTATTGTAACTTAATAATGGAATCTAATAATACCTCTGCACCTTCCATAATTTTTAAACCATTCAGAGATCTATAACAAAATAAATCTCCCATAATCCGATGATAGGTTATCATTGAACATATTTATCCCCGTGGAGTGCCTCAAATCAGGCCAGTGTCGATTTGTGACGTCATGACTTTGCGTTACTTACTCTAGTAATATGACGCCATATAAATAAAAAGAGGGGCAACCTTGGGGGAAAAAGATACATGTATATAGAGATCTATGCATGTACGCTGTGAGCGAGTTTTTCCAAACGAATATTTTGTAATTGTTTGTAATCTCTTGAACATTCCGCTCCACACGGTTTTTCACTGTCGGAAAAAGATTAATATCGAAAATAGAATAAGTGAATGTTAAAGCACAGAAAATATTGAGGTAAGAGGCGATATTTTCTGACTATCATCAAATTGCTTCCTTTTACTCAATGTTTTATCCAAACAATCTACTGAGGTCAAATACGGGACTTTGATATTAAAAAAAGGTTTAAAATATTGAAGAATTCGTTTTTAAATGTGCCGAAAAATATGGTCCTTTTCCAAATTAAGTCATGCTACTAGTTGTCAGAATGATCCTGATTTTGCTATTTGTGGGTAACAAAACAAAGAATTGGTTAGGAAAGGATTAACATAATAAACCATCATTTCAAATTTAATCCAAATTTGAAGCAGGCTGTTGACTATGATACGTAGATCTACTAAGGAGAACAGTTTGGTGCAGATTGTAGAATAAGAAATATTGAGGGAAAAGCAGTCAGCATGTTTTTCTTTTCTCTCAAAACTTTGCTAGATTCTATTTCACTCAAGTAGATCTATGTAATTCATTGTTTGATTGTTAAAGCGTTCCCAAACGAGGCCTAGTTTTGATGAATATTACCTAAGAGAAAATACTTTGGGAAACATTTTGGCAAAATTTAAGAGCATCCTGATAACCAGCTTTTTCTCCTTCTGTCACCAAACTTGCCCATGAATGAAAAAAATAATCGCTGTTAGAATTGCCATTTCTTGACGACTCTGAATATATCAATTGTTCTGACCTAGCTCTAACAGAAATGTAAAAAATGGGCAAATTCAAAATCACAGGCCGAACTTGCCCCAGCCTCTACTTGTTATCCCGAATGTCCCCTTACTCACGATGATTTGACTGTTATAACAATGCTTTTTCAATTTATACCTTCATTTGGAAGTCGTATATAGATTCCTTTAAATTTAAACAGTCTAAAAATCAAATATAAGGATTTATAGGTCTGCGCATACCTTGACCCAAGGGTGGGTCGAACTTGCCCCATGTATGGGGCAAGTTCGGCCACCACGATAAAAACTCTAAAATTTGAAATTCTCTTTATTGAAAAGAAAAATATAAAAAAGGACAGACGCAGTTTGAAAGGCTTTCGCTTGTCGAACTTAAATATATAAATCACGCCCAAATAACTTTCATATAATTCAAAATATGAGCAATCGAAATTAGGGGGGGCCGAACTAGCCCCGGTCTCCCCTATTCGTCGTGCGAAAAAATACCCAAAATGATAAACAATAGGCCCATTCGTTCGGCCTAAAACAAACATTCGCCTAAAGAAAAATATAATGTTAAGTAAGCTAAATAGGCCTAGCCTAGGCCTACTTACTTTTGACCCAACCGGTACACCATAGCATGAATCTTTCAAAAATCAAATATTAATCAGTCCGTGTGATAAAACAGAAGTAATCAAACGAAGAGAATTAATTAAATGCATTTGTGTATAGTACTAAGTAGATTCCTCAATATTTTAAAGTTGCAATGCGACATTTTTAAGAGGGACGTGTTTCTTTTTTCTGTGACTATCCAATTATGCTACTTTGATTTTACACACGGTGATTATGTAGTGCTATTTATAGCTCATTTCAACCATGTTTACATACATATTGACACTCGCGTTTTGTTATTTGTGTTGGAAAATAATAGAGTTGCTGTACAAAAGATGGAGCACAAACAAAGTGCTTGCACATATTCCCCTGGTTGATGATCATCATTGGTTCTTCGGGTCTCTTCATAAAGTAAGTGATCTAAAGAAATTCGTTAGAAGTTAAAACTGTAAAATTCGTTCGGACATAGCCTACCGAATCAAAATCTAAATCATGTAGATCTAGATCTATAGCTCACGATAATTGATTTGGCAGAGCAGTCCTAGCCAATAGGTTGGGATGTCCTGTCAGGTCATTTATCGTGAGGTATAGCCTATAGGTATGCCTTATATTATTAGGACTTTTAACAGTTTAAAAATAGCCTATTTAATTTGTTATGTAGGGCAAAGTAGCCTAGATTTATATCACAATGGTGTAGGCCCTATAGGCATAGATCAGCCCTGCGTTCAGTAAGACAAAACGTTAGCTGACAGTTAGCCTTTTTAATTCAGAATACTCGATCAATTCTGTGAAATTTGGGTCAAAGAAGTTGCGAATGTTGGTAACGTTAGCTAACAGTTTGTCTACTGAACGCAGGGCTGATATTTTTACACTTTCCATAACGCCAACATTTTGAGGTGGTTCAATTTGAAAGCCCAGCTAGCAGACGACAAAATAATGATGAAGATAGCACTACCTCACAGGCTACGTGTATAAAATGTAGATCTAGCACAGAAAATATTGATGCATGAGGAGAAATTGCTGATTATCATGGATTTCTTTCTCTTTTTTCCTCAATATTTTCCCGGGCCTATTCTAACAGCATATAATGACATGAAATCCATTTCTTGTCTGGGAAAGGGTTTAAATTAAATAGGCCTATGTATTGTGAAAATTAGATCTAGTTTTGTAACATGTAGTTTCGGAAGTTAACTATACTCAGTTCCAAAAGAAAGTGTGCACTTTTGCGTTTTACCTTTACCTTATTTTTTACAAAGTTAATGGCAATTTAGGGAGTAAATGTGATACAATACTTTAGATTAGACCTTAAAGAAAATTGGCTTCAAAACAGATGTCGATAGAATTACTCATATTGCATACACAGAGTCAGATCATTATGGCGTTGATGGTGTTGAGATTTGCACTCCTTACAACTTTTCCTGTGGATAGAGTTACAAGCTTATATGCCGTTGTAAGGTTTAGCCATGCCTTGCAGGCCATTTCCACGTTAAAGCTTGAACTTTCTTGTAGACGTTACGTGTACGTCAACGTTAGTAATCGCTTTAAAGTTAGTAGTCTAGTAAATTGCCGTCGAACGGTGCATTAACATTCTAAGCAAATTTATTTGCCTTTAAGATGCCATACAAATGACCAATTGATATTAGAACATAAATACCGTACAAATTCAAATTTTCGGAAGGTTTTTGTTTTCACCAGGTTCGGTCTTGCTCACCAACGGTAATTGTAATTCGTTTCACGCTAATGCACTATGTACAAATGTAATGAACATGTGATTTTATGCTACGATATGCCAAAAGGAGTGCAGCGAGTGTCATTTCTGATCGATAACTCACGTGAGGCATACGTCAAACACTAAAATGCAAAATCGCAATCAACCTGAAAATTCGTGCGTGCTTTGTGATTTCTTCATCAATATATCGTTTGTCAAAAGTCTTGAGATGTGTCGTACAAAATTTCCTTGCGGTAGACGGTATACTTTTCGAGATATTCAAAATTTAAAAGTGCACACTTTCTTTTGGAACTGAGTATAAATTGTGCAAAGGCTTAAAGGCCTAATGCAGCAACGATATTATTCGATGTTTAGTTCAGCTTTACTTTGAGTTATCTTAAGCCTTAACAACTTAAGTAAGTTACTATAGATTGCTTATTAAACTGTTTTTCAATAAATTAAATCTGATCAAATTTCCTCTCTTACAGATTAATAGCCAGGCAGACTATTTACGGATATTTCAGAAGTATATCGAGGAGAAGAAACCACGATGGTTCGTGTTCTGGACTCTGTTTTTATACCCGAACTTGGTACCCGTCGATCCAGAGGCTATACAAGCTGCCCTGACTGCAAATGACGTCCCTAAAAACCATGGACTCGGTGGACCTTACCGCATGATAAAACCGTGGATAGGTAAGCCGGATGCTTTCACATTATCCAAGATTGTAACATTGAAGAAACAGTACAAGGGCTGTAGGCTAGCCTATTTACCACCACTTTCTAAATCCAAATAACATAATCAGCCATCTGATTGGGCGAGACGCATGTCTCGGCTAATCGGATGGATTGTGGTGTACTTTTTTGGATTACATATTTCCATCTGATTGGACGAAACATAGCCTACATGTACGGCTCGTCTAATCTGATGGTTTGTTGTGTACTTTTAAAGGCAAACTTGCAATTAGACTTGTTGGTGAACAGAGTCGCGGACAAAAAATGTAACTTATATGTTAACGAAATCTTAAAAAAGATAAAAATCCACATCTTAAGATTTGGGAAACTTTATCCCATTCCTACGTACTGGCCATTTTTAACGCCTCGCAAGATAGAGACTTCGGAAAACATTTTTGAAAATTAAGTAAATGCTTTTGACAAACTATAACTTCATTTCTATTGTCTTCTATTCCGAAAGAAAAAGAAAAGTTTCATTCACTTGAATTGTTACCTGTGCAACATCATTTAATTTGGAGATGTCTTGAATTTTATCAGCTGGTAGGCATGATTGGTTTAAGGGATTTCTTTGTATTTGAGAAAGGACTATTCACTGAAGTTTAATGTTTTGTTTTACTGCAGGTGATGGATTGCTGATAAGCGGTGGTTCTAAATGGGCGCGAAACAGACGTCTTTTGACGCCAGCTTTCCATTTTGATATCCTCAAACCATATGTGGATGTTTTCAACGACACGGCAGACATATTTCTGGTAAATTTTATGAAGTCTCATGGGCGGATCTAGAGGGGGGGTCGGGGGGGGGGGTCCGGACCCCCCCTGGCATTGGCCGAAAATTGAATTTTGACTATATAAATTTAGTGTAACGTTACATATTTATCATATTTTAAGCCAAAATTTGGGCTTGGACCCCCCTGGAAAAAACTTTGGGCTTGGACCCCCCCTGGAAAAAAATCCTGGATCCGCCCTTGAGTCTTTAACCCATTCCAACACATTGACGCCTTTTGACACCCTTTTAGATAATTTCTTTGGAAAACATTGTGGAAAATGAAGAAATTGCTTGTGACAAGCAATTTCTTCATTTTCCACAATGTTTTCTACGTAAAAAGACCCAAAAATGTTAAATTTCATTCACTTGAAATTGTCGTCTGCAACATCTTTGCATTTGGACCAGCCTAAAGTTTTGCCGTTTGGTAATGGGTTAAGTGTACTTGAATAAGAGGTTATGACCACTGGGTCAGATCGTTCTTGTAACTGTGATTTTAAAGGGCGACGGTAACAGATGGTCTAATTGCAAAAAATGAATTTTTTTGAAAAAATATGCAAAACTTTTGTGTTGACCACCTCGGGATGGTTAATAACATGCGATTCAGACAGAGAATGAGCCGAAATTACAAGACAGATAGCTGAATTTAGGGAGAATCCAAGCCTAAATTCAACCCCATCACTGATGGGGTTAGAATTATTTTTAAATTGTTGCGCATGCGCATACAGCGCGGACCATGATTCAAACGAGATTCATACTTAAATTTCAATATGACGTCATCATGTATGTTGTGATGTCATTTAAGAAAGTCGCATGTCCTACTGTTTTGACCTACTTTCGACATCGCTTCATGAATTTGGTATCAAATTGCGAAAAAATGAGTCGATGCTTCAATAGTTTCTCGTAATCATTTAATCAGGTCATATAAAGCTTAAAAAGTGTACATTTCGTTTGTATTTGACAATTTTTGGGTCCAAATCTGGGAAATAGTAGCTTTAATGACGCCATTTGTATAAAGTGTAAAGCATTCAGAACACCTTGTCCATAATCTATGTCTGAAAAACGCTTTGTCTGAAACATCTTTTAAGAAATCTTAAAAAATCTAATAGTCTTTGATTTTATTAAAACTTGTTATTTCAAGGACAAACTTCATACGATGTGTCAAGACAACAAGAGTTTTGACATCATGCCGCTAGACAGTAGAGCTACATTCCATGCTCTTAGATGTGCCGTGTCTTATTGGGAAAATGGATTGCATCTATCTAATATTTGTTTATACTAAATTGTTATTTTAAGGACAAACTACATACGATGTGTCAAGACAGCCCGTGTTTCGACATCATGCCGTTAGTCAGTAGAGCTACATTCCATGCGCTACTTAGATGTACCATGTCTTATGGCGATGAAGAAATACAGTCACTAGGGTAGGTGTAGACATTGTGTTATCTAATAATTATAAATATAAACCAGGATCTGGAAAATGGTCCCTTAAGCTAGAATACCCGTAATGTGGCCATTTTGAGATTCATAAAACATCGGATTTTTTCAAGCGTCGTCGTTACGTATCCGAACTTATTCGGGCGCGGTCGTAAACATTCGGCGGTGGAAAGTTCCACCGCCGAATGTCCACCGCCGAATGTTTTCGACGTCGCCCGAATAATTCCGACGTCGGGCAAATCTCATAAGGGGTAGACTTCCTTAACCCTCAGACTATCAGGAAATTTGACACATACTTACGGCTAAGTTATGACCCCATATACATTTTAAGAAATAAGTCTTTGTGAAAATTGTTGTAAACTATCATTTATGATAGAGGAAATTTCGTTAAATGATTTACCATTGTCAACTATTTTCCCAGTTGCTTTTGCAATAACATGATGTATAAAGGTTAGGCCTGTGGAATGGGCTATGTGACCAGTTATGGAACGACATCTGTACGGTGCGAATAGACGCTTTAAGAAGATTTTAAAGGGAAGTAATTTTCATTGCTCTCAATATTTGAATTTTTGGCTTTTGTTGGTTTTCATACAATTTAGAAACATGTTCACAAAAATTGTTTAGAATGTTCCCCGGAAATCTGAGCACGCTCAATTATTTCCATTTTTTACGGAAACAAGCGATATTGCATCTAACAGTACATTAAAAAGCGGGAAACTACTATCGGACATTATCGTGTGCTCGGACTTACGAACGTCACGGAATAAGTCGAAAAAATAACGATAATACAGGGAGTGCACTACGCAGGCCTTAACTTGCAGACGATTGGCTTATACTTTCAAATATATTATATTGGGGTCATTTTTGACAACAGCACAACAATATGCCATAAGTCTTCGATACATAGGTCAGTCTTCAAGAAAAATCGACATAATTTCAACGAAGGGTAGATTGACAAAACAGGAAAACAAACTTGTATTGAAGAATTTCTCTGGAAATGGCAAACAAAAATACGTGTATGGAGTATTAAATGTACTCGCCTAGTAGTTTGAGGGTAGAATATAGAATAAATAGGTAAACACGATTCCAGCCATACCTTATTGCAAGATTTTTTTTTCTTTTGAAATGTGTGTGTCGTACGATTCAATGACTGGTTGGACATGGTATTTAGTGAGTATATGTGACCCCTCAAGCTAAAAGGGACCTTATCCGAACTCAAAAAATCCAAATTTTGACAGACTTGTCAGACTTAGCATAGGCCAACCAGGTCTAAAAATGAACATATCGTAAGATAGGAAAAACATTCCGGATTTAGAAAATTACATAAACGTGAAAAGTGTCGGCCCTAGTCTGGCTGCGCGGACTGCGCAGACTGACTAGGGTCGATATTTTTCACACATCCGATAAGGCCCCTATTAGCGCGACAGGTCACATATTAATTAGTTTCAGCTGTGAATCAAGAGACAAGGAGTTATTGATAGTTGTTGGATATTGATAAATATTGATTCCGTGTACTGTAACATAGCCCAGGAAATACTAGTATTGAGGCAACAGGAAAAAAAACTTGTGATCATCACATTCTCTTTTAACAATACTCTTCTCATGTTGCAGCGAACAGCACCCATATGTAGCTGCAATTCATCGTCTTAGATATCACGTCATTTACCGAGCTGTGTATGTATTAATTTGACACCCTGTTCGTTAATTTTCATTGTGAAAATCTAAAGTATATATTGTATGAAAAAAAGAAATTATACTAAAGCATTTCTTTCTCCAGAGAGCAACACCCTTATGTAGCTGCAATTCATCGCCTCAGATACCATGTTGTTTATCGGGTGGTGTACGTATCATTTTGAAACTAATGTCACAGCCCTAGCGTAGCGTTACAACCCCCCCCCCCCCCACACACACACTTTAACCTGGTCTATATTACAGGCAGTATTAGAGACATTGCCTTGGTATATCACACCAAGACCTTTCATTTGGGACCATGACCTTGACATAGTGCTCTTGACCTTGGAGTTTGATCTATGACCTGTTTTAAACACTTTAACTGGCCTTTATCTCATGCGTTATTATTGGAAGAGCCTTGATATTTCACACATGGATGCCTCCTGTCAAGACCTTTTATTTGGGGCATTGACCGTGTGACTTGGATCTTGGAGTTTGACCTACTTTCAAAAGTTTTATCTTGGTTTATATCTTAGGCACTATAAGAGATAGAGCCTTTATGTTTCGCACATATGAAACTCCTTTTGACCTTTCATTTGGGACCATGACCTTTGACATATTGATCTTGACCTCGAAATCTAGCTGTTTTTTGTGACAAGTTCCCGTGTAGGTGAGCTACGTTGTGTGTGGAAAACTCTTGTTATTGTCAGTGATATAAGTAATTATCGTACAATTTTGAAGCTGTGTCCTTTATATTGAAGTTTTTGGACAATGATATTTTGTACGATTATAGCCGTAATTATTACTATTAACATTAACAACGAAAACTAGAGTTTTATTTAACGTTTCTGACACAAATGTTGTGAAGTAATTTCGACTAAATAATCATATCATAATACGCATACAAACATCTTTTTGATGAAGCCTAGCTATGTACCATTACTTTTAATTTTTAGGAATACCCATTTACTCTTAGACTTTACATACCATCGTTCGCCTCAATACAAAGAGTTTTCCAAGTTTTGTGATTACGTCCACAAATTCTCAGCGGACATTGTAGCAGACAGACGTAAAACTATTGTAAGTATTGCAAAATTATAGATCGGTTATGATGTTTTTGCGGATGTTTATAAGTATTGCCTTTGTAAAAAAGCGGAAAGTGTTGACTTTCAATTTAATTTTGCATGTGCTGGTTCGAATCTTGCAGGTGTGAGACACCTGCCAGATTCGAACCATCACGACCAAAATTATATTAGTTTGGAGTTTGATATCGTTTTGTTTACATACGTTAAGTTCGTAAATACGTGTCATCATGATATCGTTTACCGAACAAATCACAGTTTCACTGACAAGCTCTTGTTAAAAGCTGACTATCGAAAAGCTGAATTGCTCCTTATAACTATCGAAGATGCCAAGGAATTGAGGACGGAAAATCATTAACTAGAGTATGTATTCATTTATTATCTTGATGTTGGTTCAGAATATTAACAAACACCGATTTCCTGACGTGCTCTTTGAATACACATCGAAAAGATATAGGCCTACATTTATATTGCTTAAAACACTTGATTCAGATATGAAAAAACCGCCCATAATGCCCTTGGAGATCAACATGGATCCATATCAGACTACACATATGTATGAGTACAGCCTGTGCATACACATATGCCACATTTTTAGCTCGACTTTTTGAAGAAAATGAGAGCTTATACTGTCACCCGGGCGTCGGCGTTGGCGTTGGCGTCGGCGTTGCAACAAAGGTTAAAGTTTTTTCAAACATCTGTTTCTACTTATGCTATGGCTCTGAAACTTTGCACATGCTTTTGTGACCATAATATTAGCCTGTAGGCAAAGATTCATTACTCTCACATTTAATTTACTGGAATTTTAACCTTATTTGACTTAGAAGTTCTGGGTCAAGCAACTTAGAAAAGTCGAGCGCGCTGTCTTATGGACAGCTCTTGTGTTCTATAATAATTTCTTTGTGACGTGTAGAAACTCTAGACGATCAATATTGATTATGAAAATACTGTTATGTGGAAAATTGGTGTAAGGTGATATGGATCCATTGTAGTACCAAAGGCTTTAAAGGCTTATTTCTCAATGACACAGATAAAGCACCTTAATTTCAGGAAAGCGACCCAACAGAGTTAGAGAGACGTCATCTAGATTTTGTGGATATTTTACTGACGGCCAAAGATACGGACGGGTCAGGCTTGACGGACGAAGAAATAGCCGCAGAAGTGGATACTTTTATGTTTGAAGGTATATATCGTAGCTTTACAACAAAAACATCGTAACTGTAGATTGTTTTAAAGCTGCAGTTACGAGGTTTTTGTTGTGAATGATGTACGTATATACCTGACCATTTATATTTGTATCTTTTCATTCTTTCTTTGAGTATTTGCCTTTGAGTTTACGGTAGAATACCCGTAATGTAGCCATTTTCAGATTCATTTTTAACATCGGGGGTTTTTCGAACAGCGTCGTTACGTATCCGAACTTATTCGGGCGTGGTCATTAACATTCGGCGGTGGAAAGTCCAACAGTCAAATGTTTTCGACGTCGCCCAAATTATTCCGACGTCGCGCGAATCTCATTTGGGGTAGACTACCCTAAGGCCCTTTCAACGACAAACCGCTCTCATACGGTTATGCGCCTTTCCACTTAGCTTCTTGACCATTTTTAGCTCACCTGAGCACGAAGTGCTCAAGGTGAGCTATTGTGATCGCTTTTTGTCCGTCGTCCGTCCGTCCGTCCGTCCGTCTGTCCGTCCGTCTGTCCGTCCACAATTTCTTCAAACATCTTCTCCTCCTAAACCATTGGTCCAATTTTAATCAAACTTGGCAGGAATTATCCTTATGTGACCCTTTTCAAAACTTGTTCGTGAATTTTTGATTCGTCAAAAAATGTGGGCGTGGCAGGGCGGGGCTTATCGGATTTTAGAGAAATCCTAAAAAAATTCTTTAAAAATCAACCATTGGGCCAATTTGAATCAGACTTGGCAGGAATGTGCCTTGAGTCACCTGTTTCAAAATTTATCCACAAATTTTTACATTTGTCAAAAAGTGTGGCCGTGGCAGGGAGAAAGGGGCTTATCGGACTTTAAGAAATCATAAGAAAATTCTTTAAAAATCAACCATGGGGCCCAATTGAACCAGACTTTGCAGGAATGTACCTTTAGTCATCCTTTTCAAAATTTATCCACAAATGTTTACATTTGTCAAAAAATGTGGCCGTGGCAGGGAGAAAGGGGCTTATCGGACTTAAAGAAATCATAAGAAAATTCTTTAAAAATCAACCATTGGGCCCAATTGAAGCAGACTTTGCAGGAATGTGCCTTTAGTCATCCTTTTCATAATTTATCCACGAATGTTTACATTTGTCAAAAAATGTGGCCATGGCAGGGAGGAATGGGCTTATCGCACTTAGAAAAATCATAAGAAAATTCTTTAAAAATCAACCATTGGGCCCAATTGAAGCAGACTTTGCAGGAATGTTCCTTGAGTCACTCTTTTCAAGTTTATTCACAATTTTTTACATTTGTCAAAAAATGTGGCCGTGGCAGGGAGGAAGGGGCTTATCTGGCTTAATAAAATCATAAGAAAATTCTTTAAAAATCAACCATTGGGCCCAAATGAACCAAACTTTGCAGGAATGTTCCTTGAGTCACTCTTTTCAAAATTTGTTCCCAAATTTTTACAATTGATAAAAAATGTGGCCGCGGCAGGGAGGAAGGGGCTTATCGGACTTTGAGAAATCATAAGAAAATTCTTTAAAAATCAACCATTGGGCCAATTTGAACCAGACTTTACAGGAATGTTCCTTGAGTCACTCTTTTCAAAGTTTGTTCACAAATTTTTATATTTGTCAAAAACTGTGGCCTTGGCAGGGAGGAAAGGGCTTATTGGACTTGGAAAAATCATAAGAATATTCTTTAAAAACCAACAATTGGGCTAATTTGAACCAAACCTGCCTGAAAAATTCTTTTAGTGATGATTGAGAGATAATTGCTTTTCTAAAAAGCAACATTTTGTGTCATTATTCATCAAACCCTATGTTGTTGGTGATCATTTCAATCATCTCCTTGAAAAGATTAATACATTCTACATGAGGTTTGGATATGAATAATTAAAAAAGGAAAGGCTTTCCTATTTCTCTTATCTATTTCTCTTATCTGTTGCTGTGGCCCCATGTTTATCTTATGTAAACAGATAAGAAGGGATTAACCTAGCTTATCAGATGGAGATCTTTCTTCATAACAAACTTTACAGGATCCATTGGAACAAAATTATTACTTTATTGTTTCCAAACAGAAAGTCCTTAGAAGTTTCATGTCTTTGAATTTTACAAAATTGCCATTATCACTCTTGTCATATTGATTCAGGTGAGCGATTTAGGACCATCATGGTCCTCTTGTTCTTAATATTTTTTAATAGATTTATTAGTGCTTTTTCATTCCTTTATTGTTTATATGTAGGTCATGACACGACAGCGTCGGCAGTAAGCTGGACCCTCTATGCCCTTGCCAAGTACCCTGAGATGCAAGACAAAGTTTACAATGAGGTGACAGAGTTGTTAAGTGGGAGACATAGATTAACATCGTATGTACCATACACTGAAAACCACTGATAAGACTGTGCACTTTAACGATGACCCATAGTTTTTTCGTAAAATAACACAGATAAAATGGCTGTAGTAATTGTATGCCAATTTTTTGTGATATTCAGGACCTTTATCATTAACAGATTTGCAAGACAATTTTCAACACTGACTTCTTTGTTTGTCACGACGAGACAGTTATATCCGTGTCAGAAGTTTTCGGAGACACATTGCAATACATTATAGTTGTCGCAAGATCGTATGGCACATGTTTACATTTTGCTCAATGTAAACAAAACATTGTTGTATAAAACATGACTAAATTCTTTATAAGTAGTGACGTAGATCTATATATGCTATAGTGAGCATATATACGTCACTACTTATAAAGATTTTAGTCATATTTTATACAACAATGTTTTGTTTACATTGAACAAAATGTAAACATGTGCCATACGATCTTGCGCCAACTATAGGAGTTCACTATAACGATTATGCATGCTGCTTTCTGGCATGTTTATGCATGTTTGTATTTGGTAAATTATATGGTGAATTTATATCTGCCAGAATGATTTTGTTTGATTTGCCACTGAACATATTGACCATAACGCCTTTAATAATCACTAGTTAAACTAGTTTAAAATAGTCTTTATCAATAACAACATTTACGTCTATAGAAAAATGTATTTCTGTTTGGTTTCTCTAGAGATGACCTCGTGAAGTTACCGTACACCACGTGTTTCATCAAGGAGGTGTTGCGTATGTATTCACCGGTTCCGCTGACGTCACGTAAACTGGACAAACCTTGTGTTATAGACGGGATGTCCTTACCCGCCGGCCAGGTTATTGATATTGCTCCACACTTTGTACATCATAACCCGACAGTGTGGGAAAACCATATGGTAGGTCAGGGCTACAGAAAAAAAGGAGAAAGGCTTTTAAAAAGGGAAAAAACCTATGGGTATTCATTAGAATCGTCTCGTCAAGACGATTCAAATGAGTACTGATAACAGAGGGCTTCGATATGAAATATCAACCTTAGAATGCCTTTACCCCCTCTTATATTTGATTCTCTTTTGGGTATTTAACACTTGTTTAAACGTCAAATTTTGGAGACGAAACTATCTAAAAGGACAGGAAAATCTTGTTTGGGACAAAGTTGAATTACATTTCAAAGCAAAGTTTAGTAAGCGTAATTGTTGGGTTGTAATTTCCCTGGCGAAGAAGTTTTTATACATGTACGAGGCGTATCAACTTGGCACAATACAGTTCAGCTGAAGATTTGTTCATGACGATAAAATCTAAGATCGAACATATAAGATTTGTCAAAATTTGTATCGTACAGTTTTAACAATTCAGAAGCTCCCGTTGGTTAGGTGATGTGTATTATCTTTATCCTTTGCAAAGCTTTTTAGATTCACAATTAAACATCATTTGGGTTGCTAACGACATATTCAGCGTTACGAAAGGTTGGAAATGTATAGGCTACATGTATTTATGTATAGAATACAATAGAGTGAAAAATGAACAAACAACAAATAATCCGCACGTGTTATTTAGCAATGAATATCTTCATTTATAAGTTGTTTCTCCAAGTAACATCCAGAGGATATTTACTTTATATCGGTAGTTTAATGCTTAAGGTATATGACCCATCATTAAAAACACCACTTTATAGTTATGGGACATGCATCACATTACACACACTTGTAAATACACTTGAAATAAGTTGATTCACCATGCCAGATTTCACGATTATGCTTCAAGAAGAAAGTAATTTACAAATATCTTTTTACTCTATATTCATATGCAAGGGAGGTAATTTATAACATTTTGTCGAATATTTCCATAATTATCTGTTAATTCAAAATTCTAAACCATTCAAAATGCTTATATTTGTATTTGGAATGGAAATATAACACAGTTTAGGAATTACTGGCCTCTGGCTCTTTGGTGCTAATGATGGGTTGTATACCTTAATATTTTCTCTTCCTAGGAATTCAGGCCCGAACGTTTCTTGCCAGAGAACATATCAAAGAAACATCCATTCGCATTTATACCATTTTCAGCTGGCCAGAGGTAAGAATGTAATTAACCCTTTCCAAAAAGATAATATCTGAGGGTGGTCCAAATCGAAAGATCCTGTAGACGACAATTTCAAATGAATTACATTTTTTAAAGGGACATTTCATTCCAATTTCAATTTTTTAAAGTAGGCCTATGTCTTGATGCCAAGATTGGTTATTCTAATGAGTATAAATACTATTAGTTTTTCGAAGTTGTTGCCAATAAGCGAGAAACACGCATTTAAAGTTGAGACATAATCGATAAATTGCATATAAATCCGAACTGTTGTCCACAACAATTTGTTCAATTTTAACACAAAAATATACATTTCTCGTAAACGGCACGGTATTTTGGCTTGAAATTTTTAGAATTTTCATAAGGAAATATGCTCTTTCAGATAAAAATAAAAGTAAAATTCATGACAAAATATTCTGAAATGTCACTTTAATTCTATGGTCTTTTTTATGGAAAACATTGTGGGAAATGAAGAAATTGCTTGTCACAAGCAATTTCTTCATTTTCACGATGTTTTCTATGGCCATTATTTTGTAGGGAGTCAAAAAGAGTCATTGTGTGGTAATGGCTTAATCTTATATGAACATGTCTTTAGGACTTAAAATATTGTCACAAGAATATTGTCAGAGTTATTCGACCTCATTATTTTGGTTACAGCAGATAGGTTTTCAAGTTGTGTTATGACATCAATAGACAATATACTAGTTTCGTTTATCCTTTCCCAAATTAGACCTGGTTTTGATCTCTTTGATAACAAAAGATTGGAAACATCAAGGAAAAAGAAAAAAAAAACCGCTTATAACCAGCATTATCCCATTTTGTCTCAAAATATCATGTACGCAAATCATACCTTTATAATTACTGATTGTGTCGTCTGCATCCGTTTCTTTTTCTTTTAAATAAATTCTCAAAAAATATGTGTTTTAGAACCTAATGTCTTCATATTTCAGAAACTGCATAGGACAACACTTTGCCATGAATGAAATCAAAGTTCTTACATGCAGAGTTGTCCAAAGGTATGAAACAGATTAAGTGTTATCAAAATATATCATTGATTGGAACGGGATTTAATGCCTGTTTCAATTGCTATCAGTCATATGGCGGTTACTGGAGTGCCTAACCATGGACTCTCACTTGAAGTGCCGCAACATTCGTACACAGAGCCTCTAGCTGCTCGCCCATATGTGTTTCTGATAATCCAACCAGAAAGGATATTTGCTGAGGTCGTGGCGAGGTTCATTATTTCGCTGCTTTTCAACAAAGACCTCGTATCTGCAGCTTGTATAAAGCTGCAGATGTGAGGTTTTCGTTGAAAAGCCAGGATTTCTTCTCAACTGTCGTTACATATCATTGGGAAGCTGTTTACAGAGAACAACGTGGATCTTAATTAGACTGAATGTATACGCAGGATGATCTAGATCCATGTTTGTATCGAATGTCTTTAGGGCTTTTTTTTAAAAAAACCTGGCTCAAAGGTATATCTTGTCCAATTCATTTTTTTCGTTCCACTATGTGTATTTTAAAGTACATTGTACATGTACATGGAAACTTATATCACTTTCTGAGTTATATCAAGCAATTTGATTTTAACGTGCTAGTATAGAATGTAAAATGTTATCAACCGATACGCAAACTGCAAATCATTCGAGATCCATCTAAAAGGTATGCCTACCAATTATGTTGAAAGGTAGGCCTACTAATCATGTTGAAAACGTCACTATCTTTTGACAATTGCCGTTCATTTGTCGTTTGGGAATAAGTATATAGATGTGTTTTCTGAGCACGAATATTATTTTCTCAGGTTTAGACTAGAAACGGAGCCCAATAAAGTACCCGAGCCGTTGCCAGAACTTGTAATGGGAGCGAAGGACGGAATTCACTTACATGTTAAAGTCAGGGACGACTGATTGTTGTAAATAAAACACGAAAGACTGTGAAAACTACAATTATTTTGCATAATAATAAGGCTAAAACAACAGCAACAGCGAAAATGTTGAATGGGACCAAAAATGGAGTTTACATGTACACGTCGTCGCCTTATTATTATAATGTTCTAACTGATTTTTTGTGAAAATTGAGATTTTGGTACCGTTGAATTTAATGCTGTTAAAACTTCATTGCATCTTTTTAAGCCATAATGGCCATGGAAGACAAAATTGAAGGGATCAATTTGATCATCTTAGCATGGAAAATGAAACTTTGTCAAATGAACAAGAAATGAAAAAGATGACGTCGTTGACGTCACTTGGCAAAAAAGTTAAAAAATGATATTTTTTTTAAACGTTATGTGGAATAAAATTTCAAGGTAAATATAGATGTTCTATATATCAAACAAAACCTTATCGTGTGCCCTTCATACCTATGGATGTAACTGATTTTACTCAGTGACAACATTTGCCAATTTTGTAGATGTTTAAAATGGGGGCATATACTTTGGGACACCCTGTATTAACAAAATATATAAAATATCACATTTCTGTTCTATCTGAAAATCAAAAATTGAAATAACAAAAATTGTATTTGACCAAAAATTAAACCGTTAATAGATTTATAGATAACAAAAATATTTAGATCACATATCTTTTTTTTCGTCAAAATCAGATTCATAGTAAAAAAGTTTTTAAAAGTTCAAATTTCAAACTTGATTTTCTCGAAAGTGTAAAAAGTCGGGTTAGAACATTATAACAATAAGGCGACGATGAATTTATGCCATTTTCCGAACAAAACAGCAACAGAAAACTGTCACATGGGACCAAGAATGGAATTTATGTATGTTTGCCATCTTTCAAACAAACCCTATATTTGATATCCAGAAAAGAAATGAAGATATTGAGACTAAAGAAGAAAATGCTGGTGACCAACATTTTCTTCTTTTGTCTTAATACATTTTGTGCTTTATAATAAAAAGTTTTATCTTTTTCGACACCTATCTCAAGGCATAGTTTTGTAAGATTTTTTTTACAGTTTTTGAAATAGAGGTGAAGGGTTTTGGAACTTTAGGAATTCTTTTTCTGAGTGTTTATCGTTTTCATGAAGCCAATGCCATGCCTGTTCATACCCCCAAAGCCTGAGTAATCGAAAGTCGATACCATCGAATTCGACATCATTTTATACATGTACTATAAACGTTTGACCGGTGTTTAGAGTAACCTGTCCACTGTGAAAATTATGTGATTTGGTTTAAGATTTTGTATGCAATTTATAATTTTGTATATAAAATTTTGCACATGTTTCTAGTTTTGCAAAAAGAAAAATTGATATAGAATTTTCCAGTTCTGTCTTCCATTAACCCTGAGTGACCAGATAGATTCTAATACATTGTCTTAACTTTTATTCAATCTAATTCAAAATCCTTTATCGGCTGAAACCCCTTCCTGGGGTGCATCAGCAAAAAAACATTTCACAATAACATTTCATACGTGACAATGAAGGCTGCGTACGTAGCCAAATGAGTAGCATAAACATCTGGTTCAAACCTCGGGCACTACGAAAATCATTTCCGGTATATGTCTCAATAGGTGGATAATCGCACACCGAAGTAGGATGAGCAGCTAGGGGCTCACAGCGAATGTTTTGTCAGTACCCTATTGAGAGAAATATCCGGAATCAATAGCTAGATGCCCCAGCTGCCGTTGAACGACTGAAATTGTCGCATGTAACTATTTGACAAATAACGAAAAAGATATAAAACTGTGATTTTGTGGATATATAAACCAGACTAATACAGCGATTAAGATATCGTCACAAAAAACATCGTAACTGCAGCTTGTTTTAGTCTGCATGCAGTCACGAAGTTGTGGGAAAGTAGCGATATGTTTTAACCCTTTCCCAAACAAGACCTGGTTTTGACGTCCGTGATATAAATGGCTTGGAAAAACATTGAGACAAAAGAAGAAACTGCTGATGACCAGCAGTTTCTCCTTTTGCCTCAATGTTTTCTATGCTGTATTTTACACAAATACAGTCTTTTTCAACATCTATTTTGATGGCTGCATTAGCTTTTTAAATGGATTACCCTAATATTTTGCTGTTTGGGAAAGGGTTAAGTACTATTTAGCGCGACTTTTCATAGGAAAGGGGGAGGGGCGGGCGCTATTCTAGTCACCAGGGTGTCGGCGTCGGCGTAAACCTTGGTTAAATTTTCACGTGCAAGTTTTTTCTACTAATGCTATTGCTCTGAAATTTTGCACATGTCTCGGTGACCATGATATCAACCTCTTGGCAAAGATTCATTATTTTAACGCGTATTTTAATGGAATTTTACCAATTTGGGATTAAAAATTCGTTGTTAAATTTTTACGTGCAATTGCGATATATAAACTGACACGATTTAAAAACGCAAAACACTTTTTTATCAACCATTCCTTTCTTATTGCCTTGATCGGTACCATATTTGGAGACATGTATGAGATAATGTATACGCTTCACGCCGCAGCGATTTTTTTCGTGTTTTCTGTAAACAATCCGGACATCTGAACCGCCCATCACGGAATGCTCGTGTGTCTCGTGCATTCAGACCACGTGTTAAATCACTAAGATTTTTTGTGTACAAATTGCAACTTTGATTTACTTATTGAAAACATACGAGAACAACGAAAGAAAATTGTGTACAAAATGCTGAGGCTTACTTTGCGAAAAAGGAACCGAGTTTTTTGGCTTTTGGTTTGCAGTGTTTCGCAAATGAGGGTGGCTAGGCGCTTTAATGTAGGCGAATCGACGGTTCCAAGGTTTAAGAGACGTGTAAACGACACGGAAAGATTTACAGACCACCCACGTCCCGGTCAGCTGCGTGTAACAACTGTACGTCAACATAATTGTATACGTCAACGTCACTAACGCAACAGATTTGTGACGGCTCAGTCTACAGCAAATTCTATGGTTAGTAATCGCGGGCGGCCTATACATCGCGACATGGTGATAAATCGCCTGTGAAAACACGGGGTTCGCTGTCGTCGATGTTCAATGCCAGGCTCTTGACTCAAAGGGCATTTTGGCATAATCTGACGTCCATTCAGGCATTATTCGTGGCTTTAAAGGTCATTTTCTGTCCTGTTATGTTAAGAATTGTAAAATTTACAATTTTACATGGCTATACGTTGGTTTTGTAAGATGTAGGAGATGCCATTTGTAAAAGTACTGTTTTGCGTTTTTAAATCGTGTCAGTTTACTTGCACCTGTAATTGCTATCATTTAATTTAATGGAAGTTTTACCCTTTTCGGACTTCGAATTTATCACTACAGCTCTTGATAGTCGCGCTTGGCTGTCTTGAGACAGGTCTTGTTGACCCGAGCTGACAAATTCTGACTTGATAAATGATCTGGAAACATCACGTAATATGAAGAAATTACTTGAGACAAGCAATTCCTTCATGCCCCACCATGTTTTCTACACAAAAAGACAAAATCATTGAAAACAAGTATCTGGTGTTGTATGCAACACATAAAGTCCCCTACCGGCTTCACATTGACTCAATATGGTAATCAATAATAGATTAAGATGAACAAGTCATCAAAATAATTGTCAAACATATGAAATGTTATGCCCAAAATTTCGGAAATATAATTCAAATGACTTGAATAAAGTTACTAAAAGATCAATGATTTGTAATTGCTACCATAGCAAGTGTAATTTTATAAAATAAGAACAACGGTAATCTAAATGTTTAGTGATATTTTTTGCAAGCAAGTTTTCAGCGATCTTAAGGCCCGGTCACACCGGCCGAGCGGTGATATAGCGGTTCTGGAGCGGTAAAGAAAATCCAAAACCGCTCGTCACCGCTCACGACCGTATAAGAAACGCTGGGCTCCGCTACAACAACGCTGCTAAACGCTCAACTACCGCTGAAGCTTCTCTTCCGCTCCCTGACCGCTCCGAAAGTTTTGGACTGCCCAAAATATCGCGAGCGGTGAGAACGGGGCAATTTTCCGCTCTGGCACCGTTTACAACCGCTAAACCACCGCTATGATAAAGTTGGGCACCGCTATACGAAAGTTCGTCAACGCTTTGGTCCGCTTTAGGAACGCTCTGATTGTCGTCCGATATACCGCCACCGAATTTTTCTGCAACGCACACAAAACATTGTCTGCGCATGCTATAATCCCTGAAAGTCTGTGAAAAAAATGTCACCTATCGGAGAAGGAAGATGACTACACGCAGAGAAGCTGAAAAGTTGCTTATTTGGAGTCGAGTCGCCGAAAACAGACTCATAATATAACGAAAAAATTGTTTTATTATTATTAATTATTATCATTATCATCATTTTTGTTTTTATTATCATCATAGTCTAGCAGCATACCATAACCCATTCCAATTTGAAAGCTGTCGAAGATGACAAAACAGACTTACGTAAAAATAGGATTCATTTACAATTTACTTCCGAAGATATCGAGATAAAATGGGAAAATGCTAGTCACCAACATTTCCTTCTTTTACCACAGGCGGCAATCACATGACTTTGTTATGATATATTTTCCTCACCTATGTAAACAAAAATACTAGGTAAGAACACATTTTCTTAAATTTTTAATCCAATACTTAACTCTCAGAATTGAGATACGTACCATTCGATGCGTCGTAATCTCCGGAGTATTTTGATACCAAGGTCATCCCTCAAATCCATGTCAAAGCTGAGAACATTCGTGCAAAGTACAAACATTTCTTAAGAAAATATATCACGGCATTTAGAAATACTTTGCACGAATGTTCTCAGCTTTGACAGGGATTTGAGGGAAGATCTTGGTACCAAAATAGACCAGAGAATATGACGTATCGAATGGCACGTATCTCAATATTGAGTGTTAAGTATTTGATTCAAAATTTGAGAAAATGTGTTCTTACCGAGTGTTTTTGTTTACATAAGTGAGGAAAATATATCATAACAAAGTCACGTGATTGCCGCATGTGTTTACCTCAATACTTTCTTACCTATTTCTATGAGGGATTTCAAAACCAGGTCTTGTGTGGTAAAGGATTATGTGATGTAATACAAACAATCTGGACAACGAGAGCGGGGTAGTATTCACATCTATATAGTCGGCTGCGTCGAAAATAGGCGAGAGTCGGTGAAGACAAATTCGGTATCTGATGTCAGGTGCACGGTGGGTCAAATTAATTTATTCTTATAAATAAACGAAAGGATCTATGGTATTCTATAGTTGATAAATACACGTGTAAGTGTTCAGTGCTTCTTTAGAACCTTTCCACGTATCCCTTGCAAATAAGGTCACAGTCAATGATTACTTCGGAAGTTTCTTACAAAAAAGTTACGAAAGTTGAATTATTTTGGAATATTTCGCATATTGCTCAATATGTGCCTGTTTAACTTGTACACGATTTAACTTGAATCATCCAATGATATTTCTTCCAAATTTGAAGCCGTAATACCAAAAAACAAACGAACTGTGTGTCCTAAAAGACAACATGTACGGAAGTAAAAATGACACTCGTCATCCTACAGCAATTCTTTAAAAGGTCACCAAGTTCACCAAGTGCATTTTGTAGGCCTATTTCATGCTTTTTTCCAAAAGTGTATGACAGATTGTAAGCGTTTTCATAGTGTTCAAAAAAAGATAATTTAAGATGCAGTGTTATATAATACTGAATTTCATCGGATTCGTACGTTTCAGAACAATAGTATATATAGTTATTATGTTGTTTTTTTTAAAAAAAAATCTTAGGGGCAGCCTCTGTTCGAGTTCGTCGAACATGGCAGGTGGCATGCTCAAAAAATACTGAAGCGCCCCAGGGTAATCATTTCTTAGCTCTACAATTAATCTAGAATGTAGTCCTTGTTCAGACCTTCTCACTATCTATTGTCTGATCCGAATAACTCTGTTGTATCTCCTCCTTCTCTCTCTTTTCCTTTTTCAACATGTAGTTGGTTGCAACATGACAAGTTTGTGATTTTGACGCTGCACCATCGCAAGCAGTCTCTGACCGTCCATGATGACACATATTTCTTTAAATAAAGCCCGTAGGAACAGGGGGGGGGGGCTAGTGGGGCTTAGCCCCCCCCCCCCCAAAGTTGGCCAAAAATGCCAAATTTTCCTTATTTCACACTGAAAATTTTGGGAAAATTCAATTTAGCCCCCCAATATTCAGACACTGATGCTTTAGCCCCCCCCCCCATATGAAATTGCTTCCTACGTGCCTGATTAAAAGACACAAATTGTTTGTGACTTCAGCGACACATCATAAGGTTTTTTAATATGTATAGGTACAACACTGAATTTTACTGTACACGTACGAGTATGTACAGGGCAGACCCAATTTTTTCTGGACGAAGCGACGACCGAGTTGAATTAGATATACTATTGTTCTGAAATGTACGAACGACGGTCCGTGAATCTCAATATGGTAGGACTATTCAATACGTGACCAAATTGAATTCGGTTCAAAGCAAAAAGAGAAGATAGAATAGGACAAGGAAATTGCCTGGTATGTTTATCTTTTTAGAAATCAGCTGAATAAAAATGGATTGATAACCAAATAAGATTTTACTCGGTCATCATTAACTTTTTATTTTGATTTATTTTTTCTTTATTCTATCACACTAAGCAAGTCCTTGACGCATTGTCTTCCCTGCTTCATATCATTTTCAAATCAAACGGCCATAATTTGGACTATTTAATTGAAAGCTGTTGGAGACGACAAAAAGGTTGATGATAAAGACAGGGTTTATACAATATAGTAGAAGATATTGGTGAAAAAGGAGTAAATGCTGATAATCAGCATTTTCTTCTTTAACCTCAATGTGTTCCAATTAAATACTAGCAGGGGTGTCAAAACCAGATCTTGTTTGGAAATGGGTAAAAAGAATCATTGAAGATTTTCTGCGGAGAAAATCCGCATGCGCAAAACAGCGCTATACCAACGCTCAATTCAACGCTATCAACCGCTATCTACCGCTCAAGAACCGCTTTAGCAACGCTGGCTTCCGTGGGGCACCGCTAAAGGAACGCTCGTCTTCTTTGATCTTTTTTCTCAGTGTGTGAGCGGTGACGAGCGGTTTTGGATTTTCTTTACCGCTCCAGAACCGCTATAGCACCGCTCGGCCGGTGTGACCGGGCCTTTAATAAGTTATACATTTTAAAACAGGTTTCATCAAGTTAGCTTGCTTAGTTATTAAGTTATTGCAGGATCCATTTTTTGCCATATTTTCACTATTTCCGTTACCATAGCAACCGCACTTTTCGTCAAAGAACAAAAATAAAATGATGTGCATAATCTACACATTGCCATCTAGTCATATACCAAGTCTCATCAAACTAGCTTGCTTAGTTATTATCTTATCGCAGGATCCAATATTTTTTGCCATATTTTCACTATTTCCGTAACCATAGCAACAACAATTTTAGTCGAAAAACAAAAATAAAATGATGTGCATAATCTACACATTGCCATCTAGTCATATACCAACTTTCATCAAAAACGCTTGCTTAGTTATTAAGTTATCGCGGGATCCAGATTTGAGCGGACAGACGGACGGACGGACAGACGGACGGACGGACAGACGGAGGGCAAACCTATAGTCCCCTCCGGTGTGAACACCGGTAGGGGACTAATAACCATGCTCTTCAAATTGTCTGCATCATCTTTTTATCTTGACCATTCTATTGTTCCGTGAGGTAATGGGTTTAATTGCAGTAAAAGAGTTTCATTTAAACAACCTGATCAGAGTTGCATTTTCGACGGAACACAATTCTAAACTTTTAATTCGATCCTAGTTAGATTGTTCAATGTACTCGGTTTAATCAGTATCGACACTCTCCAAATTGTCCGTTTCAGTCTCGTCAGTCTTGGAAGAGATCTTGTCGTACCATCAGATGTCTGCATCAACTTCGGTGTCGGCGTCCACAAACCCTTAAACCTGGCCTATATTTATTGTAGTAATAGAAGTAATAGAGATCTCGAGCCGAACTTCTCATATAGATACATCCTGACTTGGGACCATAACCTTTGACCTTGTGATCTTGACCTTGGATTTTGGCCTACGTTTAAAACATATATTTTACGCCCCATTGAAGACGACGCCTTGCTATTTCACACGTGTACATACGTCCTGCCAAGATTTTTTATTTTTTCCATGTTTTTTTTTTACCTTGTGACCTTGAATTTTGAGTTCGATATACATTTCATAAAACTTAAACCTGGCCTATATCGTATTATAATATTACAGATATGGCATTGAATGAACTTTCATACATGGATACCTTATACGAAGACCTTGCATTTGGGATTTTGACCTTTTTAACTTGTGACCTTGACGTTTAAGCTTCTTTTCAAAACCTCTTTATAAAAAACTTTCTATTAGAGATAGTGCCTTGGTAAGTTTTACCAAGACGTTTCATTGAAACCTTTGACCTTGCCCTTGGAGTTTGACCTTTTATGACAAGCTGTCGTTAAGGCGAGCTACGTTTTCTTCGAAAAACTCTTGTTTGAAAATTGGTCCCCATACATATTTTATGCGCAAGCTATTCTCCAAAGGATCTACGTAATTTTATTGGTTATAGGATTGCAAAAAAACTAATATGCACGTCACATAATGTGTTAAGTATCTACCACGAACTAGTACTGACCCGCAAGCATATCTATACTTTTCAACGAAAACCAAGTAACTGCAGCTTGTTTTAAGCTGCAGTTACGAGGTTTTCGTTGAAAAGCGACGATTTGTTGACAGTCGCACGCGCAGTAACTTTCCGTACCTTTCCGTACGTTATTAGTCTATTTTTAGTAACAACCGCGGTAAACAAACAAGTTTACCAAAAACGCTCCTAACGTTATCGACGAATCAACGTGGGTTTTACGTTAGGGGCGTATGATGTCAAATTAATCACTTGTCAGGTATTTCGCGTTACCGGTATATATTCACCGCTAGTTCAGTGACAACATTCATAAATAAATTGACTCGTGTTGAATTTTATAAAGTGTCAAGTGCACGTTCGTGACGTTGAAAATTAAACTAGGAATTTAACGTTGTCTTTTAAATAGGTACCGATTACATTTAGATATACTTAAGATTCGTGCAAACAAGCAAGAAAGGCGTACAAAAAAGTGAGTAGATATTTTACGCAAGTCTTTAGCTTCTCTTTCCCTAACGAGACCTGTTGTTGACGTCCATAATAGAGAAAAACTTTAGAAGTAAATGTTGATAAAAAGTCGGGGGAGCTTATATAGTCGCCACGCCGTCCGCCCGTCTGTCTGTCCGTCCGTCCACAGCCAGATCTCAGCAACCCTTGGGCCAAATTCAATTAAATTTCACATGTGAACTTCCTGGGATAATCCCTAGGAATATTCTTCTCCGTTTCTTAATTTGAGGCTGCGTCATGGAAGAAGGGGCCTTAGTGTAAAAATTAGTTTTTCTCCAATTTCTCTTCATCTAGAATGGGCAGAATTAAATGAAACTTTGCACTCGTGTGATAAATAGGATTTTCTAGACCATATTCTATAAATAATGTGTGTACAAAAAATCTGTCATGGGAAAAGGGGGCTTAATGTATGATAGTTTTTATTTTGTGACAAACACTTATTCGGGGAGCATAATCCGTCTATGACGACTCTTGTCTCTTATTTGCTTAACATTGTCCATGCATAGAACCCACAGGGTCTTCCAAAAAGCATTGATGGAAAATATGCATAGTTCGGAAGACTATTACCGTCGTCAGAACAAGTTGACAGACCGCGTACGGTTAATACTAAAATCCTTCAATGCCATTTCTCACTTGGGGAATTACGTATCTCAAACACATATTGCGAGTACATTGCCGCAGCTTTTCTTCCCAAAACTCGTAACTGCAGCTTGTTTGAAGCTGCAGTTACGAGGTTTGCGAAGGAAAGTCGCGATATGTGGTCGCTTATCTTCCAAAACCTCTTAAATGCAGTTTAAACAAGCTGTAGTTACGAGGTTTTGGAAAAACAACTACGATGTACTGTAAACTAAGATCTGCTCCTTTTATTTGATATGAAAAATAAAACTATCTTTGTAGTGGTTTGAAATGGTCACGAAATTAAAATTTTACACATTCTCAATGCATACATTTTTTGTTTAGATGTCTCTTAGAACACTTTGAAAAAAAATCGTTGAATAACAGGAAAATGATTACTTGTAACAACAAGAATATTTTCTCATGCCATCCCAAAGGTTTTCATTATCCAAAAATCAGAATCCGAGCCTTAATGTTGTCCCAACTGAAGGGACAGATATTCCCAAATCTCTCAACAATCTCAGCGACTAAAAGCAATGAAGCATCTACATGGCAAAGAGTATGGTTGCACGAAGCAAAAACAACGAAGTTCTTGCAATATTTTCACATTTTTCTTCGAAAATCGATGAGCCATTGAAATTTGTGATAAAAACAAAACAATAGCTTGACATGTCGGTGCAAAACTGGTGCAAATTAAGACGCATTTTAGATGTTTTTACAATAGTTTGGCACTAGTCTATTTGACTTTCAGTAAAGACAAAAGAGCGCGGGAGTATATCAATTAATCATCATCGATCAACGAAACAAAAAAAAAAAAAAAAAAAAAAAAAAAAAACCACACACACACACACACAAATAGTTGATTGCTTAAGTTACTTGTTAAGAAGAAGAAGAAAAAAAAAGAAAACAAAGCAAAGAAAAAAAAACTGTTTCACATTGAAAAATAGCAGTAGCTTGTTGTTGACCATCACGGCGGGGAATCAAATGACACAACAGCAACAACAACAACAACAACAGCAGCAGCAGCAGCAATAACAATTACTAGTATATAAAATCTTCATTTATTTTATAAAACGTGATCGGATTGAGACGAGAACAGGAAAAAAACACCAAGTCTTGGCAAGTAAATACTAAATAAAAGTATTGTTTTTCATTATTGACAGAAATGGAGAAATGGCCTGTAATAAATATTTTCTGCTCTACCATCAGTTTCTTTCCAGAAATATCTGACACTAGAAACGTCAAAAACTAGATCTTGCTTTTGGAAAAAGCTAATATTTAGTACGAGCACGGGTAGCAAAACGCCTCAAGCGATGGGATCTGTTTACACTGATAGCGAATGCTAGGTATATCTCACGATGAATGACCTTGCAGAGCATCTCTAGTTATTAGTGTGAGATATGTAAACTTTACAATTCCGAGAATGTACCTATTTGCACGACGGTTCATAATTGATACATTTTTAAATGATCGAACTATGCCATATTTTGACAAATTATAGCTACAGGCCTTTCAAAATCAACGACAAAATCGACGTTTAATAAATCACATTATGTCCTTAATTATGATCTTATTTTTCAAAAGTGTTATTTGAAAGATGTCAAATAGTCAATAGTTGAGCAACGTATTTTTGAAGTTTTTGATTATATGAAGCTACAAAAACATCAATAACAACAACAAAAGTAAAACATTTTTTTATTTCTTTATTCTATATAGTTTCTTTAAGAATGATTTTAGGTTAGGACTTCGTAAAGAATATGAATATATACCTCTTACATGCGATATAGAATTTCATGTTGCAAAGATAAATGTTCGTAACTTTAATCCTTTTACAAACAATATAATTTTAGACTACCTATATCAACAAATATTTTGTCTTCTGTATTATTTTGAAATTTGATGTCTGAATATTGACTATTTGTGAAAGAGTTAAAGTGCTAATTACATTGCACATCCTCATCAATGCTTCTGATTTTATAGATCAAGATTTGCATAATTATGCGAAAAAAGTTATTATCTAAGATCTTTGCGCTTTGAGAATAGGAACTAGACAAGAAGTGCGAGCCTGTGTGGCGCTACCTAGATGTATCAACTCTTTTCCAAACGACATTGTAAGGTAAATTTAATTGAAAACTGCTGCAGACACTAAATTGAATGTTGATAAAGATACATGTATATTTTGTGTTTGATATAGCTAAAATAATATTGAGACAAAAGGAGAAAACGCTGACTATCAGCATTTTCTTCTTTTGTCTCAATGTTTCATATGCATTTCATATTCAGGGAAGTCAAAAGCAGGTCTTGTTTAGGAAAGTGTTAACCTAATTAAAGAATGGCTTTCTTCAGCTACTGCGAACCATGCAAAAATTGACAGAAGCAATTAATCTCCGATTTTAATCCTTTCCAAAACAGCAATATGTCTGTCTGCTTGGAAAAGACTTGAATGCTATATAACATACCAACCGCCAAATGAGGACATGTGTATTACTACAAAGAACAATTTTGAAAGAAAAGAAGAAATTGCTGATGATCAGCAATTTCTTATTGTCTCTCATTTTTCAAAAACCATGGGCGGATCTAGAGGGGGGGGGGGGGGGGGGGGGGGTCCGGAACCCCTGGCATTGGCCGAAAATTAAATTTTGACTATATAGATAGATTTAGTGAAACGTTACATATTTATTACATTTTAAGCCATAATTTGTGCTTGGACACCCCCCCACCCCCATGGAAAAAGTATCTTGGGCTTGTACCCCCTTGGAAAAAATCCTGGATCCGCCCTTGAAAACTATTAATTTTGAACTAAAATGCTTCAAACAAGGTATTGTTGAGGAAACTGTTAAGACACACAAGCATCAAATAACAAAGTTATGGGATGCATACCCCCCCCCCCCCCCCCCCCCCCCCTGTGTCCGTGTAATCCATTCCCATATATGGAAGCATTTCGACATGTAACCTTTACTCAGAAGTTTAAATAATGGACTAACCCGACTTGACAACTAGAGTGACGAAAAAGTAAATTAGAAAAACTTTTTCATAAATAAATATACAGTAAGCAAAAACATTGGGGAAGAGGGATAAAACGGTGGATAATCACGTGATACAACATTTAAGAAAATCTTTAATAATTTTGTTAATATGTAACCGATTTGAATTTGGTTCGAAGCAGAGAAGGTGTACACACGTCACGCATTAGATGGACGTGGTGGATTTTTGATAAATTAGCTGATAAAAAAGTTATTGAAGATAAACCAAAATTTTGATTTATCTTCCATTAACTTTTTTATCAGCAGAATTTTTAAAAATCCACCATGTCCAGGTTATTTCCCACATTTTTCCACCTTCTCGGCTTCAAGCCGAATTCAAATTGATCAATCATTGACAAAGTTATTGAAGATTATTGAAATTCTAAGTCACGTGATTATACACCTTGGATAATGCTGGTATATATCTTCGATGTATTCTTCCTTTAACGTCAAAGCAAAGGACTATTAGGAAAAGAAGGACCATAATAGGCCTACAAAACCGGCATTCTAGCCTTTCAGGGACATAATTACAAATGATGGCGCGTCACCTTTGACATAAAAACTCTAAATAAGGTTATAAAAAGATTGTCTAAGGCGAATGCATCCATTACAATTTGTCAAGCGGCGACCTTCATGAATTATTTCATGTCCTTAATTGTAATAAACGATGTTAACCTAGAAAATAAGTGGTAATTAACAAGTGTTATATATTGCATTAAAAATTACACAATGAAAAAATACTGGTGTAAAAACCGTCTATCTTGCTAAAGCTATATCACACTCAGTCGACTTGGTGTTGGTGAAAATCAGACTTACCGTTTTGGAAAACTGCATGATTTCATTTCAGATAGTTATCAAGCCAAATCTACAAGATGGGTCACGTAGTGACGTTTGTAGTCACGCTGCTTGTTTCCATACAACTGACGATCGCAGAGAAGTAAGTCAATTCACATCTACCACTATATCAAAGCTGCATTTTTCAAATCGCAGAAAGAATACATGTAGTTGTTTTTTTTCATCATATAATTATGATTATATAATTACATCATTGAACACGAATGTTGTAAGTCAGGCTGATATCATTTTATATTTTGACCAATAAATCACTTTTTGTTTCAAAGCATTCTCTGACGAATTGTGGCTTTTTGAAAATTGCCGCTAAAGTACCTAGCCAACAAAGATCGCTTTTCGACATATAAAAACCTCGTATTTTAAGCTGCAACTACGAGCAGCATTATTTTGTTTTATTTTCAGTTCCTACCTTTTTGTATCTCCAAAAGTAATCCGCCCGGGGATACCTTTATTAATCCAAGGATCATTATTGAAGGATGTAACGTCACCAGTCCGCGTCACATTCACGCTCGATAAAGCCGAACCCATTCGTAGATTTCCGGACTTCGGTCGGCCAATTCCGTTGATTGACGACCAGATTATCGTCGATGAACCGATGCCGGTGTTACTAAATGTAGAAGACATGTTATCAAACAAGACAACAACAACTACAACAACAACTACGACGACTACACCGGCACCCACGACGACTACTGTAGCTCCAGAACCGTTAAGTACAGCAATGTTGGTGGTACAGGACAAGAATATGAGAAAAGTTATCTTAGAAGTAAGTACCATATATTAGACATGAAGTCTTTCCTCAAACAAACACTGAATAAGATGTCATTAGTCGATAGGAAAAGATTGAGTTCCAATAAGCTACAAACTGCAATAGGAAGTTGAAATAGAAAGTATTTCTGTAAAATATTTAACACAAAATGAATAGGCAAATGGAGACAATGCTCATTTTCAGCCTGAAAGTTTTGAATACTTTTTTTTATAGGAAAAGTTGGGAAACATTGAGACCAGCGGCGGATCCAGGATTTCTGTGAGTGGGGTTCGAATATACAAATTATAGAGGGGTTCGTTTTTCTAGTAGGCCCTATTACACAATTGTGACGGAATTTCTGAATGAAAATGAGATAATCTGGCTACAGAGGAGGTTCGTTTGAACCCCCCGAACCCCCACTGGATCCGCCACTGGAGACAAGAGGAGGAGATTGTTCCGTAATTGAAACAAACTACGTTTTTAATAACGTATCAAACATTTAAGCCGAGACCTGCATTAAATGGCCCTTAATGTTTTTGAAGCCAACATACAATTTATTCTGATCGGCTCCAGTATTATTGCAATCTGATCATAGTACAGATTTCTGCCATTCAGATGCAACTGGTTTATGGAAAGAACTATGATAGAACGCGTACGCGCAGTCTTATCTAGATCCATGTTGGTCTCAATTACCATACGTACCGTTTTTCCAGATCCCTATTTATTTATTTCGTATATTTCAAGATCCCAGTTGACCTAATCGAAGGAGATTACGAGCTGCGTATCGAAGGTACAGGCGGCCTGACATTCAAAAATACGACCAAACTGCGATATGAAAGTAAAACATCGTCTATTTACATACAGACGGACAAAGCTATCTATAAACCAGGACAGACAGGTGAGAATGTCGCTGTCAATCAACACGTCGATTAACAAATAAAGTAAAAAGTTAAAGGGACCCATGCTAGGTTGTTGGGTGTAAAAACTATATTAAAAAAATATCGCATGGGATGGTCAACATGCAAAGCTAGATTATTTCTGTCCAAGGAAATTTCAAATGAAGATCATTTAGTCCTTCTTGATCAAGTCTATATAATTGACTGACCCGACATATATATCTATAGTAGCATTTATGGGAATCTGGACATTGATAGTGAAAGATTTGGTATCAGCGCTAAAATTCCTTTCTTTTTGGTCCTCGATAATGCTATGCATCACACAAAAATACTATCTCTGACTGTCCCCATGTTGCTCTGATTCCTGAAAAAATCTAGCATTGGTCCCTTTAACCCTTTCCCAAACGACAAAATTTTATGGTGCTCCAAATTCAAAGAAGTTGCAGATGACAAAATGGATGTTAAAAAGGAAAGGATTTGCATACAATGGACACAGAAAATATTGAGGCAAAAGGAGAAACTGCTGGTTATCAGCAGTTTCTTCTTTTGTCTCAATGTTTTCCGTAGCCTTTTCTAATAGGGACGTCAAAAGCAGGTCTTGTTTGGGAAAGGGTTAAGTCTTGCATCCGACAATACCCGACATCGTTATCGTTCTGAGTTTAGACAGGTCCGATTTTTGTAGGTTTTGAAAGGGTTAGCACGCATTTGCAACGTATCGGAAGGAGCCTCAGGTTCAAATTATCCAAATTCAATAAACGTAATTGCACGCACATACGAGTATAACATTAATTTTGTTTCATCAATATTTCAAATTATTGACAAAATAACACCCAAACGGCAAAATTATGACTGTTCTTATATGAACGTTGACGCAGACAACAAAATTGTTGTTGATACCCACAACTTTTATGTACAAATATAGTTCTCGTCAAATATTGCACTAAAACATTCGGGCAAAATAGAAAAAAAATCTTTGTATCAGCATATCGTTTTTTGCCTCAATGTTATCTCAATCATTTTCTAATAAGGAAGTCAGTTCATCATTAAAGTCTATTTCTTTTTTCAGTACATTTTAGAGTATTCGGAACAACACCAGATCTGCGACTGATTTTTGAAGACCTAGAAGTCGATTTATTTGTAAGTATTTTTCTACAAATTCTTATACAAATAGTGCACCAATTATCCAAGCAGGACTACTTATTTTCGTCGAAAGAGTCTGGTAGTTGCACATATTCTCGAATCAGACGTTGTCGATATGCGTCTATATTTCAATGACCATATTTAACATTGTGTTCTTTCTATTGATAAGAACGTTCTGGACAGCGTTTTCATTTCGACTAACGGAAAAACTTGACTTAACCGTAATATCGATAAACGATGTTTTTCAACAAAAACCTTGTAACTGCAGCTTGTGTTAAGCTGCAGTTCCGAGGCTTTCGTTGAAAAGCGAGTATAAGTTGTTTTTACACGACTATTACAGGACCCCAATGGTAACAAGATCAACCAATGGAACGTGACACAGAAAGAGATGAGCGAGCTGGTCGGTGTCTACGAGGGGGAAATGCTCATGTCAGACTCGCCCGTGCTCGGAGACTGGAAGTTCAAAGTCAAACTTGGGGTAAGTGAACTTCTTACACGTTTCCTCGTCGTCAAAATTGCAGATTTACAATCTGATATTAACGCATTCTGTCTGGTATAAGGACTGGAAGATTAAGTCTCAGTCAATTTTGGGATAAAAGTGATGCTGCGTCTTTTCCCTAACAATCGTGTCTAAAAATACCAAATTGAAAGACTCTGTATATGGATAAAAAATATAATAGAATAAACCTATATCGACATATTTTTTTAGATTCCACACGTTTACATGTTTTATTAATATCGTTTAATATTATGAAAGTAGTATTATGTAACGCAAGCAATATTTATATTTATGGTGCAGGCCCGTAGGAACAAGGGGGGGGGGGGGGGGCTAAAAAACGTTGGCCAAAAATGCCGAATTTTCTTAATTTTACACTGAAAATTTTTGGAAAATCAAAATTAGCCCCCCCCCCACCCACCCCCCCAATATTCAGGAAAAAGGGCTTTAGCCCCCCCCCCCCATATGAAATTGCTTCCTACGGGCCTGTGGTGAGTATGGTAACAAAGGTTTATTTTCAATTTCAAAAACACATAGAGGCTCTAGTACTATATTTCTTTCAGAAAGAGAAGTCAGAGAAGTCCATTACAATTGATGAGTATGGTGAGTGAACATTTTTCATTCGCTCGTTCAATATACACCAATTTCCATCATAATTATTTTGAGACTGTTTTTCCGAGAGAGTGAAATGATTTGTGACCCATTACGCTGAAAGGGACCTTATCGGGTGAGTGAAAAATGTCGACCCTAGTCAGTCTGCGCAGTCCGCGCAGCCAGACTAGGGCCGACACTTTTCACTTGTATGTACTTGTTTATATCTGGAATATTTTCCCTATCTTACTATACGTTCATTTTTCGAATACAGTATCTGGTTTACCTGTGCTGAGTCTGAAAAGTTTGTCAAAGTTTGGATTTTTGGTATTCGGATAAGGTCCCTTTTAGCTTGACGGGTCACATTTGTTCTGGATAAAACAATCACACGGTCATACCTCTTCTCAATATTCGTATTATTCTAAATTTTTATATTTTCTAACCCTTTTCCATACAAGACCTGGTTCTGACAGGTCTAATTAAAAAGGCTTGGGAAAACATTGAGACAAAAAAGAAACTGCTGATAACAAGCAGTTTCTCCTTTTGCCTCAATATTTTCTGTGCCATATTGTACACAAATCCATTCCTTTTTAACATGATTTTTTGTCGTCTGGAGCAGCTTTCCAATTGAATCACCCCAAAATTTTGTCGTTTGGGAAAGGGTTAAATAACTTGTTCGGACAGAGGTCAGTATAACATGCCTTTAAACTTACAAAATCGTTTGTAGCCTAAAACAAAAGAATATCGTCCTTGTAAATGCAACACCTCGTATCTCGTTTTTGGAAAATTGTCAAAGGGGAGGGAAAAAGTGTAATAACTTTTCCCAAACTGAAATGTTTTACTTGAAATTTGGACATAATGTTCACAAATGATTTGTCCTCAATACTGATCAGTAAAATATTTTAAAACCTGCAAGAATTGTCTGTAACTGGGCACACAAGTTTGTACTTGGAAAATCGCAAGAATCGACATACGATTTTTAGCATTTACACCAACGATATGGTGTTTTATATTCTCAACAATGTCAACTTTCTGTTCTGTAGCTTTATGGGGATCATTGTGTGCAAGATTTCCAATATAATGGTCAATGTCATTTGTAAAAAAATATACATAAACAAATTCATACTGCTCATTTGTTTCAGTTTTGCCGAAGTTCGAAGTCCAATTTGATCTCCCAAGTTTTGGTCGTATTCTGCAACCGGACTTTACTGGAAAAGTAACTGCAAAGTAAGTGTGAATAGTGGTTACAAATAAATGCTAGGCGCTACTCGAAAGAGCAAAGCTTTAGATTTGCAGACAATTACTGGTTTGTCTAATATTTGATGATCGAGTTAAATGAATAACATACCTTTTGGACTATATATATACGTCGAGAAACAATTATGTATGTTTATTTGTCTGTGTTATTGCAAAACCCCCTCGTAACTCCAGCTTTAATCAGCTGGAGTTACAAAGTTTTGCAATAATACCGACGAATTGTAATCGAATTCAACTTTGTTTTAATTCCTCGAAAAGATAGACATCCAATGAATAGATATACTTATTCAATACCAGTAAACATATCATCTACGAGATATTGATACTATAAATCTAGCTACGTCTTTCAAAGATTTATAATACACGAATCCCAGACTCGAATGTAAAAAAATGACATACTTTTAAAATATTTTACAGCTCACGATACGTGACCTGGCAGAGCATCTCTAGCTACTAGCTAGAGATTCTCTGCCGGGTCATTCAGCATAAACTATATCTAATACAAACCCTTATTTTTGTTTTTCAGATATACATATGGAAAACCAGTGCGCGGTAAGGTCAGCTTGAGGATCAAACCCAAATGGCCACGTTACAACTGGATCAACGGGACCCGTACCAAAATCAGCAAGGAAGTGGAAATGAAATTCCCAGTTAGTATCAGAAACACTCGTCTTTCGCTGTTTCCGTAAAAAAAAACACAATTCTAGACAATTACAAACTAAAAACCGGTTCAGAAAACATATTTTATTCAATTTTGATAAAAAATGAGTTTTGAGTACAAAAAGTAGGTGAAAATATTTTAGGCGAAAGAATGCAATTCTTGTTATAAGCTTGCTCATCATTTGTCCCAATGCGTTTCTATCCTTTTTTTTAAGGGACGTGTTTGTTTCATAAAGGGTTTACCTATTTCGAACACAGAATACATAGTTCCAAAACGGAATTATGGATGAAAATGGTGCCTTCTAGCGCCAACATATATATCATTGGAATCGTCGAGAGAAAGGATCATAACACTTTTAAATTTTTTATTAGTATTGTCCATTTTCTCTCTATATTTTGCAAAACTTTTATTATAAAAGATTTAAAGCCAGGAAATAATTAAGGAAATGGAATTTGGATATTTTTTAAGTTAAAAGTGACTACCTCTTTTTTTTTCGAAGAAAAAAATGAAGTTACAAGAAAAAAGCACTTGTCATTAAGTTTGGAAATGTTACTCCTTTTATTTATTTTCTTATAATAAGATAGCCTACTCTTCAGGCTTCATTTCCTGTCTCCATTACAATATTCCTAAATAACCCATATATATGCCTACATTACCATTATCTGTTTACAGATTGACGGATCAGCATCTTTCATAGTGACGATGGATCAGTTACGTGAAGTACAGAAATACCTAGATAGATCATACATCGTATTTGAAGCAAATGTGACAGAGACATTGACCGGGTCTGTAATGTCGGCCGATCAGGAGCTACAGTTCTTTGAGAACCCGATCAAACTGGACTTTCCGGATTCCTTACCGAGAACATTTAAACCTGGAATGGCATACACTGCTGTGGTAAGACGCACTTTAATATATATATAAAAAAAAAAAAAAAAACAATAACTGTAATGTTATCATTGGTAGAATTTTATTTTTCCAAAATTGCAAAAAACAAACAATATAATTATGATACTTGTATATAAATACTGACTTTATTAAACGAGGCTGCACAGTTTGGATAATACGCAGTCTCCCCTTTTGGCATCTACAAATATTTGGAAAGACAAATTGTAAAAGAAATACAAATTATATGTATAACAAAAACAAATATGTGAGAAGGTTCGTCCAAATTTTGATTGTACAAGGTATAAAACATCGGCTTTTTTAGAGCGGTGTCGTTACTTATCCTATCCTATTTGGGCGCGGTCGTTAACATTCGTCGGTGGAAAGTTTTCGACGTCGCCCAAATAATTCCGACGTCGCGCGAATCTCATTAGGAATGGACTACCTGAATAAAATTTTTAGGTAATTTGAGGTGGATTATGATTTAAAATAAATCAACGTTGAAAACGTAAAACTTACGATTGACGTAGATTTCTAATACTTTTTTCTTTATATTGGATTTATTCATTACATAAAATGGGAAACACCAAAAACGTCATAATTTCAAGCATTGTCCTGTATCATCTTATTTATCGGTATCAACAAGTGTTTTCGACAAATATCCCGTGTTATCTGTTGGACAGCTGAGGGTATCAGAACAGGACGATTCACCAGCCGACATTCGTAACGGGGAGGTCAAGGTCAACGTGTCATTCTTCAGACCGGAAGTTATAACTACAACAACAACAACGACGACAACAACCACGCAGCCTACCACTCCTGAGGAAATCTTCATTGATGGTAAGTGGTTATCATATACATTGTTTCCGCAAACTTTACTTATCGTATATGATCATATCTGATTGTTAAAACATTTACATGGTAACCGACAATTGCAGATATGTTATGAAGCATTCATTAATATATCAAATTTGGTATAAAAAGCAATCCTTCTATACATATTAGACATACTTATTACATTTTCTACACTTTTGACGACATTAAATTTATTGGATTAGCATACATACTTAAAATGTACGTTTGAATTAAACGTTAAGACCCGGTCACATACACATATCGGCGTCTACATCACGGCCGGAGCGCGTCCAAAACAGGAAACATATTCAGTTTTATTGTGTGTGGTTTTTTTATGTGATGTAGATGCGACTTTGACGCGGAATCATATGTGCTCGACCATTTTAACCCTTTCCCAAACAAGACCTGGTTTTGACGTCCCTAATAGAATAGGCTTGGGAAAACATTGAAACAAAAGAAGAAACTGCTGATAATCAGCAGCTTCTCCTTTTGTCTCAATATTTTCTGTGCCATAGTTTTCACAAATCCTATCTTTAATATCATCAATTTTGCCATTTGTTGCAGTTTTTGAAGTGGATCACCCTAAAATTTCGTCGTTTGGGAAAGGGTTAAATTATGTGTATTTCAATATTTCAAGGTAAGCGTGTGGTTATAGAGAAGCCCATCAAACCCATCATGATAATAGAGCCACGTCGGTGGTGGTGGCCACGTGACGAGGAGATAGAACAGCCACCCATGACGTTCTCTATACCGCTTGACGGTCTTGTGGAAATACCGCTCATTATACCGTCTGATATGACGCGTGTGTCTATCGAGGTGAGTCACGTTACGTTGTTATACCCGGGTAACGTAACGTCATTATAATAGATAGAACAGCCACCCATGACGTTCTCTATACCGCCTGACGGTCTTGTGGAAATACCGCTCATTATACCGTCAGATATGACGCTTGCGTCTATAGAGGTGAGTCACGTAACGTTGTTATACCTGCGTAACGTAACTCCATGATAGGTGATAGAACAGCCCCCGTTCTCTATACCGCCCGACGGTCTCGTGGAAATACCGCTGATTATACCGGCTGATATGACACGTGTGTCTATAGAGGTGAGTCACGTAACGTTGTTATACCCGGGTAACGTAACGTCATTATACATGTAGTTGCTTTTACGTAACATAGCCATACCACCCGACGGTTATGTGAAATAAACCGCTCACTATACCTTCTGATGTGACACGTGTAAGATCTATCCAAGTGATACAGAAAACGTTGTACTATTAGGGTTACGTAACGTTATTATACTTGGATAACGTAACGTTGCCATACCGTCAGACTGCATTGTGGCAATATCGCGCATTATACCGGTTGATGCATGTATGACACGTGTATCTATAGAGGTCATTAGCATTACGTTGTCATGATGACGAGTTCTGCATTGTTTTCGATATTCAAAGTGTAGCTAATAGTAACGTTTATGCAGTTGTCATTCAACGAGAACATGCAGTGTGTTGGTGCCTGTCAAGCTACGACGTTATATAGTTTAACCCTTTCCCACACAGCAAAATTTTAAGGTGATCAGCTTAAAAACTGCCACAAATGACAGAATGTATGTTATTAAAGATAGGATTTGTGTAAAATATGGTATAGAAAATATTGAGACAAAAGGAGAAACTGCTGGTTATCAGCAGTTTCTTCTTTTGTTTTAATGTTTTCCCAAGCCAATTCTATTGGGGACGTTAAAACCAGGTCTTGTTTGGGAAGGGTTAAGACACCAGCCTATTTTCTCCAAATACTATGACACGCGTCGTCATAAAACATCCTGTTTGTTGTATTTTTCTTCTTATGTATCACTTACCACTTGTATTGGTACATCATATAATTCATTTTTACAATATTCTATATTTTTTTCTTTTCAGGCCGCATTCAGAAAGAGCAATGCCTACTTGTCTATATCTAAATCCCAGTCACCGAGTAAAAGCTTCATACAACTGAGATTGTTGACACAGTCTCCAACAGTAAGAAATTGTTATTGAAATGTATACGAAATGTTTTGAAATAATATTGAATAAGAAATATTTACCAAACGTCCGAGAACTTTATTCCATGAAGATCGAAACATTAGCAGCACAAATGAGAGAATTATAGATTTATTACATTCTTTTGCAGTTTTTGAAATATATATATTTGATAAATCAAAAACAATACTTAAAAAATGATCACTAAATGGCAAACCGATAGTTCCGAACACATCAACGTGAGTTATGCGCAAAGATCGTAGCTTTCTCGAAATATAATTACGTTTCACGATTCTACGCATGGAGTCTATATCCTTTTTGATAGATATTATAATTTACAAAACAAAACAAAAAAAAAAAAAAAAAAAAAAAAAAACAAAAAACAAAAAAAAAACATAACTGCAAAATTATTAAGGCAATTCGTGAAGTGAAGAATAAGGCTAGTCTGAACTTACAAAATGTATTTGCAGGCTGGTCTTGTTCTCTGCTCCATGAATATTCCTGAATCAAAATGAGAACTGTTAATTGTTCTTAGTACAATTTTTAAGATATTTGAGATTGTTTGATAAATTCTTATTATAGCCTGGAAGTATGGCAGAAGTTGAAGTGAGATCTACTGAAACAAGCGGCATAGCTCAATATCAAGTGAGTCTTCAGATTGTACAATAAAATCGCTGCTTTTCATCGAAAATCTTGTAACTGCAGCTTAAAACAAGCTGCAGTTACGAGGTTTTCGATTAAAAGCATCGAAATACAATATGTACTGCAATTCTGGCCATCCAAAATTAGAAATCTGAACAAGTTTTGAATCTTTATCAGATACTAGGTCTATTTCGAACTATGTAGACTCTATACATTGTTCTTGTCAGCGAGTTATAAAAATACACTATTTGAAATGCCAGTGTTGACTTGTTAATATGATTCATTAGTAGGCTAAACCAGCTTCACCCTTATAGGGGGGGGGGTGCTAACTTTTCTTTCGCCAATGAAAGTTTCATATATTGTAAGGACATTAATATGATGGGCTTCTACTTTTTTCAAAAGAGACATTGACATCTTCTGTTTTCTAGCGCCAATCTTCAACTTAATACTAAAGAATTTGAAAATTATTGAACTACATTTCTAATTTGTTTGTATTGTAATTTTTTCAGATAATATCTAAAGGTTTCATAGTAGACTCGGGAGAGTTTAACCTAATGGACGGGGTGCTCCGATTTCCCGTGACGTCAGATATGGCGCCAAAAGCTAAACTCATGATATATTACGTCAGACCGGACGGGGAAGTAGTAGCGGACGGTCTATCATTTAATATTGACGACATATTCGACAACCAGGTATGATTATAACGATACGGCACCGAATACAAAGCTTAACTCAATACTTTGGTCGTATTCTCTTCCAATTATTTGATATATATTGAACATCAGGTACGTGTATGGTACTTGGCATTTATCTGTCAAAACATAATTCCACCCGGATGAGGCCATTTGCAATATTATGATTCAAAATAAACTTGAAGGATATTTTTGAAAGCTGTTTAAATGATAAGTTCATATGGAATAGAACGGCTAATTACATGAAAGTCCGTCAGTTGCGAGAGATTTACGGTTATTAAGAAAATTATAAGTTTCGCCAGCACTTGTTCTAAAGCCACGTCTTTTTAATGCTTTCTAAATAGAGTCCTGGCTGTGAACGGTTCAACGCAAACCTTCTATATGATTTTGTGGGGCTTTACACGGATTATTCCTGGTAAAACACGCGGCAAAGATCAAAATCAACCAGAAATGTGTACTGTTCGCCATTAACAAACACGGGTGTCTTGTCTTAATTCGAAACGACTACTTGTATATTCGAATTATTGTCGTTGAAAAAAAGTCATTTTTATGGTTATACAGGTTTCACTAGAGTTTAACAAGCCAGTTGGCAAGCCCGCAGACAAGATAAAGCTAACAGTAAAAGCAGATCCTGGGTCAAAGGTCAACTTATTGGCAGTGGACAAAAGTGTGCTCCTACTGAAATCCGGAAATGACATCACAAAAGATCAGGTGAAGTTTCACAATAACAACAATGTTCTATTTAACGATATCATAATTGCTTGGAACGCGACGAAATGTGTGATGGCCTGAGGCGCCTTCTTTAGAGCTAGATCTTTTAAGATTTCTTAAGGTGTTTTGGATAAAGCGTTTTTAAGACCGAGCTGTCATCATGACGTCATTTGTATAAAGTATGGAACATTCAGAACACCGTGGTTTATGAATTATGGAGTGTTCGGAACAACTCAGTCAAATCTCTTTTATATTGATTGTACAGAGTTGACCGAGGGGTTCCGCACGAAGTATAAGGTAATGGCGCCTTAAAAAATAAGCGTTTTAAAAATCTTGCTCTAAAGAACGCTGTATCCTAAAATATCTTAAGAAATATCAAGATATCTCAAGAAATCTTGCTCTAAAGAACGCACCTCTGGTCAAGTACACCATACACGTCTACATCACGACCGGATCACGTCTAAAACAGAGGACCCGTGCACATTTGGACGTGATGTGGACTCGATATGGAAGTGGAATCGTATGTGACCGGGCCTTTATATTTTAGTTATACACTTTGATTTCACATTTGTTTCATTTTAAAAAAATAATTTGAATGGCATGTTTAACCGTTGAATATTATTCTATCATACAAGTATATTTATTTTTCCCTACAAAAACTCTATTGGTATATATGTATATTTTCATACCCATGTATTTTATTGTTAGGTCCGTTCTGAGCTTGAATCGTTTGATGGGCGTGGTTATCCGTTTTCCTGTGACTGGTTCTGTTGGAGATGGCCTATGCCGACAGGAGGCGTGGACGCACAGGATGTATTCGAGGTAATCTATCTCAACTTTCTAACAGTCTTTTAAAATGATCAAGAATTATATTTCTCTAATTGTTTTCTTCCTATGTAGAGATTTGATAATTTTGAAATTGAAACATTCGTAGCTGAATTTGTCTTTAATCAATAAAACAAGAAACAAGTTACCTGTACAGCCTACACTCGTTGTGTCGAAATCAGAGGGGCCGTCAAAATACCTCGACATATCCGGAGTTCGACTCATCCGATTTTATTTATGTTTCGATGAAAACGTTATTTAACCATTTTTGATGGGCATCGTATGTGTCCTTGATTGAAATATAGTAGGAAAAGGAAAGAAATTGCTCGACAAGAGCAATTTCTATCCTTTTCCTACTTAATTTCAATGGCTGTATTTGTTTCAGAATTATTTTGATTAAACATTTTGATATCCATATGTTGAGGACGGGACATGATTTTAACTTCGACTTAAGCGGAATGTCGACTTTTCCGATATCGAGATAACGAGTGTCGACTGTATATGCTATTGGTTTTAAGTAGCTTGTGTTTCGATAGCTTCTTATTCTACATAACTTTATTGGTTAAATCTCACACAATTGAAATTCCTCCTATTTGCTTTTTTCAGAATGCTGGAGTAGTTTATCTGACAGATGCTTTGGTATACGACCATAGAGAATGTAAGCATTATTTTCAACTAGATCTACAATTTATCATTCAAATATTTTGAAATTGTACTGTAATATTACTGGCGTCGTAGATATTCACACAAACCGTTGAACTGTTCAAAAGCAGGCATTAAGCACGAGTTAATGGCATTTCAAAGTTTGGCAAGATTCTTTGTTTTCTTTCCATTCGTGTACTCTTTTAAGAAATCTTATTTTCAATTTTGGTTGATTTTCAATTGTCAATTGTATATAAATGTAACTTGCTATGTCATAAGAAAATAAAATACTGTTTCAAACCACGAGAATAACTCGAAACATCACATGATATTATTTCTTCCTCCTATAAGTACGCCGCAGCAGCCGACAATTGTTTGCTTCTCATATGGCCTTCTCCGAAGCTGCTGCTGCCCCTATCGCCGTAAGAAGAGCCAATAAATCACAACTACCAAGAAAATCAGAATTAAAAACTCCTACACGAATCAGGAGAGACTTCCCCGAAACTTGGCTGTGGAAAACACAGAGAACTATGTAACTATTGTAGATGTGGTTAAGGCTATATGTTACTAGTGTATGTGTTATCGTATAACGTATATCGTGCACCAAAAGAATCAGAGATAAAATCACATTAATTGATCAGGAAAAACTTTCCCCAAACATGGGTAAGGTGTAACACAGATCACTATGTAACTATTCTAGATGTGGTTATGGCTGTATGTTACTTGTGTATGTGTTATATCGTATACCATACACCATGCACTTAGTCTATTCACATTAGATATTATATGTTTACGCTTTTGTTGGTTTTGTCCTGGATACTAATGAATGGGTTGTTGGTTCTTCGACTCCTCTTCTACTCCACCATAAGGGTCGACAATATTCTTCATTTTGCTCATTGGCAAAAACAGTTTGTCCATGTCCATTTTGTATCCATTTGCACAGAATATTCTCTATAATGCATGTTCTATGGTATAGGCCTACACTATATGGTCAATGTAAATGACAGTTCTTTCCGTCCTTCGATGTTTCTCCTAGGTTGACGGCCATATTTAAAATAAGACATTTAGTATTCGAAGATGTATAAAAAATGACCAAGGTTGTTATTTGATTAACGACCACACCTTGCGCTTAGAACCATGCACCACTCTCCTGTACTAATTATTCGTAGCTATTTGCTTCCAGGATTCCAAAGTGGACAATTGTTTTGGTCCGGGGCAATAATATCCTTTGTAGTGATCTCCCCATCAAAAGGATTCCACTGTTAGGAGTTTGCGGGTTGTCAGTACCTTGAGTTTAAAAATAACATAGCCTATCAAATCAGTTTTTCGTGTTTGAACCTTAATTGAAACTAGCTACTGTAAACCAATATAACGATATTTGTCCTTGGGTACTGGAAGTAAACTTATGCACAAATAATATTTATACACCTGACCCCGGTTTCTCGAAAAAAAAAAACACAACTTAAGTACGTTCTCATGTTCAAATCTGAGCACCGTGCTCAAATCTTACGAAATCTACATGATCTTCAATCGAATACCCATCAACGTTGGAGAGTATCCCTTTGAAGTTGAGCATGTTCTCGTTTTTCCGAGAAACCAGGGCCTGACCTTTATGTATATGCAACGCTTACTAGTCGCATACTAACACAATCTGTATAACTTACACAGCTTGGGGTAGACCGGTGGCCATGCCGATGGAGCAGGCAGTCATGGATGGTGAGGTTATGATGATGGCCGCCCCCGCGCCCATGGCAGCAATGGCTAGAGGTGCCGCTGTGCCGAAACGAGCTGAACTTAAACCTGTACAGAGAGTCCGAAAACTGTTCCCAGAAACCTGGTTGTGGAAGTCCGCTACTTCGTATGTGAAATAAATAGCTAAACATATAATACATGTAAAATATTAACTTAAATTTGAAATAGGACTACTGCATGTATATGTGGCAGCAGGAACTAAAGAGCATTGATAAATTTGTATGATGTCATGTGTTTTTTCATAGGGATTGACTCAACAAAAAAAACCATTTACTTATCTAAAAAAGCAATAGTATATACAATTCTTTTTTGTGGTTTGATTGCGATAACATATTAGATAGGCTATTTACATGGCGATTTATTAAGAGATGTTTTATGGGTTAAGAAGAGATAAATGTTATTTTGTTTGTGATGCTAGAATCATTATTGAATTATTCCTATCTACTTTTTATATAAAATTTTTCAAAACTTCAACCAGCAAAAGTAAAGTAGGCCTAAGATCATTGATTTGCAGCGGCAATTGTTCTAGTCAAAACTGGGTTTGTAAGTTATAGTTTGTTATTATATTGCAGGACTAACGGTACTGCCGTGTTTGAAGATCGTGTTCCGGATACCATTACGTCATGGGTAGCATCGGCTTTCGCGGTACATCCAGAATCAGGGCTCGGGCTGTCTGAACCGACAAATGTGAGTTATTAATTTGAATATTCATTTCGGGTTTCTCTTTTGAGGCCGTATATGTGTATGTGGTAGTTCCTGAGCAATATGTTGCATAATTCGTTCGACATTTGAACACATAACTATAATAGCAAATACCATAGTTCTTACAATAAACGTAGCTTTTCAGGAATATCATGTAACAACGAACAAAGTGAGTATATTTTACATACATAAAATTTATAACTTTCAATTTCTCAGATCTATTTTGCAAGATAATCTTTTGATTGGACATAATTTTGCAAAATGATGTTTTGTATTATTAATTTATTAAAGATTCTGCAATTAGAATACGAGTAATACTGCACAACTTTGCTTTGTTGATTTATAAATATTTCAGCTGAGGACCTTTTTACCATTCTTCGTCCGGTTACATCTGCCATACTCTGTTGTGAGAGGGGAGAAAGTCATTATCCAGGCTAACGTATTCAACTATATGAAATTCCCTATCTTCGTAAGTAGCATTGTCATGTTAACCCATTGCAAGATGACGTGATATGGGGTGCGTTCTTTAGAGCGAGATTTCTTGAGATTTCTTAAGATATGTTAGGTTAAAGCGTTCCTTAGAGAAAGATTTTTAAGACGCTCAATGGGAGGCGCCATTACCATATACTTCGTGTGGAACCCCTCGGTCAACTCTGTACAAACAATATAAAAGAAATTTGACCGAGTTGTTCCACATGTTCACTCCATAATTCATAAACCGCGGTGTTCCGAATGCTCCATACTTTATACAAATGACGTCATGATGGCGTCATTTGTATAAATATGGAGCATTCGGAACAGCTCGGTCAAAGTCTCGGTCTTAAAAAAGCTTTATCCAAAACACCTTAAGAAATCTTAAAAATCTCGCTCTAAAGAACACGCCTATGGTCACTATTCTTCAAATAGGTTTTAGAAGAAAAGCAGATATGTACTGTTTCTGAATGAATACATGTATGTAATTTTGAATTAATTAAAAGATTGAAAAAAAGTAATAAAAAAGGGATGAAAGAGAAATTGCAGAGATGTTGATCTACGTGTGATTTTTATCACAAGACAATACAAACGCAAAGATAAATGATTACTTTTGATGCGAAAGTGTAGCAAACTTGTGCTTATTGTTGGAAAGAAGATAATCCCGAAAGCAGTACTTTTCTCTTATTCTGATATTGAATTGCTTACTTACTTTATCCAAGAAGGTGGAAAATTTAAAGAATATACCACTCATATGTTTATTTTAATGTTAAAGTGTCGTATAGCTTAACCCTTTCCCAAACAAGACCTGGTTTTGACATCCCTAATAGAAAAGGCTTGGGAAAACATTGAAACAAAAGAAGAAACTGCTGATAACCAGCAGTTTCTCCTTTCGTCTCAATATTTTCTGTGCAATATTTTTCAAAAATCCTATCTTTAATAACACCCATTTTGTCATTTTTATGCAGTTTTTGAAGTGGATCACCCTAAAGTTTTGCCGTTTGGGAAAGGGTTAAGATAAATGACATGACAGAGCACTAGGCCTACTACATGTAGCTGGTAGCTAAAGCTGCTTCGCCAGATCATTTATGGAGACCAATACTTTTTGTTCTTATATACTTGATTATTTCTACATTTGTTTTTGTTTGTAGGCTTACGTATTGCTAAATAAGAACGACGACTATGACAATGTACACATCACATCGTGGTGGACAAACGCCTATCCTGCAGATGTGGCGAGATTTATAAGGGTATGTAGCCTACATATTCATATACATATGGAATAATAGGGACTATATTTACCAATAATTTTAACATATTTCCTATTCTCGATCACATTAATGGCCACATGATAAGAATTTCCCATCTTATCATAATATATAACTTGCAATGTTATTTTAGAATTAGACTGTAAGGTAGACTGGTAAATGAATACCATTCGTGGAAAATGGTCATTCGCAGCATTTTGGACTACTATGGTTCCAGATCACCTTCATCTGTACAAAAGACCTCGATGCTAATTTTCGCACTAATTTGAAGGAAGACGAAAAACGTTAAATATGACTTAATACGACGAACATATCCAATTTTTATGGACAATTGAGGTAAAAATACACGCAATTCGCGAGAAAGAAAACAAGAGTTGCATACATAATTCTGTGAGGCGTTTTAATGGCGTTCAGTGTATTTCGATATACAATATGTACCATTGGTGTTTCAGATCGAGCCCAATTCAGCTACCCCTGTATATTTCCCTATCATCCCGAGACGTATCGGTAAAATAGATCTACACATTCAGGCCCAGTCTTTATTTGCGGCAGATGCAATGAAGAAACAGCTGATTGTTGAGGTAACAGATAATCACAAACGGTTGATTTAACAAAAGTTCTTTGAAGAAAACAATTCGATTCTTACAGAATTATTTTCATATTCAATGGTCTGCAGTTATTATAATGTGTACCTACATAAGCTGTATGGGACTTTTGTTTTAAGATTTCACCTTTCTATATAAAATATAGACAAAAGTCAACATTCAAATTTTGTTGGTGTACGGTTAGTAAAATATGTTACTGTCTGAAATGAAGTCATTGTTCATTTTTTAGTAAAATACCTTCAAAACTGAAATCTTTATTATTTTTTTAATTTCCAGCCCGAGGGTACGCCACAAGAGTACAACTTCCCAGTGTTGATAGACCTCAGCCAGCAGACAACCTTCAGTACAGTTGTACCTATATCCTTCCCACCCAGCACGGTGCCAGGGTCACAGAGGGTTACAGTATCTGTCATAGGTATGTATGTCGAGACCATTCTTGCAAATGAGCATTTTCGCAATACTATATCAGATCGCTGTTCTAACCCATTTGCGCATTTGAAATGATGTAGATCTATATGTTTAGCTACTTTATTAAGAGTCAGCAAATTTATGGATTCGTAAGATGTTTTATTTTACCAAAATACTTCTAATCCGTGCGCATCGGTGCGACGAAAATGAGCTCAGATGGAACACAGGCGATTACTGAAGTCGCGAAACTCTTCTAGGGGGCCCGAGGACATTCCCTGAAAGTTTTTTTTTTTTTTAAAAAACATGGACGAGCGGCATGGTGTGTCTACAGCAATTATTGCTACAACTGCCACAGGCGTGTCTACGCCATTTGGTCTAATTTAGTGAGTTAATGATCCGACCGCTAGTTAAAGGAAGGTTATACTGACATTCATGAAGCAACCTGTGAAATTTCACGCAAATACCGGTATATATAAAAGTTTCTATAACAATATAAATTGCTTCTTGCCATTTCAGGTGACTTGATGGGGCCAAGTATAAACGGACTAGAAAGTTTATTAAAGATGCCATATGGATGTGGTGAACAAAACATGTTGAACTTTGCACCAAACATATTCATCACAAGATATCTGGAGATTACCAACAACCTAGATGATGTTACATTCACAAAGTCAAAAGGATATATGGTCAAAGGTAGAACACAAGACATACATTGTTTTGGCATCGATTGGTCGGAAAAAATGTCTATGTCAATTTGAAAACCATCGGCCGCCTTCAAAACTGAAATCCAAAAAAGATATAATGATTAATAGTTTCACCATAAAATTATTTAAGACAGTTAAAACGATCCTTAAATGGTTGGTGTGCTTTCAATATTTGTAAGGCATGTATGGCCTACATTCGGCATTTCATTGATTACGTAATACATACGCATTGTAGTTCCAAACATGTACTGGTATTTAACCCATTCCCACATCATGATGTTTTCGACAGCCTGCAAGATAAATACTTTGGAACATATTGTGGAAATGAAAAAAAAATGCTTGTGACAATTAATTTCTTCATTTTCCAGAAAACTTTCTACCCTGAAGAACATAAGAAGAGTAGAATTGCATTTGCTTGAAATTGTCGTCATCAACATCTTTGAATTTTGACCAGTTAAATTTTTTATTACGTCTTTTAATCGGTTTAATTTTGTTTGCAGGATATCAGAAGGAACTTACATATCAACATGACGATGGGTCGTTCAGCGCCTTTGGTAATAGCGATCCTTCTGGAAGCATGTGGTTAGTATTTAAGCATCTTAGATCTTTTGGGAAACCCGAAACTCACCATTGCATCTTATCGTTTAGATAATATCTGTGTGTATCCATATTATATGGGCTTGCTGTTTGATATATCAATTTTCCCATTGTTATCTAACTTGGTCATGTAAACTTAAAAACATAACACCACAATTGCACAATGATCAATTCTCCCAACGTTTTTTGATTTTTTTTTTAAAATAAATGTGTATCTTATCATTATACAGATGTACGCTCGTACATATAAACGATTTAATGGCTTTTCGAATTTAGAAATAATCATCAAATATTTCACGAAAACCATTGTGGTATATATTCTCTTAATCCGAGTCTTCTCTGATGTAAATACGCTCTTTGATATTTTGATTTTTCGCTATTTAAATAGCGAAAAATCAAAATATCAAAGAGCGTATTTACATCAGAGAAGACTCGGATTAATATTCTCTGGGCATGTCTTATTAAGAAGATTCAAGAGATACCCATAATTAAGGGTTGCTCTGTTTAAAACAATTATTTATACAACTTGAAAATAAAAGTATTTTATATCTACCAGGTTGACCGCGTTTGTGTTGAAGTCATTTGTCCAAGCTAAACCCTACATATTTATTGATGATGACGTATTACACAAAGCAATCAATTGGATATTTAAATACCAGAATGAAAATGGAACATTCCAAGAACCGGGGAAAGTTCTTCATAAGGAAATGCAGGTATAATTCATTTTATCTTCTTTTAAATTGTTTTAAAACCACAACTTTGTGTAAAATTGTTGCAATATTCACCGATGTAGGACTGGATTTATTGATACACATTAGTAGGTCTTTGTCATTGTTACAGAGAAATGATGCCAGTAATACAAGTCCCGTTACATCACAACAGTGCATACTGCCATTCTTATTTCACATTGTTTCCAAAATCATGAATAAACTTTACAACGAAATTTCTTCAATAGATATCGTGTGAAAAACGCTTATCAGATGTTAGGTAACGTTATATAAGACGTCGACGTCATAAAAGAACAAACAGCATTGGTCCTCATCAGACTGTGTGTATGGGCGCATCTTGTTCTCAAATGACATAGAGGTATTTTACCAATTCATAGCTTCACGTATTTTCTTTATTTTCCAGGGCGGATCTACAGCCGGCGAGAGATCACTTACAGCGTTTGTGCTTGTAGCATTGTTAGAGGCTAGATCAATTCAAGGGGTACGTTTCAATATTCGATTTTCAGTTTAATACCATTCATGATATGACCATAAGTCGTATGTTTTGTCTTAACTTAGCATCCACCAATCTGTATCCACATCTTTTTACTTTACTAAATACTTATATAGCTACAGTGTATATTGATTTCTGGGAGAAATCATTAGTGGTACTTTGCAGTAAAGAGGTATTGATAGTAAATGATAAATTGATTTTTAATACAACGAATTAACATGCATTTGTCCATTGTAGATGAATGATAAGATATCGGGTTCAATCAGCAAGTCCATACAGTACCTAGAGAGCCAGGTCTCTAGTATGAGCGATGTATACGAACTGGCAATAACTGGGTATGTTCTTACACTGGCGGGAAGTCCGAGAGCAACGGAGGTGGTAGATAAATTACAGGCACTAGCTACAGTTAAAGGTAAAGAACTAAAAAGAATCTGAAGACTTGTTTGCATATAATTGTAAAAATTAACAATTGAAGCGTGATTTTGAAAATGGTCCTTTTGTATTTGAACAAAAATAGACTTTTGATAATCCTTTCCGTACCAGTAACGGCTTGGAGAAGCAAACTGAGTCTATATCTGACTGCACGTCGTAGGATTATGTCAATCTTGATACACATTTTTCTTAAATGCTACACGTATAAATTCCTCTTCACATACCATGGATAAGATCTTCACAAAATGAAATACAGAACATACTGATCATTAAATAGTTTACAATTGAAACGAAAATATTTGATCAACATAATTACGTTGCATTTGAGACCAACATGTATCCAGTTCCATGCAGTATATTGAATATACAGTATATGACCAAGACGCTTACTTCCTTCTTTTTAGATGGTATGAAATTCTGGACAAAATCCACCAACACGGTAGACTCGAACACCAGTCCATGGGAGAAACGTAAGGGTAACGCCTTGAATATCGAGCTGACATCGTACGCCATGTTGACCCTGGCCGCCATGGATAACAGGCAAGATGGACTCATGATATTGAAGTGGCTCACAGCTCAGAGAAATCCTAATGGTGGCTACTCTTCCACACAGGTAATTTATTTACTGTTTATCGTCGCTTTTCAACAAAAACCTAGTAACTGCAGCTTGTTTTAAGCTGCAGTTACGATTTTTTTGTTGAAAAGTAGCGTTATCATAATAGAAAAATAGTTATCGAACTGATAACCTAGGCCATGTTGACCCTGGCAGAGATGAATAACAGACAAGATGGTCTTATGATTCTGAAGTGGCTGACAGCTCAGAGAAACCCTAATGGTGGATACTCCTCCACACAGGTAATTTCTTTATTGTTTATCTTTTTATTAGCTCACCTGAGCACGAAGTGCTCAAGGTGAGCTATTGTGGTCGCTTTTTGTCCGTCGTCCGTCCGTCTGACAGTCTGTCCACAATTTGTTGTTACCACTCTAGCATCCACAAATATTGACCAATCTTGACCAAACTTGATCAAAACATGTATGACTATAAGTTCTCGGACGAGTTCGATTTTGGGTTAGATCGAACTAGGAAGTCCCGAGTTATGTGCCCTTGAACGTCAAAAATGGCTAATTTTGACATTGTTACCACTCTAGTATCTACAAATATTGACCAATCTTAACCAAACTTGGTTAAAATATGTATAACGATAAGTTCTCAGATGACTTTGATTTTGAGTCAGATCGGACCAGAAAGTCCGGAGTTATGTGCCATTGAATGTCAAAAATGGCTAGTTTTGACTTTGTTACCACTCTAGCATCTACAAATATTGACCAATCAGGACAAAACCTTGCCACAATGATGGTAACTATAAGATTTTGGATGACTTGGATTTTCGGTGTGATAGGAGCAGGAAGTCTGGAGTTATGTGCCATTGAATTTGACAAAATTGATGTTTTCGACTTTGTTTACACTGTAGCATCTACATTTATTGACTAATCAAGACAAAACTTTACCACAATGTTGGTGACCATAAGATCCTTGATGAGTTAAATTTTCAGCTTGATTTGGCCAGAAAAACAAGAGTTATTGGCCCTTTAATTTCATGAAATCACAGTTTTCGACTTTTTTCTCTCTAACAAACAAATATGGACCAATCATTATCAAGACACAACTTGGTCGCAATGTTGGTGACCATAATATCTTAAAAGTTTTAATTTGTCAGATTGATTGGACTAAAAAAACAGAGTTGTGTGCCCTTGACGGTTACAAAATTGCCGTTTTCGACTTTGTTTTCTCTCAAACAGCAATAAATATTAACTAATAAAAAAAACTTGGTCATAATATTGATGAGAATTTCTTTATCAGAACAGAGTTATGTGCCCTTTACTGTGACAAAATTGTTGTTTTCTTCCACCTTGTTTTTACTGTAACAGCTACAAATATTGATCATTCAAGATTATGAAAGCAATTTTCAGCTGGATCATAATCTCGCATCTTAAATTATGTGCTCTTGAACTTGACAACATTGGGACTTTCATTCTATCTACACTACTCAAAACTTATAAGTACTCCGACTATATCATAAAGCATATCTTTGGACAGGCTTAACATATCTTAACTAAATTTGACACAACTTCACTTTAACCATATAACCATCATCTATTGAATTTTCATTAACTTCACAAGAACATGAATTGAACTGGAAGCAGCTAACGGAGACCACTGTTGATAGCAAAAGTCACAAAGTCAAGATTTTGTGTGTTCCTTGTTCGCTCACACAATATCATGGTACCAGGAACGCATAAACATTTTGTAATTCCTGAATTATGCTGTAGGGATATATTCTTGATAATTTAGAAGTCGATGTAAGAATCTCTATACTTGCTAAGCATGTGCCAGATCATCATCATAGTGGACAGTAAATGGTTAGTCTGTAAAACGCTTTTTCACAATTAGCAAATTTAATGCATCCTTGGCAACTGAATATTGATATGTGAATTGTGAGGTCATGCTTTATGCATCTTGTACATATTGTCATGATGAATCGAGCCGTTATCGGATAGTTTGGACACTGAATGGTCTCCCTTGAAGGCATAATGTATCCCTTTCTGTGACAGCCACTGGACTCTCCAACTCACGTATGCGAGACAAAACAATGTTACGGTCCTAATTCCGGTTTGATTTCCTATCACGTGGTTGTCTTGGTATGTTGGCAGCACTTCCGGTTTGTCTGTACTCGGCCACAAATTCAGTGAGAGCAGTTGCATGTACATTTATGATACGGATTGAATTTCTTTAGAAAAATGACACAAATGTAACAAAAATGTTGATGTTTGACAGTTACGAATGATATTTTGAATAAAATTTGTATAGAATGACTGGAAATGTGGGTATGAGAATATTAGCTACGCTGTAATTGCACCACCTTGTCAAACACCCTTTGTTATTTGTTGTTGTTGTAGAAATTTCCGACGCATTTTATGTTTTTATGTTTGGCACGTCAATCCATAAAAGAATGAATTGTAAATTAAGCATGTGGGATTCGTGTATGAAACACAGGAGGCGTATTTTAATTTTATTTAGTCGACCGGAAGTTACCATTTTTAACAATAATTTTGCAAAATGAAAATGATTTCGGTCAAGTAAGGAAGTTAGGGAATAAAAAACAATATCGACTTTTGATATTCCTTTATCGGGGAAGATTTTGCGCATAATATAAAACGGAGTACTTATAAGTTTGGTTAAGTATATGTGCAGGTGAGCGATTAAGGACCATCATGGTCCCCTTGTTTCTGTTTATACTATTTTTTCGCAATAAAAGAAACGTCATCAAAAAGAAGTTATAGATAATCCACTTTTTTGTTTATCACTATCTGGATTTGGATTTGGATTCTCCGAATTTGCATTTTCTATTTCAAACTCATCATTCCAAATCATAATTAGTTTTCACAAATAATATAATGCCGCAGAAATAGGTTATAGATCTAGTAGTACGAAAAATATTATTATTGTACGTATAGACCTATTTCCTCGGGACAAGGGCATGTTCGTTGGTAATTAAAACATCGTTGGTAACATGTCCTTTCACTAGGGCTGGGCCGATATACACCAATGGCGTATCGGATTCCCAGAAGAGACATAAACAGATATTCGAGCCGGGATCTGGAAAAGAGACAATTAAGGCATTTCAGGCCAACATGGTTCCAGATCCGCATGCAAATACACGCAGTGCAATCAATAATCATGATTCTCTCCTACATCTTTTTTCGTGGCATGAAGCTACCACGAGAGATCAGTATGTGTCTCGACGTACCAAGCTCAAATTAGGCACAGGTGAATAGAACCTCCGTTGTCTCAAATGCTATAAAGAACATCTTTCAATAAGGTATAACTTTTCAATTCCATTTATATTGTTTACAGGATACGATAGTAGCCTTACAAGCGCTGGCAGAGATGGCCTCCAAGGTTTATTCCAACACATTTGACATGGACATACAAGTACAGGGGCCAGTGGACTCTATGATCTCCGAGTCTTTTAAGGTCAACACATCTAGCGCTTTACTGTTACAAACAAGATCGGTAAGTACATTATGGTCTCCCGATGAATTTCACCTAAATGCAAGAATAATCGTGTACGCAAAATAACGACACACTATGATGAGATGGCAATTTGTTTCGACTTCCCGAATATCATTTATTTTTTCATTACGTTTATTTAGAGAAAGTTATGTGTCTCCGATGACATCGACATAATGATTGTCTGCTGGATATGTGTGTTTATTCTTAAAGTGTTTGTTTTAGAGGAAAAATAATGAAGTAACATAAATTATACATATCACATGAAAAATATCAGGAAAATTCTAAAAAGAACCTACCATCAAAATTATAAGGCCTTTTACCGTTGATTCCTTTTGCCATATTAAACATTTCCCCAAATTTTAATGCAAAAGGAGATAATCCTGATTATCACCTTTGTCTTCTTTTGCCTCTGTGCATTTCCAAGCCTTCAAGGGATTCCAAAGTCAGATCATTTTGTGGAATAGGATTATCTTTTCTCTCATAATTGTTTTTTTTCTGTTTCAGTTACCCAGCAACATTAATGAAGTCACAATAAATGCAAATGGAAGAGGTCTTAGCTTAGTTGAGGTGAATATGATTATGTATATAATATTATTTATATGTATAAAGGGGGTTTTCACCTTAATTAAAAGAACTGCTTCCTTTTATCAATAAATCAATCAATCTACATCGATCATCAAGAAAAAAATGTTATTCATATTCAAATATACATGTATCCGTTAGGACCACACAACGCAACGGATAGGTGGTTATAGTCGAAGAACAATTCAGTGTGACATACAACAACAACCAATAAAAAACAAATATTAAAAAAAACAGCCACAATAACGACAGCAACCAATTAAAGTAATCAACTTGGAAATCGTATGAATTATTTTTGTAAGATAGAAAATATCTGACTTATTCTTATCAAAATATAAATGATCTAAAAGCAAATGGAGAAGAAAAATAATGTAATTATTTCTTTCACAGGTTGCAGTATTTTACAATATCCTACAGGACGATATGGCACCAAGTTTTGACATCAAAGTTTCACTTCCTAAAGAGTCTGTGAATGAGTTTCAAGTAGAAGTATGCACAAGGTATGATTATTCGACATTTTTTTATATTTTACGATAAGTTCCCTTGATTCTGGAAATTTCTAAAACCCACAAAAATACAACCCCTGTAATAGAAAATCTCTCCGGCAAAAATGGGAGCAATATTATGCAGTTAAACGTGACGTCGTATTTTTCGGACAAACACTAGTATTTCTGTATTTGCTGTAATAAAGTCTTGTAACTACGGCTTGATTCAAGCCGTAGTTACGAGATTTTACAACAACAACAACTGTTTATTAAAACATAACGTTACTTTAAATATATTTTTCGCACACAATGCATTGCTATTATCAAATAGAAATTTGATATTGCAGTAAATAAATATAAGAGTTGAAAGTGTCGCCCATATACTAAATAACTGCACAAGGAAGTGCACCTGTTACCGATCAGGTTTCCGATGTTTTTACAATCACACCTGCCCTGCGTTCAGTAAGACAAAACGATAGCTCATTGAGATACCGGTACGTAACAGTTTTCTACTGAACGACCTGTTTACTCCTTCCGTTCGCACCATTTGGCTCACAGGTTTGAAGGCGGTGTGCCAAAGCTAACAAAAAATGGCGGCTATTCTGGTTCCCTACTTTCCATTATTGCGAAAAGAAGGAGGGAACCCAGACTATGCGGGCGGCCATATTTATTCAGCTAACGTTAGCAGAGCGTTCAGTAAGACTGTTAGGTAAAAAACGGTAGCTTCTAACGTTTTGTCTTACTGAACGCAGGGCAGACCTGCGTTCAGTAGACAAACTGTTAGTTAACGTTACCAACATTCGCAACTTCTTTGATAAAAATTTGAAAGAATTGACCGAGTATTCCGAATGAAACTGCTAACTCTTAGCTTACGTTTTGTCTTACTGAACGCAGCCCAGCCCTGCGTTCAGTAAGACAAAACGTCAGCCGTTTCTTTCGGAACACTCGGTAAATTCTGTCAATTGTGTGTCAAAGAAGTTGCGACTGTTGCTAAAGTTAGCCAACGTTTTGTCTTACTGAACGCAGGGCTGACTTACGAGGGTTGTCCTGAAAGTTCGTGGACACAAAGTTTATTTTGCTTCATAATTCTTTGTTTGTAAAAAAATCTTTACCACATGAAAGCTAAACATCTATCAAGTACTTTTCCAGCGAAAAGAAATAAATTTAACATGCAATTGTTTTATAATAGGACCTAACACGACCCTACATAGGGGTACCCGAAGCACGTCAAATTTTGAACTTTTTGGCTACCCATGTCTGTGTTTTTTAAATTAATTAGACGTATGAAAATGGCGGGAAACAAAATAATAAACGTATAATAAAGTGAACTAACATTCCGACTCCATATTGTTTTGATTTCAATGTTGTCGCGTAAAAAATTGACATTTGAGGATGATTTAAAGAAGTTTGATATGGAAAGAAATCTGTAAAAAATGACGACGTCGGACGTTTGGGTGGAGCAGCGCGTTCTTGTGAAATTTTGCGTGGAACTAGGAAAACGCCTGCAGAGACCATGAAATTCGTTAATTCTTCTACGGAGAGACCATGTGTGTCGTATTATCTCGTTTGCAAATGTCACAAACGTTTCTGGGGAAGCAATAGCTGATTCGAGGTCTCAAAGATCCTGTGTTATAACAGATAGAAATGTTAATTTGGTGAGTGACGTCGTGAATGACGATAGGCAAAATATGGTAAGATATATCGAGGGAAAATGTGAACTGTCAAAAACAATTGTTAACAAAATCCTCACAAAACGTTTGAAAATGAAAACAGTGTGTGCACGAGGGTTGGTAGAATGCTTTCTGAAGAAAATAAAGCAGCACAAGTCTTTGTGGCAAAGTTATTTCTTCGTCGCCGGAACGTCGTAACGTCATGACATGCTCCGGGATGCGTTAACCTTCTTCACAAAAACATATGTAATGCTGTAAAAAATGGAGGGATTTTGTTCAAATTTTGAAATGTTATTTCTAAGATACTGTTTAATGACATCATGTGTGTGTTATTAAATCTTATCTTCTCATTTTTATATATTAAACAGTGTCCACGAACTTTCCGGACAACCCTCGTATATTACAGAAAATGTAGGACTACCAGCAATATAGAAGCAAGGTTACTTTGGAAATCATCTGTAATATATTTTTGTGCCCGTATCGAAAGATCGGGGGCATATTGTTTTACTAGTGTCCGTCCGTCTGTCTGTCCGTTTGTCTGTCTGTCCGAAAACTTAATATTTTGCCTTTTCTCCAAACATATTCGACATACAAAGCTCAGAGTTTGTATGTAATTTCCTTTCAATGATAGCTATACCCAAACTCCACACAGTGACAATGCCTCACATTATCACTGCAGGCATATAAATCACGTGACCATGGTGAATGACACGTGATACCGTAAAGATGGCGGCAATTTATTTATATTTCTGAAATCATTTTTTAAATCCAATTTCATTTTCTATTTAGATTCATATCTGACACCTCATATTCTTAATAATTAATAAAAACTAGTTTCCCTTTTTAAATAAAAATCTAAGTAAAAAGTTCAATTACCTAAAATCTTGGTAACTCAAGCTGTGCCTGCAGAGATCTCCCCAAACCCATTCAAGGGAGATAACTGCGAAGGAGATTGATATGTTCCATGCAATATGACCTTTCTTAAGGTCATCCGTTAACCCTTATCTACCCTTTACACGAAAACTTAACATTTTAGAAAAATGGCCATTTCGGGGGCATTCGTGTTTCCACAAACACATCTTGTTTTAAAAGGTTCCAATAGGTACCAACAAAACAGTTTGATGGTCATCGAAACATTTTGTTCTACATTCTGAACAGCTAATATTTCCCCTTTTATAAGTATTACCTCTGGTGATTTAATGCAAGTTCTGCAAAATTTACAATGATTGTTCATGTGGGATATTCCAGGTGGTTAAAGGAAGGTACTAGTGGTATGGCAGTACTAGAAATTGGTACACCTTCAGGATTCACAGCGGACCGACAAAGTGTTTCAATGGGCAAAGATTTAAAACGAATAGAAGAAGGCAGTAGAAAACTTATTTTATACTTAGACGAGGTAAGTGGATATCTGAATTGACCAATCGCCGGTCTCAATTAAATGTAAAAATAGTTTTTATCGTTATTGACCAATCAAATTAAATAGTTTCTTCAACAATTTCTGACGCAGTAATCTGTATTAGGCTCTTCATCAATTTGAGGGTTTTTTTTCTCTTTTTTTTTGGGGGGGGGGGGGGGTGAAATGGCAGTTTAGCTATTGACGTTTTGTAGTTTCTTTGTAATACATTTCATGGATTACGGTGGATACCTTTACCCCAAAGTCTCTTTTATTGCCCTGACGTTTGATAGATTTGCTACTATGCAAATACTCTTAAATGCATATTTCCCTGGGCTAGTCTGACTGTCAACTTGAGATTCGTTAGACGATCTCTAAAATCATTTGTCCCGAAAAGACCAACCAAGACACCAGTTTGGGAAATCATAGATTTACCTCTTTATATTCGCAGATTGGTAAAGCCGAGCAATGCTACAGTGTTGAGATGCAGCGGTCAGATTTAATAGCTGGGGCTCAACCAGTACCAGTAAAAGTATACGATTATTACGAACCAAGTAAGTACTTGTATTTGAAATCACCATAGAAGATAAGTACATGATGACAGTAACATGTATACATATGATATTATGCAAATTCCTAGTCACTTTTCTACTACATGATATGAAGACATCACAAGAGAAAAATGATTCCATCTATCCATAAATATTCATACATTTTCAACTGTAGTCGGATTTCGGCATTTCAATAGTTTTATGACATTTACTTTTGTTTACATCTATGCATCCCGTATGGTATCCTCGGGTCGGGGTTAGATATGTTACATGTACCGATGCCTGTCCGTCTATCTGTCATTTCTCTCTGTCAACACAAATTTGCTCGATTTCTAAACATTTCTCAATAATTTTCTACTTTTTAATTTTCTATGCTCTTATTTAGTACGAAGAATGGGTACATAATATATTCGTAGGAAGGACAATGTCATCCACCCAGGCCAAGGTCAATTGTCAAGGTTATACTAAGAACAATAACCCACAGCTACAAGTAAGAGAGTGGTGGCTTTTCAAAATGAACATTTAACTAAATATTCACCAAAATCTATGTTGTAGGTACTCATACGAATCCACTCATCGGGACTATTCAAATGAGTACCCGCAACATATATAAGGTTTGGATTTGAAAAAAATGTCTTTAACTCGTCTTGTATGCTGCTCTGATACCCATTTCTAGTTTAATTTCCTTCACAAACATGCCTTGTAATACATGCTTTACGTACTTTCAGCAAACCAGATGACGACGTTTTACGTGCCGGAAGCCGTACGTAACTCTGACGTATGTGACGTTTGCGGAAAAGAATGCTCTTTCTGTGACTTCCTAAAGTAATCATCGGTAAGCTAACCAGTGACTCGTCTCTTGCATATTTTTATTCCTTCTTCTAAATTTCAAGCCATGCGATGGACTAAGTCTTTCGAAATTGGATTAATTTTTGTGCCATTTTGGAATTCAGAAATAAAACTAGACACAATCCCGGCAATCATGAACAAATTTCAAGAAATAGTGAGAACTTAAAATGCTCGTCGACGTATGACTTTTATAAAAAAAATATTGTATATTGACATAAATCTATACAATATTGTAAAATAAAAATGAGCCAAACACATTCGTTGGTGTTGTTGCGAAACCTCGTAACTACAACTTTTACAATTACACCGACGATTTGAAAGAGATATCGGTGAGATAGTTCTCCAATTGATTGATTCGTCAATAAATTGATTATCACCTGCTACATTCTTTTAGATACCTTATACATGTTTTTTAGACACAGCCACCTAGATGAAATCTTACATTTTCTATTTATATTTGCAGATGAAATAAAGATTCATGTCGAACGAAAAGAGCGGTAGCTTGAAGTACTAACAGAGTGCCATTTCATATAACTGTACAGTTAACGTTGTTTATCTCGAAATACCGCTTAAGTCGAACTCAAAATGGTCTAGTACCCCATCCACCATTCGATACAATACGCTTTGTGCTATTTCGTGCCATGGCGTCATCCATAGCAACAAAAATGACAAGGTTATCCCTCGTCAGTTTCCATCGCCACAGATGACGCTTAGTTACATCGAGTCATCCGTGACAAGGGAGATTGAAGAGGTTTTCCGCATTTTTAATGCCTCCTAAATTTCCGTTGTGACGAAAAGCGGTAAAATTGGAAAAGAAATTACACGAAGTGTTTGGTATCTACAGAGTGTCCCCCCAAAAAAACGGAACCCATTTTTGAAAGTACATTTCTCATGTATCAAGTAATATTTCTCCACCAAATTTGCATATGTAACAGCAACGACAGTTTTCTAATAGCACTTAAAAATTTTGTTGAAAAATAATGGATAGTTTTGAAATTATTGGCATTCAAATGAATATACCCGGAAAACCATTTTAACACTATATCGATCTTTTCGTTTTGCAGCGCGCGCCTACACTCATTGAATAAAGTGACGCTTAAAAATAAGTTAATATTATATTCAATACAATAATGATTTTGAAACATTGTATTCACAATAGTGCATTTTCATTTCATCTTTTTTGCTAATAAATGAACTGTTAATTCTGCGAGCTGCGATGTAACTAAAATGAATACAAACAAAATATTCAAGTGCATCACAGACTCATGAATAATAATCATAGGCACTTATTTTATTTCTGACCAACATGCCGGTCACCGCTCAATTGAAAAGTGTTACGGGTTTCATTTGACCAGACACTGACCTTTATGCAAAACACAAATTACACAAAATTCACCAAAAATAATTAAATCATAGTCCGCAGAAATGTACACTATGCAATAGAATTATGACTGGACTAATTTTAGGAAACATATAAAGCTTGTTATTTATGAAAATAAAAGTTAAAACTGCGCCATGTGAAATGAATCACATAATAATTTGAAATTGATTCAAACAACCACCCCATGGTCTCAATTTGAACGTACAGAACGTGTGCATGTTAAATTTTGAGAAAATCGGTACATAAATGTACAACGGTACCGAATTCAACAGCTGACCTTTAGTGCGCTTTCACGAATAAACAAGATGCAAAAATCAACATCATGTCACATCGGTTTTTATATTGGGCATAGCTATGCCCAATATATTATAACCAGTTTTTCACTCTCGATCCCCCCAGACATCACTCCAGACATTACATTCTAACTCTGTCCCGCTGAGCTAAGTGTTCAAGCAAAACTACGTTATTTCAAACACCACAGAAGCGTCCTTTATCATTCACTATCTTCAACGTTTTTCATCACTTTCACTTCTGCGACAAATAAGGAGGGGGTTAATAATTACATTTGATGAAATTTTCGCTTAGATTGAAAACCTGTTAGAATTTTAAGCGTTTTTACAATCTTTTCGGTTGAGTAAAGAGCTTGAAAGCAAAATAGTGTAACTCTAAGATAAATTCCATGTAATTAAAATGTTACTGCTCTGATTTTTTTCTACGGTCATTTAGCCTACCAGTGCACTCACTGGTCAACAGGTGTTTAACTGGGTCACTGGTTGACCTACTACAACCTACTACCTACTACAACTGTGTACCCTTAACCCATTCCCTAGATACAATGTGTGCGCTTTACCCATTCCTATATTCTGACCCCTTTAGGTTCCCATGAAATATATGTGTTTGGAAAACATGGTAGAAAATGAAGAAATGGTTGTGACAAGCAAGTTCTTCATTTCCCACAATATTTTCTTCCTAGAAAGACCAAACAATGTAACGATCTATTTGCTTGAAATCAGCGACTGATAATTGGTCAACCTATTACCAAACGGCAAAAATTTGGACTAGTCCAAATTCAAAGAAGATGCAGACGACAATTTTAAGTGCATGAAATTTAAATTTGGTCTTTTTGGGAAGAAAACATTGTGGAAAATGAAGAAATTGTTTGTCACAAGCAGTTTCTTCATTTTCCACAATGTTTTCCCATGGCATTATCTTGTGAGGAGTCAAAAAGAGCCGTTGTGTGGTAATGGGTTAAGGAATCTGCATTCACTTTATCTTTATTGGTTTTTTTTTTCAACTCTTGTGTTGAAGGCTCTTCCAAACGACAATATCTTAGAGTTTTTCAAATTAGAAAGAGTTGCAGACGACGAAACGGGTGACGATAAAGATGAAATCATGTCATGTACAATGAAGCACAGAAAATATTGGGACAAAGGAGAAAATTCCGGTTATCTTTGTATGTTTCATATTATTTGCTGCATAACAATGTCTTGTTTGGAAAAGGACGAATGGTTAGAGGCTAGCCTATAGAGTTTAGACACTGTGATTTTAAAATATTTTGATCAAAGTAAGATCATCATCTTAAATTTGCCGTTTTCTAGAATTTTAACATTTTAACCTCATATACTGTTCTTAGACTGATCATTTGGACCAATGAACAAGTGCATTCTATTTAATCGAAATACGTTTGCAGATCAGAGATCAGTGAGGCTAAGCCTCTACAATGGGTCCGTACTTGGTATTATTCTGATTAGCTAAGAATAAGAAATAATCCAACATGTTGATTTAATGTAAAATCCGGTAAAGTGTAACATTTTCCTTTTTCCCAAACAGCCTCACATTTTGGATTCACCTCGAGAGTGTACATTCAACTTTTTATTACCTATGCACGTTTGCCTACACATCAATTAACCATTTTCCAAATGATGACGCCTTTTTACTCGCTTCATAGAAAATGCTTAAAAAACATCGAATAGAGAATGGGGCAATTTTGCAAATCAGCATATTGTCCTTTTGTCACAATATCAATTTCTCAGTGATGCCCAATATACAGTGCTGACAGCACTTTGATTTAGTGACATTATTAATTTGCTTATAACTTTTGAACCGATGCTTATTTTTAAGTGAAATTTGGAACACAAATGCAAAAATAACGTATCTTTAGTACTGCAAATTCAAAAATTAGATTTTTTGCTTACGCTTTAAAATATTTGACTTTGAATTAGGGTTCCGTTTTTTTTTTTTGAGACACTCTGTAGAGATGGATGCACTAAAATCACGGTGGATAATCACGTGATGCTATAATTACCGAATATCTTCAATAACTGCGTTAATACAGGACCGATTTGAATTCGGGTTGAAGTAGAGAATCTGGACAGACGTCACGCATTAGATGGACGTGGTTGATTTTTGAAAAATCAAATTTTGGTTTATCTTCAATAACTTTTTTATCAGTTGATATTTTAAAAATCTACCACGTCCATGTTATTCCTGACATTTTTCTACATTCTCTGCTTAAAACGGAATTCAAATTTGTCAAGTATTGACAAAGTTATTGAAGATTATCGTAAATTCTAAGTCACGTGATTATACACTGTGAAAATCTTTAAGAACTTTTGTAGCAAAGTAAGTGACATTGCTGTAAAGTAATATGTATGTAGTAAGTATTGTGTACCTCCTGTTGAATTATTTGTTTAAACTTCGAATATAGTCTATTTATTTTTTACGTGTAAGTCCCGATAAATGACCTGGCAGAGCTTCTCTAGCTAATAGCTAGAGAAGCTCTGCCAGGTCATTTATCGAGACTTATACTTACGTTAATGAAGTGCATGACATGTCGAAATATGGTTTTGTAGAATCTGTGATGTCGAGATATTAATAGTATGTTGCACATTAAAGAGACACAATGAGTATCCATGCCATTCTTATGTAGAATGTTTATTAATCCATTACACATGATGCAGATGAATCCTTTTTCCAATTAACAAAAGTTTATGGCGATCAAATTTAAAGGGGGAATAACACTTAACATCTTGCAAATTTTCCGAGAACTTCGTACAAAAAAAATATATATATTATTAAAATATGGTCTTTATTTTGCATATATGCCAAATCTTAGCTTTCTACCTTGTGTATTGGCTTAGATGTCGACGGATTTAAAACCCCATGATTTTTTGTCGGGGGGATAAAAATTATAATAATAAAACATATGGGGTTTTAAATCCGTCAACATCCTAGCCAATACACAAGATAGAAAGCTAAGATTTGGCATAGATGCAATTTAAAGGCCATATTTTCATAATATATATTTATTTTTTGCACGAAGTTCTCTGAAAATTTGTAAGATGTTAAGTGTTATTCCCCCTTTAAAGTATTTGCGGGCGACAATAAGATCTGTTCAAAAAGGAGAAAATGTGTTTGTCATAAATTAGAAAATAATGAGGGAATGTGGAAAGTTGCTAATGATTATCAAAGGTTTTTTTTCTTTTCACCCAGTCTTTCCCAATTATTTCTACAATGGACGCCATAACAAGACAGGAATAGGAAAAGTTAAACGTTGAGTCGATTGAAAGACCATGATGATTTGTAACTTTTTCACAAGCACGCAATGGATTTGAAGTCACAACTTGGAAAATCTCTGAAAAATAACAAGAGAACAATAAATAATACAAATCACTACTATGAACGCCTTAGCACATAATTATTAAGCCAAATGAAGAAATGCTGATTAGCAGTATTTTCTTTTTTGTCCCAATTTTTTCCTATGCTTCTCTTATTATTGACTCCAAACCAATTCCTGTTTGGGAAATGGGTTTGATCATGTACAGATACTTTATATACATGTATGTAATTGTGATATGTTTTGTATATAATAACGAAATTAAAGATAATGATAATATTTAAGTTGCGTTCAATTATCAATGCGTAGGCCCTAAAAACGATCATATTTTTAGTTTTATTTCACGACAAGGCTATCTCTATCTATGTAACCTTTTCTCTAGAATGCCTGTTTTGAAGTTGTAGCTCTATAAATTTACCTTAGATTGAAAAAAATTCGATCCTACTCAGTCTGCGATGTCCCTGGACTTCGCAGACTGACAAGGGTCGAATTTTTCAATGTAAGGTTGATACTTTTCATACTGTCTTCCCAGGAGGTCCCTTTTAGCATGATGAATTGAATACGAAATCTACATATCCACGTATTTTCCTTATGTGCGAATTGACCAGGAAGTAACTCTACTTGTATCAAGTGTTAATTATTGAGATAAAAGGACACTTAAAACTTTCAGATAACACTTTTCTGCAGAACAAAATTTGCGACTGGCTCAAATTTAAAGGGACTTGTGCTAGTTTGTCGAACATAGAAATGAAAAAAAAAATATTTTCAAGAAATAAAGTATGAGTTGGTCAATATGTACGAGAAGATCAGCGAAAGCTTACCATGAGTGGCCGTTCATGTCAAAATCAGGATATCAATATCGTGATATTTTTACGATCGAGATATTTTCAACAAGTATCAGTATACTTTCAACAAGTATCGGTATACTTTCAACAAGTATCGGTATACTTTCAGCAAGTATCGGTATACTTTGAACAAGTATCAGGATACTTTGAACAAGTATCGGTATATTTTGAACGAGTATCGGTTTACTTTTAACAAGCATCGGTATATTTTCAACAAGTATCGGTATACTTTGAACAAGTATCGGTATACTTTTAACAAGTATCGGTATACTTTTAACAAGTATCGGTATATTTTCAACATGTATCGGTATACTTTGAACAAGTATCGGTATACTTTTAACAAGTATCGGTATATTTTCAACAAGTATCGGTATACTTTGAACAAGTATCGGTATACTTTGAACAAGTATCGGTATACTTTCAACAAGTATCGGTATACTTTCAACAAGTATCGGTATACCGATACTTGTTGAAAGTATACCGATACTTGTTGAAAGTATACCGATACTTATTGAAAGTATCTCGATGGTAAAAGTATCACGATATTGATATCCTGATTTTGACATGAACGGCTACTCAAAGCTTACATCTGAGACGCGTTCTTTAGAGCGAGATTTTTAAAGATTTCTTTAAAGGTGTATTGGGATAAAGCGTTCTTTCTAGCAAGATTTTTAAGACTCTCAATGGGAGACGCCATTACCCTATACGAGGGACGTTCAATTAATTTTGGAACTGGTGTTCTATAAGCCATTGTTATTTCGCAATTCAATTTTAAGTTTCTTCAATCCTTCGAAGTAATCCTCTTTGACACCCACACACTTCTGAAGTTTTGAGATCCATTACTTATATGCCAATAAATGGGCCTCATTTGGAACACCCTGCAGACACTGGTAATTTGCACTGCATATATGGAACATGAAGGCCTATACCGACGACCAGGGGCTTTTTTCGTCATCATGGGGAACACAAAAAAGCCACACGGGCTTAAGCCCGGCCATAAGGGTGGATGAATACACTGTGCAGCATGTAACTCTTTCAGGAAGTCTTGGACAAGATGACACCTGTGGACAGCTCCGCTGTCATGGTTTTGGCACATACCTCTTTAGCCGGTCCTAGACCTGCTCTTTTCGTTATATTTCTTTACTTTCCCCGACATACAATTCTTGTATGAATGACCGGCGATATTGGTACTATTTGAAACAGTAATTTGAACAATACACCCGTTACATTTGAAAATTACCGCGTACAAAACTTTTCCCGCGCTTTTAATTTTTTGGCTATTACGGACCTAGTCTGATCTTTTCGCAACCATTGCTTGCTAATTACACGCCATTGGTGCTCATAACAGTAGATTATTGTTCAATCATATGAATAAAGCTCAGAAAGCGCACATTTGTTGCATTTATTGCATTATTTCAAAATATATTTTGCACGGGGTGCTCTCTGTCCTTTAGGCAGCAGGTGGGGGACCCAATGGCATAAACCATTCTGTGTTTCAACCATTTCGTCAAAATCGTATAGCATGTCCCCGATGAAGAACCCACTTTATCTGCCATTTCTTGCACATTAATCATGCGCCTTGTTCGGTCATGCCGGAATCTACAGCAAACTCTGCTTTGGTACCAGCTCTACCCGGATTGCCTGAGAGGGGGCATCATTCAGGCCAGTTTTACCAATTTTAATTTTTATTATCATCCTAAAAACTGATGTATATTCAACGTTCGGATGTCCACGATTCTGATATAGTTCATTATATACATGTGATGCAGATATTTCAAAGCCTATGCGACCTTTAATGTAGACCCGTACATCCTAATTCAGTTCGTTTTACATTTTGCGCACAGCGAAATAGCCAGTGTATATGACTGAACCAACTTAAAAGTTCAATAACTTTTGAAAGAGTCAACGAATTTGTCTCAAATTTTGACCAAGTATAGACAGTAATTTTCCCGTCAAATAGCCGCAAGCACCACTAGTTCTATAGAACCGTGAGGTATGGTGGACCATTAGTACCACTTTTAATTGAACGCCCCTCGTACTTCGTGCGGAACCCCTCGGTCAACTCTGTATAAACAATATAAAAGCGATTTCATCGATTTGTTCCGAACACTCCATAATTCATAAACCGAGGTGTTCCGAACGCTCCATACAAATCTCGCTTTAAAGAACGCGCCGCAGGTTTTATAGTCCTGCTAAATGGAGTCTGTATCTTTGTTAACCTATCCGCCCTTTTCTTACAAACACGTACTAATTTTACTCAAAATACCGACATGATGCTCAAGGCTGTGTATAACTCACGATAATAGAGCTGGCAGAGTATCTCTAGCTATTTGCTAGGGATGCTCAGCCAGGTCATTTATCGTGAGATAATATCAGCTGATCCTAAAGTGAATTCTTTTTTATTTCAATGAATCTGACATCGATTTTTTTTATTTAGGCTATTTCAACGAGTTTTTGTGCATTTACAACGTTTTGTAAATGTCTCCATTTTCGTTCACTCTTCGTCCAATCTGTCAATGGTTCAATGTCTCCGCCTTACCAAGATTTTCGTTTTTCCGTCGAAATGTTCTTTATGCTTCAACTAAGAGATACTCTATGCCCCCCAAAAATATAACATTTCTCCTTTTGTCTCATCATTTTCCATGCAACATTACAGATCTACACAAGTTGTTATTATATTAACACAACTATGGATAAGAGAGGATGATGGCTTTTTAATATGTAAAATGTCGTTCTATGTTTATCAAACCCTATGTTTTGCTGTGTGATAAAGGGTTAGATCTATAAGGTAATTCAACAAGTGATACGTACATTTCTTTGAAATTAGAGACACGGACGATATATGAGTAATGCTCCGGAGAAGGGAAGGGGTTAATCCTTAGAAATCACGATTTTACTTCCTCATTTCTATCCAACACGACGCAATTTAAGACTAAGACTGTCACAGACAATTTTCTAGAATAACTCCTTTTACACAGAGGAATTTTAAAGGGGCGTAACTCTATCACATCACGGCAAAGAATACTGTGATTATGCAATTTCTACATGTATTCCATTTTTTCCTTTTTTTCAAACTCTCTTGTAGTAGTGAAATGCGCCATTTCAATCCGTATTTATCATTTCATAAACGTCAACTTCTTGAACCAGTTCAAATATAAATGACTAGACAACATGTAAAACTTTGATCAAGCAGAAAATTATAATTAGGTTAGATCTTGGGTTTGCCAACAGTCTATCTATATTTTGTCTTGAATGGTCAATATTTGTTATTGTTAGACCAAAACAATGTTAAAAAGAATCATTTTTGACGAACAATGGCATATATCTCAGGAATTTCAGGTTCAATCAAAATTGAGTAGAATATTGTCAAAGAAAATGTTCACGAACGGACGCATGGACAGACGGACAGACAGTCTCACGACGGACACACCACCGTGACAATAGCCCGTTAGTCTGACGGTTAGTGGAGCTTAAATGTCAACCCTTTCGTTAAATTATGTCCTAAATATATGTGAAAAATGATAAACAAATACAGATATATATGTAGCCAGTTTTCGATATGTTCCTATGCAGATATAATAGATTCACAATTAAACGAGAATAGATACGGTTGTCTTACTTTAATTTTACGTAGGTAAAGGTAGTAGTTCTACCTAAAAATAAACCAAAACAACCGTAAACTATTCTCGTTTAACTTTGAACGTATTATACCAAAATGAATGTTGGCATAGTCCAACAACATTAACCCGTGACATCTACATAATGTAATGACCCCACTTCGGCTATGTTTTGTTAAGACGCTCAACTAACGGATTTTGCACACGAAAATCAAGTTGTCCCGGGTTAATCTTGCTGGACCATAATGAAACTTTTTACAGTATAACACAGAAAATATAGAGGCAAAAGGAGATTATACTGGATACACGCATTTTCTTCTTTTGTCTCAATAGTTTCTTATGCCTTTTCGAAAAGCTAATGCATATAAAAAATAAGGATTGTTTGCCAAAGGATTAGGGTATACAATTACGCCTATCACGACTTTAATTTCTCTACTTTTTCTTAAATTGTATGGTTACAGTGAAATGCAGATTCTATTTACCCTTTCATCGAAAACCGACAACTTCGTGAAACTTTTTTCCTAGCGGCGTCGTTACGTATCCTGACCAATTCAGGCTCGGTCGTAAACATTCGGCAGTTGCAAATTCTAAGAACGATTGTTTTCGACCACGTCCGAATAATTCCGACGTCGCGCTAATCTCAGTAGGGGGGACTACCTTAAATATTTTGAAATGTCACTTCTATTGCTAAGTTATGTCCGAAACGTAAGTGAAATATAGAAGACATTCTGAGAACCACTGTTTTATGTGTCACTATGCAGATGACAAAATGAATGTTGATCAAAAAGAAAGGAATTTAGCTTCACACAATACAACAGGGAAATTTTAAAGCAAAAGCAGAAAATGCTGGTCACAAGCATTTTCTTCTTTTGTTTGATTGTTTTCCCCAACCTTTTTTAACAAAGGAGGTCAAAACCAGAGAATGTTTGTAAGAGGACGAAAGTGCTTATTTCGCCTATCACGACTTTAAAGGGATATCGTATAATTTCTCTTCCTCTTTGTCAAATTCTATAGTTACAGCGCAATGCATATACTAGTACATGTCCATTTGTTTTCACCTTTTTATACACGACAACGTCTTGGAACAATTCGTAGAAAGGAAATTAACAACACAAGATTTGAACATCAACTAGTTCACTAAGATATTTCCGAAACGTGTGTGAAATAAGAAGAAACGTCTCTTGTCAGTGTTCGATTGGTTCCTTTGCAGATAACAAAATGCATATTGATAAAGAAAATAATTGGCCATAATGCAGCGAAAGAGCAAGACAAAAACTTGGTTACAAATATCACCTTTTTGCCTCAATGTTTTCTCGAGATCTGTGTACAATGTTTGTCATAAACTAGGAATGTCCATTTTGCTCTCATAAAAGTTTTTAAAAGTATTCAACAAGTTATTTGAGAACAACATTGATTTTCATCAGACTGTCCGTATGCACAGGCTGATCTGGATCCGCGATGTTCTCAAATTCTACGAGGAATCTTTTTCCAAATCCGATCTCATTTTAAGAAGCATTTGTTTGTCTTATACATCTTTCCATTAGGATCTGTCTAAGGTTTATTGGAAAAATGATTTAGATCACTGCCCTAGCTGGTACATTTTCAATGGGGAAAATTGTGCGCGTTTTAAAAGTAAGTTTTTATTAACGCAAGTGTGGACAGACGAGAGCATGCACGAACATTCGAAATTGGTCGAAAATAATCACACTAGCTTTTTGTTAAGAAAAAAAAAATATAACATGAAACCCCCCCCCCCTCCCTCTCAAACACAAAAAGGAACAAAAACTGATTGAGAAAATAATGAAACAAAACAAAGAATATGCTAGTAACCAGTAACCACGTCTCCTTTTGTCCCAATACATTCTGTGCTCTATCGATAACAAATTTCATATTCATCAATGCCATTTTTTTCTGTAGAAGCATTCAATTTGGAGTACATGTAGTAGTAGGGTTTGTCATTTGAAAATGCTTTAAATAATACGTTGTGGCTGCCGAAATATTTTGCATAGCCCTGATTTTATCTCTTTCTTGTCGAATGAGGAATTCGTTATTGAAATATTGACATTTAAATCTATAAACATGTACATGTATTTCTAACGCGATATTATTAGCTTCGCTTTTTTACATAAACCTCGTAACTGTAGCTTTTAACAAGCTGCACTTACAGGGTTTTGTTGAAAAGCATCGAATTATTGGGGTTATAAACGAGGAGAAAAGTAAGTGAAACACCAAAAATAATACCAACAATGCCTGAACAGTTTAGATTATGACAAAATTAAATGCCTATGCTATTGACGACAATGTATATTAAGCAAAACAATTGAAGGATATTCAACTTGTACTATTCACGGTACGGAAACTACAGAGACAGAGCCAATGGCTCTGCCATCTAAATCCTCTGGAGCGCTTCCGGCCATGTGTGGCTCTGTCTCTGGGAGCAGGATTTTTTGACAAAAACAGGTGAGTGTTCAACTTTGTTGTTCAATTATTTTCATTAGGTGCTTAAAAGCGAAAAAACGGGAATGTCATGCTCCCCTAAGACCATTTATCTGTTTTTTTCTAATTCTGTAGGCTTCAAAGTCGGCCGGGTTTTCACAGGATCATTGTCGTCGTGAGTCGACCCTATGTGATTTTTTCTTGTTTACATCATGTATTTATGTACATTCCAACAGTGAATAGCCAATTGCCGCAGCCAAAACATGTTATATACTAATCGAGGGATACTCTATATTAGACATCCCTTTCCCATGTTACAAAACCTAAGAAATGATTCGCAAAAATAAAATTTGAGCAATTTCTATCAGCGGCTCTGTCTCTGGAGGCTGGCTCTGTCTCTGGCGGCTGGCTCTGTCTCTGTGTGCTAGGTTTAAATCTTAATCCATCACAAAATTCGTGTCGAAGTAATGTACCTAATTAACTCACACACACTGGATAGATCGTATTGCGCATGGCGAATGGTTCAGTCACTGAGTAAACGCTTTCTAAAACATTGATTAAAGCTACAACAGGCGACAAAGTGGGTGTAACTGTTGAAAAAGAAACAATTAGTGTACGTTTTGTCACTTAAAAAGCTGCAGCAAACGAAGAAAATAATAGTTATCAGGTATTTTTATTGTGCATCAATGTAATCCGATATATTTCCATTTTTTATTTTTTTCCCCAAACAAGACATTGTTCTGATGCATTGCGAGAAAAGAATGTGGCTGATAACCAGCATTTTCATCCCTCTTTTTTTTGTCACAGATATATTTTGTCTCAAATATTACATATTTGATTCTTCGGAACCATGTATGCCCTATGCCCTATGACATAAAGGATTAGCTTATTATTAAAAACATATTACAATGGACACTCCTAATATTGATCTTTTTCTGAAAACTTAATCTTTAACTTAAATATTTGTTATGTGAGAATATTTAATTTGTTACTATTTACCGCTTCTTCTATATACTGGTAACAATCAGCAGGCCTAATATTTTTCCGAGGGGTTTCCGTAAAAGATATAGGTTAAAAAATTAAGAGATGAAAGACATATATACAGTGAAAGTTAAAAGATCTAAGACAGACTTAGAAATAGTGTTTGGCTAGTTGGGCCTTGAAGACGTCAACTGAGCCTGCTGACCATACATCTGCTTGGAGATGTTTCCAGCCTCGGATGGTTCGTGGGAAGAAGGAATGTTGTCTGGTTTTTGTTGTATTGTATGTGATCGCATAACTATCTCCTTGCACGTTCCTTGAATGTCTGGTTGGTTTGCTAAAGTATTGATTTTGGTCTATTGCTAGCCTGTGATGTAGGCTATGGTATCATCAGCAAAGAGTCTAACCTTTGCATATAAGTCTTCATGAATGTCGTTGATGTAGAACAGGAATAGACTAGGACCTAGCACTGGCCCTTGGGGGACGTCAGACTGGACTTTCATTAGGGCCGAAGAATTACCTGCAACTACAGCTGTTTGTCTTCTGTTTTCAGGAAAGCTTCTTACCATTTATTTGTTTTGCTTCTAATTGCACAGTGTTCTAGTTTCTGAAGTGGTTGAATCACTCGTTTTCTTGTTCAATGTTGATTGGAAAGTTGTATCGTATTGTCCATAGCCATTTTGGCCTTCTTGTATGACAATGCTACAGGTGTCTGCAAGATAATGTTGAAATGGACATTTATCCTTGAAAAGTATAATATTTTCAATTAAATTGTTATAAACTTCCAAAATGCAATAATCAAAATCACGGCGGGGAATCATGTGACATAATTTCAATATTTTATCAATAATCCTGGTATTACGAAACCGAATTGAATTCGGTTTGGTTCTTCTGGCAAATGCTGAAAAGGTTCATGTGCATGTTCAAAAAAAAAAAAACCTATTGGTCCTTAGCTTACATCAGCGTACTTCAACGTACCCAAGCGTGACTGAAATATATTCCGTCGTATCCCTAGCTTATTTAAGTATTATGCCCAAATAATTCCTACGTTACCCATACGCTGGCTCTATATATACGCTATGGTGTGACAGTACCATAAGACGGTTAGTGGTGTTTTACTAAGTAGTCACGTGTGTAACTCGTTTGCGTTTTAATCCTATTCCACTCAAGATCTGGTTGTGACGTATCTCGACCCTTCTCAAACGACATCATTATTTCCCCGCAAAACGAATATTTCAAGGGTATACTGGAACCAGCATGTCTGTTTGCATGTCCGTCCATCTGTCAGTCCGTCTAGATACAAAATACTTGTTCAGAGCATATCTCTGAAAGTATAGTAGCTATAATATGAATCTGATAGTTCTGTGCACAAGGAGCATAACTCGACCTTGCTTATTTTGTGGGTTATTGTCCTTTGTTTTCGACAAAACGCTTGTCCGGACAAATGTAGTGACAGTTTTTTATCACTTTTAGTGATATATTTCTAGTTTAGGACTGCTCCAATTTGAAATGATGTCTAGACATGCTTGGATCCAGATGGGCGTCCGCCCATAATGACAGAGAAGTGTATGGATCTATCGATGGTTCCGAAGTATAAAATATGTAATATTTATCATTGAAATCTGTGACAAAAAAGATGAAAATGCTGGTTATCAGCCGCTTTCTTTTCTCGCAATGCACCAGAACAATGTGTTGTTTGGGAAAAAAATTAAAAATGGAAAGAAATCGGATTACAATGATGCAAAATAAAAAGACCTGATAACCAGTATTTTCTTCGTTTGCTGCAGCTTTTTATGTGACAAAACGTACACTAATTGTATCTTTGTCAATAGTTACACCCACTTTGTCGCCCGTAGTAGCTTTGAAATTGAACAACACTGAAATTCCAATGTTTTGGAAAGCGTTTACTCACTGACTGAACCATTCGCCATGCGCAATACGATCCATTCAGTGTGTGAGTTAATTAGGTACATTACTTCGACACGAATTTTGTGATGAATTAAGATTTAAACTTAGCACACAGAGACAGAGCCAGCCACCAGAGACAGAGCCAGCCTCCAGAGACAGAGCCACTGATAGAAATTGCTCAAATTTCATTTTTGCGAATCATTTCTTAGGTTTTGTGACATGGGAAAGGGATGTCTAATCGAGAGTATCCCTCGATTAGTATATAACACGTTTTGGCTGCGGCAATTGGCTATTTACCGTTGGAATGTACATAAATACATGATGTAAACAAGAAAAAATCACATAGGGTCGACTCACGACGACAATGATCCTGTGAAAACCCGACTGACTTTGAAGCTCACAGAATTAGAACAAACAGATAAATGGTCTAAGGGGAGCATGTCATTCTCGTTTTTCCGCTTTAAATCACCAAATGAAAAAAATTGAACAACAAAGTTGAATACTCACCTGTTTTTGTCAAAAAATCCTGCTCCCAGAGACAGAGCCACACATGGCCGGAAGCGCCCCAGAGGATTTAGATGGCAGAGCCATTGGCTCTGTCTCTGTAGTTTCCGTACCGTGTATTTGTAAAATTTTACAAAGGCATATATTCGCACAAAAATCTATAAACAACTCCATACCGATATCTAATCTTGAGAATCAAACACATAAAGCAGGGCCATCGTTTCCGGTTTCCCTATGATATCCGGTAAAATGCTGGTACCCTAAAACCGAAAAGTCACACATCATGAATAAGGAATATTTTCACCCCGGAAGTCAACTCAAGCATTGCAATTACCTCGCAAATTCATCGCAGATTGAATTATCACATGTTGTGGCACAGTATTCCATTCTCGAATACGCGCATGTTGGAATATGTCTGGTTAGTCGGTTGTTGTTGTCGGTGACGTAGACGTCTACCCAACGTGTTTCAATCATGCTCGATTGGATAAAGGTTCTGTGAATGGGATGGCAAATCATTGGATTGAAACCAAATCTGTTTAAGATGGTGTTTTACAATAACGACGCCGATTAATTTTACGTTGGCGTCAATGAACGCGTGTTTATCTCCGTTTTCCTGTTTAAAAGTTACAGATTATGAGTCAATCACGTGGTCAATGTAACGTTGGTCAGTCAGTGTCATTTAGCACAAAAAAGTTTGTCTCTAGATTACGTAAGATTCCCGTCAACTCCATAACACTCCCTTCAACATATGCGTTACGTGTGGGAACATTGTCCTCGTGTTATCTCTCGTTCTTATATCGAGAAAAACACGAAGTCTGCTGTCAACATGCGACATCGAAACCAACTTTGGTTAGCAATGAGCTCTGTACACCAGTGCTGCTGTTTCCATCTCGTATTGGCTCTGGTCGAAAGGTAAGCATTGTCGTGTTAAAGCATTAGCTGTCAACGGCCTACTGGCATTAATGCCCATGATTATTAATCCGTTTATCACAGACTGAATTCTAAGGTCTACCCCTCACACATCTGTTAGACTCTGGAGAAATTTTGGAAAACTTTGGCGTCCTAGAACGTAACGAGTTCTTGAGAATGTTACTGTCAACAGCCAAGGACGTCGTTTACTTACGTCCCCTTTCAAGCCGTCTCATAATTTCGATCGCCCAATGATACCGTTGGTGTAATCGACTGAAAACACATTGCAAAATGCAAAATTTACCAGCGACGTCAACCTGACGTTCCCATACGTTCAATTGACCGACGGCCTGCCAGCGCAGCAGATCTGTCAGCCATTAAAGTTCAATCCTTTTTAATGAACGGATTATAGGCGAGTACGTTTAAATTTACTCAATGAAGCAGCTCAGAGTATGCATTATTGTGCAAAACAGGACGTAAAGAACACGTTAAGTTTGGCAGATGACCCCTGTATTGTTAATTGTCCCATTTTGGCATGACCACTGAAGCATGACTCGATATGGCAACATAAAATATGAGAGCGAATGTATGTAATAATAAAAAGCATAAGTAATTTATATAATATTGTATCACAGTTTCTAAAATAGCTGTAGAATTTTGATATCCTTCAATTGTTTTGCTTAGTATATATCAATAGCAATTCTACCTTTTCTCTCAATATTGTCTTTGTTAACTATAATAAAACTTAATAGATTTCAAAGTTTGATATAGCTAGTAAATTTATGGTGATCTGTTGTGACTGAATTTCGAACAAAAGTCTTCTTCTCTTTATACGACAGGGTCATTGATAAAAACCAATTTCCAAAAGAAGACATTGTTTTGTGGTCCCTAGCAGAAAAGGCATGGGAAAATATTGAGACAAAGAAGAAAATGCTGATAATCAGCATTTTCTCCTTTTGTCTCAACATTACCTGTATTACATCGTAGACGATTCTTATCTTTATTTACGGTCATTTTGTCGTCTGCAGCAGGTCACAAATTGCACCACCCTTACATTTTGCCGTTTGGGCTAAAAAACATTATCTATAGAACCAATAGACTGGTAGTGAAAATCTGAAAAATCAAATCAGGGAGGACAATTTGTTACAAGCAAGAGACATATATAGAGTGATTCAATTATATATCACGGTCAAGTCTAGCCCTGTCTCTTTGTCTGAATCAATGGCGCAAAGGGGTTTTATTCAGGTCAAAGGTCATTCGGTGCATTTGTCACACATGCCTCCTAAAATGCCACATAACTCACTCATTTATAAAGCTAAAACAATTATTTTGGTATCAAAATAAAGCTAATGATTTTCACTTCTAATTACAATAATAACATGCAACTTTTTTACAGTGAATTTTTGTTAATATACATAAATATAGCGAAAAATGGCCAAAAATCACAAAAATAAGTTTTGCCTAAAAATGAAAAAAAAAGTTTAGAAAATACCAAATGCATGTTTGTGTTTGTGAAATTATGCTTAAAAATTGACTAGAAACCTGTTCTTCACTTATATATATTTGTCCACAGAATTAGTCTTTAGCTTACGCCTGTAGCTATAGCTAAAAGTGGGTGGGGTAATTTTTTCCAAAAAATACAAAAAGTGCAAGCTTTGATGTAACAATACGTCTCACACATAAATGTTATTCTAAAATAAATTTAAAGATATGTTATAGGAAATTATTGTTTTGAAATCGTATTTGCATGGATTTGTAGTACATATTCCTGAAAATTAATCAAATTTTTATGAGCGAAAATGACAATTAAATAAAACAGCATGTGGGCCTGATACCGCTCAAATATCAACATCACAATGTCAAAACCACGACTCTTTCAACAAATATTTATCTAGTATACACAAATTTAAAGTGCAATTTGATATTAAAGCAAAACTCAAAATAAAAAATAGCATAAAAGACAGCTGAGAATACTCCTCTCAATATCTTACAGTCATTATAAGACATTAACGGGGTCCATGCTAGACTTTTCAGGAATCAGCTCAACATGGGGAATGGCAGTTTGCTTTTCTGTGTGTTGTATTATCTAGATCCAAAAGGAATGGAATTTAGTGTTGGAACCAATGTTTTTTACTATCTGTCAATGTTTATGTTCAAATAAATGTTACTATAAATATACTGGGGAAAAAAGATACGCAACCCCAATTTTTCATAATATTTTCGACAAAATATGTTTTTAATGACTATTGTGTACATTTTTGATATACCTGCATCCATACTCATAAATACAGTGTTATTTTCTTCAGATGTCGTAAATTCATCATGTGATACATAGTAAACTGTTTAAAACTGATTATCCCATGTCATGTTTTCTAAATGACTTCATTTAAAACATTTTTTATCAAACACAAGCTAGAACATAGACAAAGAAGAAGCCAAAGCGTTCACACACTTTTCACTACCCTACGCATAGCATGGCTGTGAGTATGCCAAAACCAGCGCCTGGCTGCAGTACGGGCGTTGTTAGGTGAAAAAGTTAAAATGTTGTCGTAAGACATTGATTGGGCAACAGATCGACACATTTTCGACTGTATACGTTGTTGGTTCTCAATGGGACCACAACCGATCGAGCACGAAGCGGACGTGCAAGAGATATGACGTCACAGCAGGACCGTATCATCGCGTTATCCCCACCTACGGGATAGGTTTAAGACTGCAACGGAGACCGCTAATAAATCGTATGGACTTCACAACATTCGAATATCGGACCAAACTGAACGAAACAGATTGTGTGTTTCGACTTACTTACATTTTTTTGTCAAATTGTGCTGACGCCCGGTGTAAACAGGGTGTTTTCTTACTAATGAAATTTACTACCAACAAGATTTTGTGAACTTTACAAGGTGAAATGTTATTGCTTTAAATGTATTAAATTTTGTTTAAATCTGATTTGATGTCTTTGCGTAAGAAGGAGTTGAAAAGGAAGTTGCGTTTCTTTTTTGTTTTAGTATATAAGGAGCGGGTAAATTAATTATATACAGACATGATTTAGAAGGACTAAACGAGCTTTATTTGTAATTTCCTTGAACAGAAATCATCTAGCTACATGTGCATCTAGGTTGACCATTCCATGCGATATTTCTTTAATATATTTACATGTTTGTACGTCTGACAACCCTGCATGGGTGCCTTTAAAGATGTAATCATGTTTCAATACGTTTCGTACATAAATGGCATGTATGTAATATATTTCTGTAAACAGAAGGTTAACTGCCATCATTGCAATTCTGATAATAACACCTGTTCAAGAAATCGAACTCTTCGGTTCTGCGTGTATCTCGTATTATGCAAATCACTCAGTACATGTGACATTATGTGTGTTTCATCCAACCTTCACATGCCAGTAGGAAGCAATTCTATATTGGGGTAACTGAAGCCCCTTTGTCTGAAAACTGTGGGGGGTAAATTTGTTTTTCCCTAAATTTTCAGTGAAAAATAAGGAAAATTCGGCATTTTGGAAACACCCCCCCCCCCCCCTGTTGCTACGGCCTTCTTCACAATCCCATTATGATTATTCACTAAATGTGTTCAATCAATTGGTCTTTTTCAATTACTAAGTTTAAGATTACCACTTTGATCCACAGCTGATATGTTTTGGAGTAGACACAGATAAACTGTTGGTATATAAATAGCGGAGATCGTTGGACCTGTGATTGTTTTAGCTAACCCCATAACAATATACCTGACAAATCTATGGACAATATTTAACTTATTACTATGTTAAAATATTCATTTAGTGATAATTATCGTTGTAATCAATCCTGTATCTGTCACTTGTATGTACCTATATTGAAACATAGCAAAAAATGTTAAGAAAATAGAAATAAAATAGATTCTTGGTGTTTTGGTCTGTTCCCTTGAGACTTTAACTAAAAGTCTGTAGCAGGCCTCCTAGCATACCAAAACAGAAATAAAGGTTTTCATAAAGGCTCACATTTATGTAAATAAAGACCTTTTAGTGTAAAATATGAAAAACATAAGAGTGAATAATGGCCATTTTCGTAGAAAATATACAGCCAAAGTCATTTTACGCACTTGTTTCGCAAGGGGGTATACGGGATCTTACCGACAAAATTTTGAAAATTTGGGTAAAATTTGGTGGCATCTGGTGACATTTTCATTGTTAATCTACGCACAAAGAGGGATAATGCAGAACGAAAGCCATCGCTTGCTTTAAGCTTGCAAGACAACCAGCCACAGCAAATATACAGGTTTTGGGTGAAAATTACTGGCTATTTTGCGGTTGAAAAGGTTTTCTGGCAAAAAAGGTTCAGTAGGGTTCAGTTGGGGGCTAGCTAAGATATCCATGGCCTGTATAGTACTTAAGGGAATATAAGAAGTATGTTGGAAAAGTATAAGGTCAAAATATATCGACCCAAATATATTTTGTGTATTGCAAATGGTAGTAGGTGGGGGGCGGTTAAGATGATATGACCTTATTGTTTTAAATATATTTGCAGATATTTTTTATTCTGCTACCAGCAAACCAATTCTGTTTAATGAATACTATGAATTGCACAAGTTCTCAGTTAAATGTATAGCGCATACAATGGTCGCAAGATAAACTGATGTTTATATATTATACAAAATCTAATCTTATAAAGACATGTAATTTGCTTGTGCAAAACATCTCGTCACAATTACTTAACAATCATGAATATGATCGCTATGATTTCCTTATTTCTCTTTGGTGGAATTCAGTAGATTACGCAATCACTGTTTGTTTAGTTCTTCCAACTCCACAATGTTACATTTCCATCTAGTTTGCAAATTATTTTAAAATACCCAATCTATAGAAGTCAACGCCTTGGTAACGCTAACCAGCTCTCGGCAGTAGCGTTCTTTTAACCTCTTTCGTCTTCTTAACCCTATCTGCAATCTTTGAATTCCTTCATCCAAAATTTGGTAAGAAGGAGAGGACATCCATAAACTGCATGCAATTGCTCTTCAACCCATTCAGCAGAATTAGACTAGAAATCGTATTACACCCAATAAACGGCCACAGTTTCCTAGTAAAAAGCTATGATTTAGATAATTTGAAAAAAAAATATTCCCAAATAATTAAGATAGGAGTCTTTGCTTCATTTTGATACAGTAGTTGTTAGTCAGCTGATCTTGTAAACTGTGAGTTATAGCTGTTCCCATAAAACCTGTACCATGTTTTAAAAGATATGCTTCTCTAGAAACAACACCCTCTAGCATAGGGGCCTACTGTATTTCAATTTTCCTTCGTAAAAAGACGTCAAAATGCTTAATTCTGTTTGGGACAGTAGTGCATAATTATACAATATGTTTTAGTTTCTTCTATGTATGTTAAAAAGCAAGTACCAAATATTCACAAATTTGTGATATTTTCATCATGATTTAAAATAGAATAAAAAATGTTGGAATGTAAATAAGCTATTTTGCAAAACTGGAATTAAGAAAGCAGTCCTAGGTTTTATTTTGACACCAAAATTATAAGAGAACACCATCAACTAATCAAGGAATATCCCTTTTCCAGCAAAATTCTTAACAAAAACTGTGAAAATTTCACAAGAATTTCCAATTGAATCTACAAAAGTATGCATATGCAAATTATTTCATTTGCATAACTGTCCGAAAAATAAAGACGAATGCTTAAAAGCTTCAATTTGATACTAAAATTGTTAATCTATACCAAGAACTATTCGAGATATGTCTGATTTTTTCTGATGTACTCGCAAAAATTGACTATAATTCCATCAATTGTTCCAATAAATTCTTCAAAGTTATGAAAATGCAAATAAGCCTCCGCAGGTTTAATTGCATACTTATTCTGAAAAAGAAAAATGGATGTCTTGTCTTCATTTAAAAACATTGATTGTTTGTCTACACCAAGTACTTAGTGACTGACAGCTGTTTGTCCCGTATCACCCAAAAACTACTTTTACAATATATGTTTCCATGGAAACCAAACACTCTACTATACTGTAATTCAATCTGATTCTGTAAAAAAAGACCTAAAATTTCTAACTTCTGTTTCGGACAGGACGTTTTACATATGCAATGTGATTATATCCTTCCAGGAAGCTGCAAAGCTCTGTTTGTATAAATTTTTCACTAATGGGTGATATTTTCATCAATTAATTAAAAATAATAAAAAATGTGCATATGCAATTAAGCTTTTTTGCATACCTTAACTTGAAGATAGATGTCTAGGCTTTATTTTGGTACCAAATTTGTGAGTATACACCACCAACTTAGTGGGCTATAGCTTTCGTTCGAACTTCACTCTGAAAAAATGACCAAAAAATGATCAAAATTTCCAATTAAATCTTCAAAATCATGCATATGCAAATCAGTTAATTTGCATATTTATACTTCAAACAAAAGATCAATGTCTAAGCTTTATTTTGATACCAAGTATGTTATTCTTAACCCAAAACTAAATGAGTTATAGCGGATTGTTTAACTATACCCCATATACCATTTATTTTTTGCACCTAGTTGACCTTTGACCTACTTAGACCTACTTCACCATTGATGCGGACAGAGAGACAGGGCTTAAGTGATTAATGGGACATTGCTACATCGTTTAAGCATTGTCTCTTGCTTGTAACAAGTTGTCCTCCCTGGAACCATTTTTAGGCCTCGTACAGAAAACTTCTCCTAGTCTACAAATGTGTTGATGCAAATAAATATACTTGCAATGAAAGTTTTCGAAAGCTAACAATTTTAAGATCATCAAAATACGTTTTTTTTATTTGTGAAAGTATTGAATTTCGTTGTTTCCCTTTCAAAAAGCGGACTGCTCCTATTTGAAAGCTGATAGAATATGACACGATGATAATTGTATTTAAGACAATAATTATGTACGTTATAGAATAGAAAATACAGAGGCAAAGTAGAAACGGCTGATAACCAATGATAACTTCTGTTGTCTCATTGTTTTTAATAAGTATTTCACAAAAGCCGCAAAAATAGATTTGTTCGGAAAAGGATCTTAAGCAGTAGTTTGTCTCAACTATGTGAATAAAATGTAGTCGTCGTATTGAATTACAATATAATGGGTCACATTCGACAACGTCGTATCTACAGCTTAATTAATCAGTGATATATGGCATTTACTAACGTAATAACCAACTATACAGCTGCTTTTCAACAAAAAACTCGTAACTGCAGCTTAAAACAAGCTGGAGTTACGATGTTTTGCAATTACCGACGATATACTAAATCTTTTACCATTATCAAAGCTGCTAGTGGACGACGGACTACGGACTGGCCTAAACCGATGTTTAAGATATTTATATCCCTTTACCAAACCTGTCCTAGTCCTGGCACCTCTACAGGATGCTAGAATAGAAATTATTTATGGGAAAGGAGACACACCGAGTAAGCCCTATATCAACCTTTAACCCTTTTGTCCTGTTGACATTAATTTTTTGTTTCAATGAAATTTTCACTGCGATAACTGAATAGAATGCATGGAATGAAGGTAATAATATGCTATAATAAGACTGCACGCCGGTGCAGGCTGATCTTAGTCTATATGGCATGTCAAAGCAGCTTAAGGCACAACTGTAATTTGACGTGAACTGCACGAGAAGGGTTGATCATGCACTAATTAATTAAGGAAATTATTGTTTCGGACATTGCTACTCAAAACAATGGTAAAGGGTTGATAGGATGTGTTACAGCATAAGAGCTATATTGAATCAGGAAGTAAATTTGGGTCTATTTCACACGATATTTTACGTCCTTTGTGAACAGTGTGTATTGTCTTACAAAGTAAAATTATTTTGTGACATTTTGTGCGTTTTATTTCTTTAATATATCGTGAAATTGAACCAGTGAAGCAAAACGTATTGTTGATGTTTTTACAGTTACTGGATTTTTAACTTTTAACTGCAAAGTAGGTTTGTTGATTCTTATAACCATTTCCAAAACAAAGCCATTTTTAGCGTCTCAAATATATGTAAAATAAATGGAAATCATTGCGGGAAAAGTAACAATACCTGGGTCGAGCATTTTTTTCGTGATTTTATTGCCTTAATGTTTACATAACATTTGCATGTTATGCTTATGCCGTTTCTGAAAGGGTTAAAACAATGAATTGTTTATGAATTCACCATTGTCAGTTACATTGTAGAAAACAATATCATACCTCTTCTAATTTATAATTCGAAATAAATCCGTATAGCTCACGATAAATGCCCTGGCAGAGGATCTCTAGCTCAGCTGTTCTCAAATAGTTTTACTTTTTCTGCGACGATTTCGAACCCATTTTCCTATCAGGCGTTATTCCTTTTCCAAACAAGATATAATTTTACGTCTGCAACAAGAATAGCTCGGACTAAAAATGGTAATGCATATTATCCTTTGCTTCAATATTATCTGTGCTATGCTGTGCACAATTTATATCTTTGGTATTATCTATTTCGTCCTCTGCAGCAACTTTTGAATTGGGCCACCAAAAAGAGGGTCGGTTATGTAATATGTTGTGATTTTATGCAATCTGAATGAATTCAGATGCATCTTATTTCATAATGTTACATCTGAGGATAACCCATTAGGGGTCATCTTCTGTGATCTGGGAAAGTCCGTATTGTTATTTTTACACCAGCCAATCAAACGCTCGATGGAAACGCAGGTCTCTTGTCCCTGACAACAACACCAAAATGGCTGCGGTTGATAGACACGCGCTTGACACCGAGCAAAGAGCAAAGTCCGTTAATTTTTAGAGGAAATATAATTATATATGGCATTTATGAAGTAGGTAGATTACGATATATTTTTAATACTGTCATTGTCACTGAAATAATAAACTATATCTTAGCAATAACAGGGCAGATAAATTGGAAATAGCAGCAAAATATTAGAGTTTTTGATACAAGCATGAAATTTGGCATGTACATAGATCTTATTAATGCTAAATTCAAAAAGCCCGTTAGCCAATTCGATTTCTCATCATGGCGGCCATTTTTACAAGATGGCCGCCATTGAGGTTTTCTTTTTATAATGACTATACAGATTGATCGTATTTGCGAATAGATTTTGGGTATTTTGATCTATTTTGTGATAAAAAGCTATGTTCCAATACCGGGGTCAATGGAATTGACACCGGCTTACGGTATTGTGGGTGTATAGATTTGAGCGATTTTGTTACTTTGTGAGTTTGGCTTGAGCTGTCTTAGCCTCGTTCTGAGCTCCTTCCGGCAATCGGATTTCTCGGTAGTCTTTTTGCCGGCCTTTATCCAAGATGTTGAGATTAGGAATTGGTTTAGTGTAAATTGCATTCGTTATTTGAAGCTCCGTAACCAAAAAGTATGCCAGTTCAGTGAACCAGTCAACTTTTTTTACTTGTGACGTCATAAATCTAGGCGATATGACGTCACGTAATTTTTCTGCGTTCTAGCGACGTTGACGTTCCCGCGCATTATCAGAACGTCAAGCGACGTTATTGTGCGGGTCCTTTTGCAAACAAATGTTAGTGTTAAAAATATTTTATAAGGAAATATTTAAAATGAGGGAAAATGTAAGCAAAATTCATTATTTTAAAATACTTGATGAAAGAGGGACATAACATTCCAATTTCATTTTTTAGTATGTCTTTATGCAAAGATTAGTTATTCTAATGCGTAAAAGTGCTAGATCTATCAGTTTTTTTTTTTTTTTTTTTTTTTTTTTTTTTTTTTTTTTTTTTTTTTTGAAGTTGTTACTGATAAGCGAAAGAATGCTTTTAAAGTTGAGACAGAAATGACATATTCCATATAAATCTGAACTGTTGTCTACAACAATTTGTTTAATTTTAGCATAGAAAATATACAATTACATGATATATTTCTCGTAAACGGTGCAATATTTTGGCTTGAAATTTCCAAAATTTTCATAAGAAAATATGCTCTTTCAGATAAAAATAAAAGTAAAATTTGTGAAAAATAAATGTGAAATGTCATTTAAAAAAAAGCAAGCTACACATAGAAGATTTTTTACACCTATAGTCTATAATAGATTACAAAGCAGAGCTCTGTTGATAAAGATAGGACCTGTATAAATACTATAAAGAAAAGAAAAAAGGAGATGTAAGTTATTAGCAATTTCTTTTGTCTCCACATTTTCTTTAGCTTTATCTGCTAGGATTTTCAAAATTCGAAGGGTAAAGGTTAAATCTTTGCAAAGTGGCAGAAGTATAGACTGGTCCAATTTGACCCTTTCCCGAACGACACAATTTTGGATTGTCCAATTTAAAAGTTGCCGTTGATGACAAAATAATTAATTGTTGATACAGATGTGATATGTGTATAGTGTGCGTTTTTCAGCTTATATGGTATTGTCGCAGAGGCTGTCCAGAGTCACGGGTGTTAAATGGAGAATATAGCTCCAAAAAGAGTCCGCGGTATTTTGTTGCCTCGTGACATACCGGTAATCTCGGGGTAGTTGTATCGATGGAAAATCGGTATACAAAAATTGGTGTCGAGAACATTTTTCTTAAATAATTTCTTTTTCAGAGATTTTTGGAAAAATCCAGCGACGCTGTAATATGAGGAAATGGATAAAGTGTGTTGTGCACGAGAATATGCGTTGTTAGTTAGCAGGGTTTTAATTTAATCATCGAAAAACATCATCAAATCGAAAGTAAAATTTCGATTTCAACTAACCTTTCGTCGAGGCAACTTGCACTCGCACTCGCCCAATTTTCGCCAGAATTCAACATTTACGTATTAGAAAATACAAATTCTTATCATTCTAAGTATTTTGGGGAGTTGCAAGTCAATTTCATGTTATATCGATATATCATTGGCTGGCATTTGGAAGATTAGTAGCCTAAACACGTGTGCTAAAATGATAGTTTTAAAACCCTGCTTACTAACACCGTATATTATTATTGTGCACAACAAACTTGGACCATATCTTCATATTACACAGGCCCGTAGGAACAGGGTGGGGGCTATGGGGGGGGGGCTAAGCCCCCCCCAATGTTAGCCCCCCAATATTCATGACAATGGCTTTAGCCCCCCCCCCCCCATATGAAATTGCTTCCTACGGGCCTGTATAATACAGCATCGCCGTATTTTTCCAAAACTCGTCATAAATGAATTAATTTAAGAAACATGTGCTCGACACCTACCTTTGTTTACCGATTTTCCTTCGATATAACTACCCCGGAAGTACCGATATGTCACGAGGCAACAAAATACCGTTGACTCTTTTAGGAGCTAGTTTCTCCGTTTACCACCCGTGAGAGCGCTTAACCGTAGAATAGGGCTGAAAGATTTAGGACTTTTTTCAGATGTCAGAGAGGATACTGGTCGAGCACTGAGCAGGGGTTCGAACTCGCGGCTCATGGATTGAAAGACTCTGTCGTCACTTACAGAGCTATCTGGGCTCGGCACTTCTACCGTAGGACTTAATTAACTAAACGATTTCTTACAAATTGGAAAGCTCAATTCTCATGCTTTGTTAATTTAATTAATAACAGCTGTTGACCCCGGTCAGAGGCTTTGCCTTTTTTCATATTACAAAATAATGACAAAAAGCATTTTTGTATTCGAAATGGCCAAAAAAATGAAGATGGCCGCCATTTTTTGTCTTTAGCAAGTGGATTACACATGATTTAGATGCCTGATTAGCTCAGTGGTAGAGCGTACGACCTGTATTCCAGACGACCAGGGTTCGATTCCCGCATTGGGTACATGTTTTTTCCCTACCATGTATTTCGCTTTATTCAATTGTTGATTGTGCTTTTATTACGTTTTTGCAATTTCTAGAATAATTTGGTATGAAAAGATGTAAAAAAAAAGAAAAGAAAAATAAGGGACAAAAAGATGTAACCGGCGTGGAATTCGAACGCCTAACTTCTAGTATTCAAGTCGGCAGCTTTACCACTGAGCTAATCAGATAAATGGTTATGAAGGTATTCCATTTGTCAATACATATAGTTCATATATGTTCAAAATTAAACACCGCTCTATTGCGGATTAGCGCGATGTTCGTATAAAACTGTTCCTGTTAGCGTCAAAATATACCGATAACTATATTCTGCTTTTATTCGGGAGAAAGGGCGGAGCCTAGTAAACGGTTCATTCCATTTAAGCTTGGGAGAAACAGCCTTTTCGATTAGCGGTAAATCGCCGGTATCATTGCAAAACATTATAACTACAGCGTGAATCAATCTGTAGTTACGAGGTTTTATGACAACACATTTTACAATCGCGCATTCTTTCAATTTCGAAATTATACCGGTATGTTCATGCTCGTGCCGCACGTTTTTGGGAAGCAAATTTTGCAAGATTTGCTTTTCTTTGCAGCCGTGCTTCTCTGCACTTTAACATTCTCTGCATACCACACAACATCTTCCGGTCCTCCTCACTATAAAAAGTTCTATCAAAAGCAAAAATTAATGAGGTAACAGTCATTCGAATGTTCATATGTAAGTCTGAAGTTATACATGTAGATATTGAATAGTGTGACTGAAAGTGAAACCTTCTATTAATCATGTCTTTAAGCGAAGAAAAAACCGACGTAGTAATTTGCTTTATTATGGTTCAAAGATCAGTCCAATGATCTTCCTTGTAAATGGGTCAGTCAAGTTTACTGAACTATGAAATATATTCAAAGGCTCAAAGCTATAAATAGACAATTTACACACCGATAAACCGTAGCGTGTATACTATGTATTTACAACTGGTAGTACCTGGCAAACTGCGTCCATTGATTGGTTAGTACTAGTATACACATAAAGGTTGTCAACTTGTGCTAAAAATAGATTCAACATCACCCAATATCTACCAATAGATGTCGCCACCTGTCGATTACCATCTATCTCTGGTGGGGATTCTGGGTTAACTACTTTCAAGATGTCAGCGCCCATAAAATGCATACACGTGGTACTTCCTCATGACTTCCTGTCACGCGGCATATTTGCTTCATATGCTTGCATAGAGTAAAATGAATAATCTAATTTGAATTAATTATTTTATTAGATGAAATTGAGACGAAAATCAAACTTTATTTTGTTGCAAATGTATTTGTAGTTGCAATTTTCTGTTTGCTACTTTTTTGCGACAGGATTTTGGAGTTATGCGCACCGCGTAGTGATTTTTATCCAAAAATGGATAAAGTGATGCGTCAAATGAGTCAGTCCGAAAATAAAAAAAAAATAGACTGGAAATATTGTAGACTGGCTGCTTAGTCAATGCAACATCACCAGCATGGAATCAAAGTATTCAAGGTATTCAAATGGATGATCAAAGTACCTAATCAAAGTAATCAACTTCTGGATAGGCCTACATTGTACATTATTAACAAATTTGCTTCCAAACAGTACTTTCAGTACTTTGATTTCTCTTCTATCAACCAGGGTATCGAGAAGTAAACTCGTCGAATAACCTCTTTACTTAGCCACACCCTTTCAGGTGAATAAAAACGGAATATATCTGCTTCATAAATGGCATGCCTTTGCTCTCAAAAGTAAGGGACTTTGATATTTGTCTTTGTAGTGAAATCACCACACTGGAGGCGGCCATGGCTACTAATCTTGTTATCGTTAGAAACGGAAGTGTTGTGCGTATGCCCGTGCGCATGCCAAATTACTTTGAACTTTTCCAAAGCTATAATCTAATTAGGTCCTTTCATTATGTTTTAGTCTGTTCCCGCAGAACACACTTCCTGAGGCAAAAAATGGGTTAATGGGAAATCAACATTGTATACATGAGAATTGTTACTCACTGGTGGTGAACTCGGACAAAGCGAGGAACATTTTTCATGAACACAAGGTACAGATACTTCATTGCACATCCGGATTTTTGTAAACAATACACGTGTCATTTTGTTTTACTTCTCTTTCCGTCTTTTTTAAAGGATGCACTCAAATGAAAGATACTAAGGTATGTAGATATGATTTATAATACGCTCGAAAATATCAGTTTTATCGATCATTATTTTCAAATGGTATAAACGGATTGCAAGTGCACAAAACGCATATTGAGATCATGTGGGTTGATCTTAATCGCCCGAACGAAATGGTACGATATCACTGTTTATGTTTATCTATTTGCATTGCAAGTAAACAAAAAAGACATATAAATGTACAAATAAAGGCTGTAAATGGCAGTTTTTGGTGCCATGTCATTGAAAATCATTGTGCGGTTTCTTCGTGACAACGTTACAGCATGTTTGCGATGTTATCTTTTCCAGCTACGGTGTTTTATGAGCACATGTTTGATAAATTAATCGATTGCACTGGACTTAACGGCACAATTATTCGGTAATATCGCACTGATTTGAGCATCTAACCATAGATTTCCGGCATCAAATTGGAGCACCAGGTACTTGTTTCAATATATATCAATATGTACTGCCTAACTCCCCTTTCAGATAAATTGCTGACAGGTGATGAAAATTAGATGACATCGTCATCATCATCATCATCATCATTATCATCATCATCATCATTATCATCATCATCATCATCATCATCATCATCATCATCATCATCATCATCATCATCATCATCATCATCATCATCATCATCATCATCATCATTTTTATCGTTACCTTGGAGTTTCACCGGTAAGATTTTCGTTATGCCTTCTTAAATTTGGTACAGGTGGAGAATAAGCTATTAAATGAGAACAAGATGGATCTTGATCAGACAGTGCACATGCAAAGTCTGATCTGGATCCATGTTGGTCGCAAAAGCTTTAAAGGATCTTTTCCAGATCTAAGCTCAAAGGAGGGTCCAATGTTTAACCTTTCCCAAACAAGACATTGGTTTCACGTCCCTGTTAGAAAAGGCTTCGGAAAATATTGAGACAAAAAAAAAGAAAATTATACAATCTAGCGTTTTCTCATTTTGTATCAATATTTTCTGAGCTGTCAATATTGTACATCACCAACAAAATCATTGTTTGGGAAAGGGTTAAAATGTTTCACTCATGGGAAAGGATAATGATACTTTTCCTTTTAAGACACCTATCAATAGGAAGAACACATGAATAAGAGATATCGGTAATGGCAATCAACTGTGTGCTAAAATAGACTTGGTTACCGTTCTGTTTTTATAAACTGTTGGTATTGGTATAAAATGTCGTAACTACAGCTTCAAACAAGCTCTAGTTGCAACGTTTTACATTTACATATACGGAATGCCATCGTTTGTCCGAAATTAATCACTGCTTTCACGAGAAAATTGATCCCTATTCAAAGACGAAGCAATGAAATACATTGACGCGACGTCAGCTACTGGTACTCATAAGCGTAACACGACGTCAAAATGCTTTTAACGTTAACCGCTTTATATCTTCTGTTCATTAGTCGGGTTTTGTCTACTAGAGATTGTTTATAATGATAACTACGTGTATATTCGGTTGAGAAGAGGAAGGTTTTGTTAATACGCAATTAATTATCATTTATTCATTATGTAAAACTTTTTCCTGGTATAACATCGTACCGAAACTCCGCAGAAATTCTAATGATTATCATGTTACCGGTATTCCATTTCAATATTCATTTTAAATACCGCTCCAAAAGCTTGAATTACACGTAGTTTTCAGTAGTTGTGACTGGGTAAATCAGAAAATGAAAAAAAAAAAAAAAAAAAAAAAAAAAAAAAAAAAAAAAAAAAAAAAAAAAAAAAACAGGTGACTGACGTATTTCATTCAGAATTATCGGTATTATAAAGATCATGATTTTATGTAGACTAACATGATAGCAAAAGTAAACAATACCAACAATATTTCAGTCTGATCCAAATTCAAAAATCTTCGGATGACTAAATTGTGTTCTCACTTTCCCTGACTATGCATTTTAAGGTGCCCGTTCATCATATTTTTTGAAAAACTTTGTGAGAAAAGGAGATAATGGTTATCATAGTTTTTTTCACCTATTTAATGTGTTATAGCATTTTAAAGAGCGTATTGTTTGTTTTGTTTGCTTGCTGGTTTTATCACTAATTTTGTCAATTGCACGAATTTTGAAATCGGAAAAATATAAATATTTTAAGACGGGGAAATGTAAATTTATAAAGAAACGACTTGAATAGACGAACATGAAAGTGAACGTGCAACGTCATGATATAACGTTACGTCGGAAAATCGTTGTGTTTTCGAAATCGCTTTCGACACAGTGTTTTTGATATTTTGAAAGCATATCTAGCCGACACATCTTAACATTTTAACTAGATATTTAATAATAAATTTACTCACATTCTATATAACAATCATAGAAAAAATATGCAGGATTTGATTTAAATTTTCTAGTTAAAACTCGGAAATTTACTAAAATTTACTCCATTTTACGGCTTTTTACGTCATTTTTCTTACACAATGCGACACAGATATTCTTTAATTGTGAAATGAGTTATGTATCGAATGATGCGAAATTCTACACATTAACTTGAAATTAAATTTACATTTAGGTGATCTGAATCGGAATTTCATCAACAAATTTATTCAAGTCGGAATTCTTAGTTAAACGTAATTTTACATTTTCAAAACGTTGCGATTTTCGCATGCGGACATTTTTGTCATAACTTTTTCGAATACGCTTATTATTTGTTACTTTAACAATATTGCAAGTACTACACAGTATATGATAGCATATGGAAATATGTATTTAGGAATGTATTTTCAAAGGAATTCTCCGTCGATAAACCACAACAGCCACAAAAGAAAATTCACCATGCGAAGTTAAAACTGAAAATGAACGTCGGCGGACATTGTCAAAATTATCCCTGTCATTCAAAACTTTATTTTACCTCGCTCATAAGCATCAATTTTCATTTTACCTTTCGATAGAAAAAATACTTACAAATAAGTTCCGAGAATAAATTTCTGATGGCTGCATTTTTCCTGGCGAATTTTTGTCTTTCTCTCGATTTAATAAGTTCTGTTTTCCTAAAGGGGACACATTTATCGCTTTTCTCGAAAACTCTATAACTTTACAACAAAAGCTTTCTACCTCGAAAAATCACAACGACTGTAACGGGAAGAGTCATCGCAACTGTCTGCATGAAAATCTAACGTTTGCTGTTATCCGCGTTGAAATAAATCAATGTTTTCTACGAGAATATTTAACGCGTTGTTACGCGGGGACATTGTGAAATAACGTTGTTTTACAAATTCTGATTGCTCGGAAATGCTAGGAACAAAGCACTCGCGTTTTATTATTATATCATGTGAATCCTTATTTTATAAGCTTCATTTTGATACGTAACACAAAGTGGTATTTTCTAATATAGGAGCTGTTATCGTTACTAATTCACCACGCACGGTGCATTTTCTGAATGAGTACCAGTAGTTGACGTTACGTCATTATGTATTTCCGAAACAGTTTCCCCCCAATTAGAAAGGTTTGGAAAAACATTGAATCAAAAGAAGAATAGATCTATACTGAAAATAATTTGGCTCCTTTTTTCTTAAAATTTTTCTTTCATTTTTTCTTATTTAGTACACACATTTAACTTCTCAACATATAAAATCAATGTATTTTGACATCTAGAGCAGTCAGCTAGACAAATTGGCGGACGGGTAGAAAAACGGACGGACGGACGGGCAAACGAAGCACTATCTATATGGTGGCCTTCTAATTGGGGGCTGCAATACCAGATAGGCCTATTGTTTTGGAAATGATTATTGTATACCATTAATTCGTCTTTGAAAAAGAATAAATTTTATCTACTATACCTCGTATATAGACCTAGTGACGTTTTTTCGGACAAACACTAGTGCCTCGTCGGTGTAAATCTAAAACGTCACAAACTCAACTTTAATGAAGCTGTAGTTACGGGATTTTATAACAACACCTACGATTTATCCATATTTAACCGAAAACCCATTCTATTTTTAGGACAAAAGTCATTGCAATTCGAACAGCCATTGAAAATGTTCACGGTATCATGAATAAACCGTACAAGTCCCCTTCAAAAAACGTTAACTACGATTTTCGCATCGCAAAAAAACTTCTACTTCAAGAATTGTAATACCAACTTCAGAATCAGTCAGAGAAATAAAATAACAAAACTTGCAATAGCCTCTAAGTGTTTCTCCGATTCGTCCATATTGTTTGAGGCGGATAAACACGTGCAAATTGTTGTGTACATGCTCAAACTAGTGAAACTGTTTTTTAAACGCGCATTTAAACATGAAGTATCTGTACCTTGTGTTCATGAAAAATGTTCCTCGCTTTGTCCGGGTTCACCACCAGTGTTACTAAAATAGCCACAAATCGACATTATCAAAACGAGGCTCCCTAGATATGCCGAGAAAATAATGACGACGCACGTGCATTCAATATACAGCGATAAAGAGCGCGTACGTTCAACATGCAGCGATAAAGCGAAGTTTTAAGTGGAACAAAAACTACAAGACAAAATTTTGACGCATAGCATCAAAGAGGCCGGCAATTTTTTGGTAGTCATCCATGAAAATTTTGCTGAAGTGATATATTTCAACCATGTCATGTTAATTATATCTTTCCTTTTCTTGTTGAACTCACAGTATCAAGACCCCAACGGAATTATCGTGGACTTGCAGTAGCAACTATTTGATAGCGTATTGTTTGTTTTCAGTTCAAGTGACTTCTACTTTTAAAATGTATACATTCTGCAAGTCCCGCAAATTGCCATGTTTGCTCATTTGGGTGATCTCAAGTGCAATAGTAGACTATAGATGCTGCCTTTAGATTTCTCAGCGAATGGTCCTGCACCACCTGCACAAGTTCACATTACCATGGTTAACTTAAAACAAATACCAGCTCGCATAACCATGATTAACTTAAAAATACCGAATTTTTAACAACACAATTGAAACATATTGTTCTGAACCTAACTGAATATTTGTTCATTGCTTTACTTCAAAGAAATGGATATTTTGTTCACGTTACTGACATGTTCTTCTGTAAATCCGTGTTTGTTTTTTTTTTGTTTGTTTGTTTGTTTTTTTTTTATTTTTTCAATTGTTTCATTGTTTGGTGTAGAATTTGTAAATATTTAAAGGTGCTCTATCTCGAATTTTCTTCGAAAAATCAACTTTAAAACCATTTGGTGTCATTCGCTGGGTCATTAATAATATTTTTAAACAATACACCTTTCAAGCTCAATTGTACTCCAATTCAATGAAATTCTCCTTTAAAACGAAATGCCGGAGGTTTTCTTTCCCACAAATTACCACTATTAATTTTATAGAAAAAGTATTTCGCAGGACTTTGATGATGTAATTCTCAGACACCACTCCAAGCGTCTTCTCACATGACCACTATTGATGTATCGATCAGCGTTTTGGCAACACGATTCGATTCGTGTCAGCTTCGATTAGGCCTATCCTTTCACCTTTCCATCGCTCTGTTTGATCCCCGATAAAAATAGGCTTGGATCTAAATCTCCTGTCGTTTGGAGTTTGATTTCTTCTATAGTTCGCGCAAGATCCTTTGGCACATGGATAAAACAATACATTTTTTTATATCTAGTGGCGTAATGACTAAGAAAATTTAGGTTGATAGGTAGAGCGGTGAGTTTTCAATTATGGAGCCCCGAGTTCGAATCCAGCTGTCTGCAGATTTTTTTATACTTTTTTCTTCGTCTTCAATGGCTATTAGCTACCAAATTTCATTTGCTAGGTAGATGGCAGCTTGTATTTCGTGTAAAAATACAAATGATGGACAAAAAGAAAAGAAAAGAAAAAGAGAGTAAAAGAATCGCCGAGACCTAGGATAGAACTCGGATGTCCTGTACACATACCGCTCAATCACTCTACCTAAATTTTTAAGGTATCTACGTTTTATTGTGTTTTATACAAAAATGTTGTATTTACATCTGAGCAAAATGAAACAGTGAGGAAAATAGATTTGAAAAACGTGACAAACGTTTTTCATTTTTTCCACGGATTTTCCTTAATTTCGGCAATAACTATCTTATTTTAGGTTCATTGTTTGTCTGAACCGCCTTCCGTTACTAATCCAAAAGTGGTCATTATAAAAATTATGCGTTTCATTCCATTTTTTTTTCATTTATTTTTTCTTTTTTTTGCAATTTGACCAAGCGAGGGACTGCAGCTTTAATACAATGCAATATTTGTATTTTACTGACTAAAAAATTACAGATAGTATGATTTATCTAAAGAAAATACAGCAACTTCGTAATAAGGTCATAATTATAGTCATTTTTATTGCAAGATGAAAGTGTTTATTTATAATTTTTTAAACAATTTGTAAACTTCAACTTTAAATTGATGCAGCCAAAAAAATTAATCCTGTTCACTGTTGACTCGTGCTGTCAGAGTTTATTCCCTTTGTTGGAGAACGTTGTTCTCAGCCATCTATTGGCATTCTGTCAAATCAGGCTGTTTTCATGTGTGATTTTTATCATAATGAAAAGAAAATGATAGCAAAAAAGTTAAACGCTTTGAATGCAAAAACATATTAGATAAATAAACACACACAAAAAGAAATCAGATTGGATACCTAACTAAATATATAACAAAGGACAAACGTTCCTTTCAAAAAAGTATTTGAGAAAAAGTTGATAGAAGTGACAGCTGGTTTTGAACCCACACCGTAGTATACATTTATGACTGTATTCGTGTACGAGCGGCTAACCGATTGAACTAAGGCGTTCGGTTGAAAATCTATACAAATTACAACTTATTTATCGGGTCCTTCAAGGGGCAGTAACCCAGTATATCGGGTCCATAGAAATACCGAAACGCATGAGTATTTCATGATCGGATGTTTTCAACAGAGACGTTCACGTGGGATTGGGTTAAGTGCTGGATTTGATAACTTCCAAAGCTTGCCGATAACGTTTAATAGATAATATATCGACATTCTATGTACGTCTCGGTTTTTGTGCATTCCAGTATTTCTATGGACCGTGGATAATCTGGTAGTCACGTGATCGGGGGCGGTCAGTTATTGGAATTGGAACGACATACAAATGCGGTCAATTTTGCGATATTTTTGCTCGCAAAGGAGAAAATATTTAAAAAATATAACTTGCAAGGTGAACGTCAATTATTGACTTACAAAGCAGTCAGTTCTACACCAATATGTCGAAAATGTTCTAATTGTTAGCCTCTCACATCCTACATGTCTAAATCGAAAAAAGCATTCCAAAGAAGGCCGGCTTCAAGAGCCGGCCTTCAATGAAATTGAATGTATTCGTTAAAGGGGGACGAGCTAGGCTGTCGAAAATGCAAATGGCACAATAATTACAAACCAGAAATAATGTATGAAATTACCAACCCGAAGGGGTAGATCACTTATCTCCATTCTTAGCACTCACCAAGCTTTATAAGTTTTAAAATCCAAGTCAATGAATAACATGCTGTCAGTTTTGTTTTGTCCTTGTTTTTGTTTTGTAACGGTTGAATATGCCCAACCTTCAAAAATCAATTACGTCAGAGGTACGTCATCTGTGCTCAGCGAGATTCAACACACCGTACAACCGGCTGCGTCGAAAGTTTGAGAAGACAGATTCGGCATCTGATGTCATGTGCATGTTAGGTCAAATGAATTTACTTTTATAAATAAACGAAAGGATCTTTGGTATTCTATAGTTGATAAATACGCGAAATAATGTTCAGTGCTTGTACAAAATAAATTTTTTCACGTATCCCTCGCAAATAAGGTAACAGTCATCGAAACAGCCGGTTGTACGGTGTGTTAATACCACGGAGGTGTGTATCGTTGACCTTGACGGTGACCTTGTCTCGTTTTGAAGTAAAAATAGAATGTGCATACACACTTGTATAGGATTGATCTACAGCAAAGGAAAGATGGTTATTCGCCGTGATTGAGGTTTTTATGCGATGCAAATTGTTTTTCCATGCACAAATATGAGTTCCCGAACAGTTCGGAAGCATATAAACCTAGCACGGACCCCTTTAAGATGTTTATTTTATTGGAATTACAGTCAATGGTTCCCCGTTTCATTGTTGATTTCGTATGCACGTCATGCTTTGGGTTCGAGAGTATCGTTACTAAACGCTTTTGGTTCGAGTATTGTCACCAAAACGCTTCGGGATTGAGAGTACTGTTAATAAAAATAACAAACACTAAATGTTTGAGCGGGGTTTTAAGACTCCAAGGACGACCCCCGGAGGCTGTTGTGTGCGGGGGTGGGGGTCTTAGATGAAATAACCTAATTGGTCCTAAGAAAGGTCACAGAAGATGACCACTAACGAGTGATCGTAAGATGTTACTAAAAAAGTTTAAACATTTAAAAGTTTAGTCAGATTGGTTTTCATGGTATTTGTATTATCATTATCATTATTTGTAGTAGGATATATTCCGCCTTCGCGATGTATAAACCGATCGCTGACTGTGCTTACTTACTCCCCCTCCCCCAAACAATCATATTAGTGGGTTGTAAACTTTTGTTGTTTTTTTTCTACTTGATTTTAAAGAATTTTCTTATGATTTCTTCAAGTCCGATAAGCACCTTCCTCCCTGCCACGCCCACTTTTTTTGACAAATGTAAAAATGTGTGAATAAATTTTTGAAAGAGAGACTCAAAGAACATTCCTGCAAAGTCTAGCTAAAATTGGCCCTATGATTGATTTTTAAAGAATTTTCTTATTTCTTTAAGTCTGATAAGCCCCTTTCTCCCTGTCAAGGCCACATTTTTTGACAAATGTATAACAACAAATTCGCCAGGCAAGCTTAAACACAGGGGTGGTATTTTAGGCCAGTCACTTTAGCCGAAAAATAGGCCCAACCCACCACTAATTCTAACAGAAACGAAACTAACATTTTTATAATCTACAACCATCTACTCATTCCAGAAAAAAAGTCCTCAAATGTTACTCGAGGGGAAATATGAAAAATATCGATCTAACGAAGAGACCCCTACAACTAAAGCCAAAAGAATATTTTTCCGTGTAGGCTTAGAAACCCATCTTTTAAAACCAAATATGTTGTTGCGGATGAAACATATTATAGATAACGTAATATTAGGGGTTTATAAAGTAAAAAAACATAGACTTTGATATTTTCTTTATTTCAATTAGACATGTAAAATGAATTTGCAGGTGAAATTACCCCACCCACTCATTTACTAAGTTTAACTTATCAAATACATTTAAACCGACATCTGAACGTAAATATTATACTTCCCATTCTAAAGCTGCTGCAGACGACAAAAACAATTTGCAAAAAGATCGGATTTGTGTACATTATAACAAAGAAAATATTGACACAAAAGGATAAAAATCTGATTGTCATCATTTTCATCTTTTGCAGTTATTTTACGATTCGATTCTCTTCACAGACGTCAAATCAATGACTGTTTTTCATTACTGATTGGTTTTTGCAATTAAGAAAGCCACTGGCCAATAATGCATATAGGGAATACTTTTATCCAGATAACCATGACGTAATTTCAGACAAACAATAGTATCTCGTAGGTGCTGTCATAAAATCTCGTAACTACGGCTTGAATCAACGGTAAACCAAGTCTATTTTTAGCACAAAATTCATTTTTATCACTTTGTAATGGATTTCGAGTCATACTAATGTGACCAGACAGTGCGTACACACAGCCTGATCTTGATCTAGATCTACAGTGTGTTTGTATTAAATGTTATAAAGACTTTTTTTCAAGATACATGTTCATAATTATGGATGTCACTTATAAATTCAATCCATTTCGAAATCTTCATTAATTAAGAGCACATTAGTGCAGCTTATACCACGACACTCTCCACAACCCACTGAACAGGACAGAACATGTTTCCTACATGTGCACCTTTTGGAATCACAATTTAGTTTGCAATTACAAGTAATCATTTTAAGCAGGCGTTCGGGTGCATCAGACAAGACAAGCAGACTGGATTTAATTTGTTGTTGATTTTGTTCCAGCCCCATTCAGTTGGTTCTATAGTATTTCCTAAGCACATTTATACTTGAAGATAGGCTCTAAAACTGTGGTATCTGGCAGCAGCTTCAGTTAGCGGAAGACTTTTAACTTGTACAAATGTGGAGCTTGTTTGTGTCTTATAAATAATTTTTTGAAATCTTATGTCATTCAAGTGTTTTGTGGTTTCTCCATTGTAAATATGTACAAATATCCTTTCTCCATTTTCTATAACACTATGAGAAACATCTTCGAGAAAGAGAGAAGAGAAAGTTGGTATTTGATCATTTGGTTATTGGTTGCTTTCTTAAGGAGAACCCCTTTACCAACACCATAATCATACATGTGAAGTGGTGTCACAACCAGAAAATGCATCTATGATCTACAAATGTCGAATCCTACAGTTCTTCTGGTTTTGTGAATGTCCCATATTTTCCTTCTCTTTGTTCCACTTTTTACGTCTGATGTGTAGTAAATGTTAATGTCATTACAATCAGCATGGTAATGCGCCCGAGAAGGGCTTATCAGTAAAATTGGCCATTCTTTTCAATTCAAGGGCAGATAATTCAAACATGAGAAGTTATCCAAATTATGCTTCCACACCCAGACACCATAGAGATTCATTGTAGCTAGTTTGATTTAAATCTGGTCGAAACTGTAGGAGTTGCGGCACGAGAAAATGTGCATTTTTCAGAAAACGGGCATTTGTCCTTACATTCAAGGGCAGATAATTCACAAACGAAAACAGTTATCTAAATTCCGTAAGCGGTGTGCACAACTAGACACTATGGATATTTACTGTGGCTAGTTTGATAAAATTCTGATCAAAACTGTGGGAGGAGTTGCGCACACAATGCGCATACAATGAAATGGGTATTCTTTTTTTATTCAAGGGCAGATAATTCAAGAACGAAAAAAATTATCTGAATTCCGTAAGCGGTGTGCACAACTAGATACCATAGAGATTCATTGTGGCTAGTTTGATTAAATTCGGGATGAATCTGTAGGAGTTGCGCAGACGAGAAAATGGGTATTTTTGAGAAAATGGGCATTTTTCCTTAAATTCAAGGGCAGATAATTCAGAAACAAAAACAGTTATCTAAATTCGGTAAGCAGTGTGTACAAATAGACACCATGGCAATTTATTATGGCTAGTTTGATAAAATTTTGATCAAAACTGTAGGAGGAGTTGCGCACACAATACGCACACAATAAAATGGGCAATTTCTTTATTCAAGGGAAGATAATTCAAGAACGAAAAGAGTTATCTGAATTCCGTAAGCGGTGTGCACAACTAGATACCATGAAGGCAAGTTTGATCAAATTCCGATCAAAGTTGTAGGAGAAGTTGCGCACACAAGAAATTGCTAACGGACGGACGGACGGATAGACGGACAGACGGACGATCGGGCCATAACAAAATACGACTCTTCGGGCGTATAATAACAAAAAAGCATGTGTGGACTTCAAATCAAGTGGTTGGGGGCGAGTAAAGGATGATTTACTCGCAAATTGTGTAATTCCGATTTGAATAATCTATATCTGACAGATGTAATAATAGTATAGTCAAATTGAGCTTCCGTACTTTTAAAAATCGATCGAAGATAATTCTATTTAAAGCGAAATTATTTTTACTTATTCGTTATATCTATCATTTTGAATTTTTATTTATAAGGAATACATTTATCAATTTTCATATAAAATTCAATCAAATTAAAAATGATATGTGAAAAGTATAGTGTTAGAGAAGCACGTGGTACTCGAGATAATGTATGGTGGTTAGGATGGACCAGTGTATTACGATCATATCAAGGCATCTTTTAGCGTGATTTAACACCATTTCCCCCCAGATTTGCTCTGAGGACTTTTGATATGTTGATCATGATATAAAAGACTTTCGTTCAGTTACAAAATTATTTCTGTTAGAATTAGTGGTACCCTAAATGCTAAAGTGACTGGCCTATTTACCAACCAGTCTATATCTATGTACATTATATAACTTTGAAATAACACAACAATCAACGTGAGTGGCCGAAAAATGCGTCTCGTTAAGAAATGTTGGTGAATTTTGGTGAAGAAGGCCACTGGAATCTGCGTTTGTCTTCGTCTGACATAAAAAGGATATCAATGTCGGAGATTGTCGGAGACATCCGACTGAACGAAATAATTCTTTGGGTCAATCTGATTCAATCGATTGTGGTATCTTATGACTTCTTCATGACCTGTATACCTAATAGAAGTAATCCCTATTAGATGGCTTTTTTACCATGGGCTGAACTGAAATCTCAGTTTTCGAAAAATCATTTATCTGGCCCTCTTTTCCAATCCAGACTCACTACATGTATGTGAAATTATTATCTAGTTTGGGCATATTTCTATGTTCAAAACAAACAGAAAGTCAACAAGAGAGCGAAATATCATGAACGAGACGATATGATTTATAGATCTATAAAATTATGAAGCGAAATAATCAAACATAACAAATTGATAATCGATATCTTTATTTAAGTGTCTTCCTGGTTGTAGGCTTTGAAAAATGATTGATAGAATTTGGGGTTTCTATAGTTTTTTTAAGACATCAAGAAAACTCTGCCCTCTATTACAATTCATAGCACTTATTTTTTATTTTTTTTTATCGTTTCATTCTTTTGGACGACGAACGCCAAGCAAGCAGCTGTGCTTTTGAATTTCAGTCCGTGGGCGAGTATAGCTCACCATGCACCCACTAAGGAATCTAAGGGAGTTGTATGAATTTGTTCATTGGAGCCACCCTGAATAAGAATCAAGATGTCAACATCCGCTATCTTTGGATGCTCTCCCCATTTCGAATGGCTGTCAAGATGGCGGCCACGAAAAAAAGATAATTTGACTTAAGTACTAGTATTCAAATATCGTCGACTATTGCCTAGCACATTAAACAATGTATGTGAACCCCTGTAATCTGATTGTTGATTTTAATTGTAGATATCGACCGACAAATGAGACAGTAGACCATCCTTTAGTGCATGAACGCGTAAGAAGTGCCCCTTGCCCGAAAATTAATGATTTAGCCGCAAAATACGTAAGGTAAGACATACATGTACTTCCTGTCTATTTGTTTGTTTCTAAATTGAAGAAGCAAATAGTGGAGAAAGTGTTCTCATCTTTAAAATTCAATGTACACAATACAAACTTGTAAATGTTTAAGAAACTATATTGGGGATTTCTAACAGCTTACTGACATTTTTCGGACAGTGGATGCAACTTCCAATTTCATAGACTGTCAATTGGTCTGCTGCGAATGAAAAATGCCTTCTTTGTCATTTGTATCCTCAACATTTCTAACCTAAAATATGTATTTGTCTTTATCATATGGACTCATAATTTCACGCCAAGCTTTAAAAGACCGATTGGCCTATAAGATCTTTGTGATATTACGGACATATTCTGTCTCTACAATGCATTTAATGAGCAGGCTACTTAGTTAATTGAAAGTTAGATGTGAGAGCATTCACATTCAACGTTTTTTCCTTGTTTTTTTTTTTTTTTTTTTTTTTTTTTTGTTAAATGTTTTCATTGAAAGACGTTACTTTGAAACTGAACATTACCTACGACCGACTAACTTTGCTTAAGTATTGAAAGAGGCATGTATGAATTGCATTATGTTTCAGACCAACCAATATTTGCTTGACAGACGTGTGCATTTGTTATGATGTAAACAGTCCCTGCAATGTATATGTATCGGTTGATTCTCTTCCTCTATGCTCTGTGTAGGGCAAACGGTAAGTCATGACCCATTTCCAAACAATACACGTAGCAGACAAAAATATACTTTTCACTGATAATCTTAAGCAGTGACTGGTTAAATTAAAATGAATCTACGATTAAAATTTAACACATCAGTTGTTGTTGTTGTTTTTTTAAATTTAGTTCTACCTGTTATGAAAATGTATTAAGTTGTTTTCTTTCAGCTTTCTTTCTATATAGATTATTTTGGGTTTTTTATTTACAATCATATTTCAAATAAAGACGAATAATGAAATTTATATTTATAATTGCATAATAATAGAGTTTTCCTCCCTTCTATACCATATTTCTATCATACGATGCTATTCATAACTTATTTGAAATGATGCGTATTGGTCAAATTAATAGCACCAATAAGATAAAGAGCATTTCAAGATAGGTGCCTATCTTAGGTCGAGATAACGAAGGTGAATTGAAAGGGGGAACGATTTTAACCAGTTAAACGTGTCGTAATTTCGGACAAATATTAACATTTTCGTTAGAGTTGTTATAAGACTTCGTAATTACGGTTTGAATCAAGCCGTAGTTACGAGATTTTCTAATGACGGTTTAGTTAACCAAAGTTAATTTAGCATAAAATTCATTGATATTGGACCCCTTTCCAAAACATCTCAGCGTTAAATCTTCGGAAAAAATAAAAGAAAGGGAAGTAAACACAAATTCTCCCCTTTCCTAAATATTTTCCACCATATCATAAAGAATTTTTGTTCTGACAGTAAGATTTATCTTGCTGCATGTATTACCTTTTTAATTCGAACATGTCCAAACTGTGTTATTTGGGAAAGGGTTAAGATACTTTTCGATCCTATTTTAGGATCCGGTCTAATAGATAAATCAGGCATCAGAGTAACCTCAAGTTCCACCCACATACAGGATGGTACTACTCGATGGGGCCCAGATCTAGCTGTGGATGGAGATGCAAGACGAAACCCAAATACGTGCAACTGTTGTGCTGCTACTCAGAGAACAAACGAGCCTTGGTACAAGGTGGACCTAGGACGGATGTATAGCATACAGTTTGTGGATGTGATAGGCAGAGAGAGTTCTCGTAAGTCGAATTTGTCTGAGTAATTTGATACAGATGTCTATTTAACCCTATACTTAACTATAAAACTTCTGAAGTTGTTTGGTTAAAAAGCCACGTTTTGATAATTTAATGGAAAAAATGTCCGTTCCTTAAGGGACTCATTTTCCACCTCTCCTTCAAACCGAGTTTGAATTTGTCACGTATTAATAAAGCCATGGACCTTTTCTGAAATTGTTGTGTCACGAGATTCCTTGTTGTAATAAAACCTGTACACGGACATCAGATGAAGTTTACCAAATAAATTTCAGAAAACCTGCAAAACATGAAAGTTACGTATAGAATCAACAGTCATACTCAGAATGATATGTTTACTAACAGTGCCGCTGTATATGTAGTTTACCACAACCTATCTACATCCGTGCTTGGACAGTACATGGAACTTAAACTGGTCGGAACCACACAATTCTTCGTCATATGTGAACTCTATGTATATTCTGGTAAATATCACATTTATTTTCTCATAATTATGTCTTATCAATTAAATGTATATTTGATTGTATCTGTCTAGACTATTTAGCTGTAATGACGACAAATGAACAGTCTATATAGTGTACGGTTAGGGTCAAATGTATTTTATCTATCGTCTGACGAACATTACTAACGGAGTTTAGCAAGAATGAGCATATTCTCAATTTACCCTTTTCGAAAACAGTCCACAGAATTTAGGTTTTCAATAAAAAAAATTGATAGACCTTTATCGCTACGGTTCGTTGGATCGATTGATTGGGGTTTAACGCCCTTGGAAAAGGGCTTATTGATTTTTTTCTATTTTCATAGAATGTGGCGATGGACGCTATGGACGAGATTGTACTACATGTGGTGCATGTTTGGATAACGCACGATGTAACAAAGAGGACGGAGCCTGTACGTCATGTGCGGCTGGATATAAAGGGACAAAGTGTGATCAAGGTATGGTTTTGTTTGTCTCCTAAACTTTGAAATAACCATGCATATGAGTTATTATCTTGAGATTAAAAGTACGAGCCACGTCCTGATCAGGCTGCTAAATATAATAAGTGTCTATCGGGTTGAGTCTTGAAATTGATGCTATCGGTGATGGCCATTTATATGAGCTTGGAATTTGCCTATACCGCGAGAAAGTACACATGACAGATCAATACTAACGAAGAATACTTTTGAGGATATCATGCGTCCCTTAACAGCCAGAAGTGGCTATCAGCAGTTAAATTTTAACTGCTGGTAGCCACTTCTGGCTGTCAAGGGACGTATGTTGCCTTATGGCTGAATATCGACTATCGACTAACTTGCTCACATTAACATTCTGATCAAGAACTGTATGACTCATCTGTAACTTTCTAGAATTATACAGGTATCAGTTATTACAAGAATGGTCCTGATCAAGATTGACTTAGACACAGATTGATCCGGATCAATTTTGCAATCAGATCATGCCATTAACGGCCATTATTCTAGAATCCCAGAATAGGTGCGCGTATTTGAAAAAAGCTTAGCGAAAAAAAATCATTTTATATTTATTTCAGATTGTACTCCTGGTGAATATGGACCAGACTGTACAGAGAGGTGTGGAAACTGTAAGAATGGTATTTCAACGTGTAACAGATTTGATGGATCTTGTACCGAATGTCAACAGGGTTTCATGCCACCACTTTGTAAAGGTATGCTATATATATGATAGATAAACAGTAAACAATGGCGGATCAAAAGTTAGACATACGGATGCTATAACTTGTTTCTTGTGACACGCGCCTAAATCACGTGCAAATGGACAAGCGCAGAACAGAAATCATTCGAAACTGTGAAACTATGTCATTTCTCATCTCCTTTCACTGTAAATGATATGAACTGTATAAACTGTATTCAATATATAACATGAATTTAATTGTGGATTAAAATTGTGTGGAAAGGACATTGTGTGGCATGTAAGAAAGGTAATACACGCAGCTCACACAACAGATCATGTACTGACCAGGAACATGGTTATATGACCCCTGACCCCACTAAGCAGTGTTGATGCCATTTAAAGAAAGTCGGTCTAACCAAATGCTTGCATGTTTTAATGTCCCTGATAGAAGAAGCTTTAGAACACTTTGAAGCAAAATGATAAAACGTTTCGCAATCTCCTTTTCCCTCGCGTATTTCATTTTCATAAATATATTTTTTCTTTAATCAGGAACATTGATTCTGTCGACTGCAATGGCTTCCAATTTTGACTGGTCTCAATAGTGCTTTTTAGGGGAAAGAGAATATGTATGTGGAAAATTGGATGGTATAATCCAAAATAATACGCACCGACTACGAAAGTGTTACCTGACAAAATTTATGTGAAATGCTAGCATGATCATCATTATCCATAATACAAACACGAATCTAACCACATTATTCATATTACGATTATTCATATCACAAACATAGATCTTAACCATTATTATTCATATTACACACATAGATCTTAACCATCATTATTTATATTACAAAGTAACATAAATCTTAACCCCCATCATTCATAATACAAACATCGATCTTAATTTCATTATTCACAATGCAAACATAATCTTATCTTCACTATTTATATTGCAAACAAAAATTATCTTAACTTAGCTACACATATTACAAACATAGATCTTCTCCTCACTATTCATATTACAAACAAAGATCTTAACCTCATTATTCGTTTTATATACACATAATCCTAACCTCATTATTTATTTTTCGGTTTTTCGGATGAGACTTGAAACCGTGTCCATATAACCTTAGCTGTCTTGCGGGACATAAAACGCCATACAATCATTATTCATAAAACAAACAAAGATCTTAACCTCATTATCCGTATTACAAACATAAATCTTAACCCCGTTATTCATATTGCAAACATAAAGGATGGGTTGCAACAAGGAGTCAAAAATAGATTTTCTTTAAATTTTGTGGATTGATAGGGTTACATAATATCTTTAATTTGTATGTGTAAAAAATCTGGTTTCGGCTTATTTTCCGAGATATGGGTAAACAAAGTGGGTGGGGTAAGATGGACTGAAACACAGTAGGGGTCATTCTAAGTCGCTTATCTTTCTTATTTTTAGCCCAAGATGCGTGAAAATCTGTATGCGTGTCTTGTGATATATGCGTTAAACATCTATAGGCTTACATCTGATATTCCATGAATATCTTTACCGTAATATTTATTCTTCTTTCATTCGCAAAATTTCGCTATTTTTTAACGACCAACTTTACCAAACTATCCCCACACGTTTTATTTGAAACCCGATTTCTATGAAACTTTACAGATGTATTATCCAGATATTTTTATAACTTTGTGTGAAATTTGATAGACAAGAGTTTTTACCTCATTATCCAAATTGCAAACATAGATCTTAACTTCATTATTCATATCAATTACAAAAATAATATCTTGTTCATTATTTATATTACAAACATATATCTTTACATCATTTTTCATTTGTTAGAAAGTGAACAACTTTGTGCCAGCGCTTAAATGCATGTCCTTTTGGTGCTAGATTAAGTTTTTTTGTGTCCGGCCTTATAAAGATCATTTTGACGAAACCAGCCATTTCTCTACTAGATTTACAACAAGCATTTCCTATCTTTGTAGTATTTATTTGGTAGTTCGGGTTTGAATTAGCCTACAAGATAAAGTTTCAATTTTAAAGGACAACCCCTTTCGAAAAACACAAAATTTGGATCTGTCGAATCAACAATATTTGCCGTCGATAATATTGACATGACTTTAAATAAATGACGGGATGGCAAATACTGCAGAAGAGAAGAAACTGCTGTTAAACAGATTTCCATCATTTTCATATATTTTGTCAAAATGTTTATCCCTTTAGTTCGTTGAAACGTGTCAATGTTCGGAAAATGTGTTATTGGCGTTTTTATATCCCCACAGAATGTGAAGCTGGACGCTATGGACAAGATTGTACTACATGTGGATCATGTTTGAATGGTGCAGCATGTGACAAAAATGACGGAACCTGTACGTCTTGTGCCGCTGGGTATAAAGGGACAAAGTGTGACCTAGGTATGGTTTAATCTGCCTCCTAAACTCAGAAATAGAGCGAGGGTTTATAAGTTATAATCTTGGAATTGTTGTTCCATTCTTACCACAAAAAGCTTCCAAACTGTCAGACAGATTAGGCTTGAACACTGCGGAGTATCGCGTGAGACTACAATTTCAGAAAATCGTCAAAATATGGTTAATATAAGACCAATATGATTTAAGTTTGAATCAGCTGGTTGTGGTTGATCTTTTAAAAGGTAACTGATAGACTAACCAAAATTTTTAAAAAAACTTAGCATATAGCCAATCCCTGGCTTTTCCCGCCGTAGTTGCTTTCAAATCGGTCATATATTGACATGATTATTGGCATAATTAATTGAAAAATATAAAATAAAATGTGTTACATAATTTCCAGCCATGTTAAGATTTAGTCCATTTGAAATTTTCGGAACCTTGCAATGTCGAGTACAATGAAGTTTTATTTTTTCTTTGCATTGTATAGGTGCTCTAGAGCAGATCTAGCTTGGTTGCCAGAATGGCAACCTTGGGCAACTCCCACAATTCGCAAAAATCCAAGATGGCCGCCAAACGCAGCTGGAAAAATCAACTTTTTGTCAAATTGTCCAACAAAGATGCAAAAAAAATGTCTATTTTGGGGTTTTTGGGTATGCTGAATTCAAATCTGATGATAAATATAGCATTTGGATATCAGAAAAGTACTAAATTAGAGATGGCTGCTGGATGCCATCTTGAAAATCACATTTTTTCTATGTTAGTTTTTATACGGTCTTTAAAAGGCACCTTTTCAGAATACTTTGTAATCCAAATTTACTTTACTTCTCATTTCTTCACATTATCATTTCTTCTTTTCTTTTTTATATCAACCTTGTATAAATAAAATTCGGAAATGGATGTTACATGCCTTATTGAAAATAATTATGGGTTGAAATACTGGTACAAATTGCTGCCAAATTTCGATATTCATGTGTTATTAAATCTCTTTACTTGTTTTAACACATTTGGACTAAATTTGGATATTACATATTTCGTTACTATTCTGATATAAATGATAGTAACATATATGGCAACCAGTTGCCATCTTGGCATAAAGAGCAAATTTTCAGAGAGTTTTTCAAAGTAGGACATCAAATGCCTGAAAATCTGCTCTTTTCGCCAACAATGATATAATGTCAATTAACCTGTGTTAATTTCTTCAATTTAATGACTCTAAAAGTTTTATTTATAAGTGTACTTAGTGGAAAATTCAAATAACATATTGTTAGGTGCTGTTTTTTGGTATTGTTATCTAGGTTTGATTTTTTTGCTTTGGAAAATCAGATTCTGATACACAATTATGTATAGGTTTAGACCTAGATGAATATATAGAATGTAAAACATAGGCTACCAGTTGCCATTATTATTGTTAAATGAAGGCGATGTCTTTGCTGTAGGCTTGAGGTATGTCTGTATGTAACTGAGATTTAATTCAATTATGGCCCCCAGTTACCATGTTGAAATGTAAAGTTTCAGCTGTTGCTGCTGACTAAAGATAAACAGCTTTGGCATTTTGCAATATTTCAGTTTCGGTACAGTTCTAAGCATTTTATCTACATAATTACATAAATTATATAAATTCACGGATAATATATAGAAATTAAAGGTGACTGTCATGCTAGAAGAAAACGTATCATTAAAAGTGTTCCAATATTTATATTTTTGAAATTATTTTCCTTGTGAATATCTTAAGGAGTCGTAATAGATCAATCGTGATTGATGGGCTAAAATTCCTTTGGGAGCTGATCTTTTCAGCTTTCATACCTTTACAATTCAAAATTTATGAAGAAAAAACCCAAATGATCATGGTAAAAACAATACAACTCTTTGAGTTCCATGCATAATGTAATGCTTAGTCTTGTCATACTACAGCCATGAACGAATTTAACAACAACAAGAAACAGTATAGTCGTGGAGGTATCTTCATGAAAAGCAACTGTAGCCCTTTAGATAGCTCCAATAGCATGGAGTAGATGTGCATGTACATAATTGCAAGAAAGTTGTCCCATTCTGTTTCAACATATTTACCCGAATAACGATTCTAAAAGAATACATGTTCTGACAAAGACTTATCATGAGCGCTTTAAAGAGACAATTATACTAATTTGAGTGATCTTGCCTTTTGAAATGTTTATAAATATACACAATATATATTTAAGACAATGTGGGATTTTAGCATATTAATATTTCATTTTTGAGAAATCAATGTAAGTTGGATATGCATGAAGTACATTCATGTCATTTTTAAGACTTTCTGACCAAGCCATTCCTTAAGATGGGTCTGTAAAGAAGAATAAGAATCATTACCAATTTACATGATTTAATGAGAGAACTGCGTATCATTCCGTTAGTTTTAATTTGTTGTTGTTTTCTTCTTACTGATAAACGGTATATCTTATTCAAACGAATCATTAAGACTTAGCCTATCGCACGAAGACTGTAAATATACACAATACATAGGTGATGTACAAAATGGACCTTAAAACAATGAGAGTATAGATTTAGATCAATTCTCGCAATAACTGAAGTGACATTGTATGTGCAATATGTACTGTTTAAATTCAAACATCACTGAAGAAATTTTCCGAAACATGGTGTCCGACAAAAGAAAAATACTTTTGGAAAATTATTGAAAAGTCATACGAGCGAAATATTCTAGTAAAATATACTAATACATTTGATGTAATTTGAAAGGCAAAACCCATTCAGAATCAGATGCAGAAGTGCCTAAGAATCATAGAATGTAAAATCGTTCAATTTTAATCAAGTTGATTTGTATCTTGCAATTTCTGTTCTATTCCCAATAAATGTAAATGGACAACCATTAGTATAAGGTATCCCGATACAATGAAAGCAAAAATGGACATGGTTTCTCTGTGAATTTATATAGACGTCTTGTAGGTAGGGAAACATTTGCATACTCTTTCTATAAAATTAATGTTTTTGGTGGTATCTTACCCAGGTTATCAAATGCTTGTTAATTTTAACCTTCTTAATTTATTGTTTTTGTCTTTTTCATCGAGTAAAGTTTCTTGTAAACAGTGTATCTTCAAGATCAACTATGAACCGGTACTAACAGTTTAATCAAACATGACTGTTTTTGTTTATTTTCTTTTTATTTCTATTAATCAAGTATATTGTAATGGTGCAGAATGATCACATTACATGGTATCTACATCCAATGTTGACTACATAATAATTCCGCTTAAGTTACACACATTTCGTAGATCGGATCTGTGTATAAGATTGACAGGCAAGAAATTTCTGCTTTACGAGCCAACGTTCTATTTGCGATTTGGGTGATGTTTACATTCTATATTTGGATGTAGATCATGGGATCATTTCTTCAAAATTAGGAATAAGCCATAGGAATTAATGATATAAATTCACAATGGTACTTCAACCCACGCTGTCATCTTTTATTATTCAATGTCAGAACTGTGTATATCATTACACAGAGTTGATGGTCGTCTGTTGAAATGATAAAACTGTTTAAATCATATCATCTGTAAAAGTTTCGAAGATGCTCCAAGACTCTCAGATCTATAGAACTGTTTTCAATAGAAAATATAACATTTTGAAGAAATCTGGGATTTGTAAGACTTGAAATTTCCAAAATAAAGTACAAGATAATTATTTCCCTTTATAATATTTAGTACCACTATTTGTTGTCACTTTCATTATGCCATCTGGTGGCCATTTCCCTAATGCAAAACACTTTAGATCAATGTAAAATCCATATAAATATAAAAATGTGTTATTAAATTAATAGAGGGAATGATACAAAAATATCACATATTAGCCGCATTTTCTACAAGTAGAAAAAACTTGTTGTAAGTGAATTAAGCCAGCTATCATTTTCATTATGACGTCTGGCGGCCATGTCGGAATTTTATGTACACCAGATAAATCAAAATTCGAATTTAAGAAATAAAGTGGATTTACCTAATCAAGTGTGTCTTAATACATGAATTCTATGGGCCATGTAAAATAAGGTAGAAAAATGTGATTTTCAAGATGGCGTCCAGCAGCCATCTCTGATTTTAGCATATTTGTGTTATCCAAATGGTATATTTATCAATGGATTTGGATTCAGCATACCAAAGAACCCCTGAATAGGCATTTTTCGCGTCAATTTAGGATAATTTGACAAAAAGTTGATTTTTCCAGCTGCATTTGGCGGCCATCTTGGATTTTTGCGAATTGTGGGAGTTGCCCAAGGTTGCCATTCTGACAACCAAGCTAGATCTGCTCTAGAGCACCTATACATGTACAACGCAAAGAAAAAATAAAACTTCATTGTACTCGACATTGCAAGGTTGTCATATAGGGCATATAGCAGCGTCAAATGGACTAATTGAGGTCATGTGTGATGCACTATTTAAAACATATGGGCCGGAATATTGCTTATCTGCCATGTCTGATGAAGAAAGAACTCAGGCCCGTAGGAAGCAATTTCATATTGGGGTAGCTGAAGCCCCTTTGTCTGAATATTAGGGGGACTAATTTGGATTGTCTCTAATTTTTCAGTTTTAAATTAAAGAAAATTCGGCATTGTTGGCCAACTTGGGGGGGGGGGGGTCTAAGCCCCTCCAGTCCCCCTGTTACTACGGGATTGGAACTACTTTGTTATTCTTCTTCAATAGCTTCTCACAGTTGATGCAAGAATAGTCTTGATCAGGCTGACTGATCCAGATCATTTTTTTTCTACAAAATTTCTGTAAATTTCAAGCTAAAATATTGCGCCTTTTTACGAGAAATATATATTTTTGTGTTAGAATTAAACAAATTGGTGTGGACAACAGTTCAGATTTATATGACATTTGTCATTTCTGTCTCAATTCTAAAGGCGTATTTTTCGCTTATATATGCAACAACTTCAAAGAACTGATAGCATACATGTATCAAGATATACTTTAAAAAATTAAATAGGAATGTTATGTCATTTTAACATATTTATTTCAGATTGTACTCCTGGTGAATATGGACCAGACTGTACAGAGAGATGTGGAAACTGTAAGAATGGTATTACAACGTGTAACAGATTTGATGGATCCTGTCCTGAATGCCAAGGGGGCTATATGGCACCATTCTGTAAAGGTACGCTATATTGATAGATAAACGGGAAATAGTGGCGGATCAATATATATATGCATAGGGATGCTACCCTGTGCTTTACAAAGATTCAAATGTTTATTGATTAAAGGATTAATAGATTGTTCGTGTGACACACGCTCAAATCACGTGCAAATGGACAAACGCAAAACAGAAATCATTCGAAATTGTGACACTGTGTCATTTTTCATCTTCTTTCATTGTAAACTATATAAACAGTAAATTGTATTTGATATATATAACTCATCGGCTATAAAGTGGTAGTTGTATACAAACACTTTACGCCTTGTTGTTGATAAATGGCCCAACACAAACACTTCCTCTTTTGGGAATAAAATAATTAGGACATTAATTCGCTCGTATAGCTTACGATAAATGGTTTGGTAAATGTTAAAACTATGTATTTGGTTTTTAGTGGTTGTATACAACTCTACTTTTATAACCGATGAGTTATAACGTGGATTTAATTGTGGATAAAAACTGAACGAAAACAGCGTGCGCTTGACGTGTAAGAAATTTAATGCACGTAGCTCATCCATCATGTACTGACTGGGAACATTGCCACATGCCCTATGACCCTATTATGTAACGACCATGCCACTTATTCATATATAGTTGGTTTACCAAAATACTTGCCCTGGTTTTATATGAAGAAGCTTTGGTACACTTCGAGGCATTTCCCCCTTTTCCCCCCATGTGTTACTTTTTCGTCAAAATTATTGTTCTTTATATTATGAACACTGATTTTGTTGACTACTATAGCTTCCGATTAAGACTGGCCTAAATAGTGTTGTTGTTGCTTTTTCGAACAGATATTATGTACATGAAAAATTGGATAGTATTATCCAATATAATACGCAATTGCTACTAAAGGCTTTTCTTGACAAAATATATGTGAAAAATCCTAGCATAACGTCTTATAATGCAACAATAAATATTCTCTTTCAGTATGTGTTGATGGCAGATATGGAACTGGTTGTAACAGTATCTGTCATTGTGCTAATGGTCCCTGTAACAAAACAACAGGTGTTTGTCCACCCGGAGGATGTACAGCCGGGTATAAAGGGTCAAATTGTAATATCGGTGAGTTATGCAGCCCTTTCGAAAGATAAACTGATTTTATTAAGCCTAAATAATGTTGACTAAGAAAAAATGAGGGAAAAGAAGAAAATATTGCAGTACGCTTTGCCTTTTGCTCAATGATTTCCAAGCTATAACTGAAATAATTTCTAATTTTAATAGCTTCTTTGTTGTATGCAGATGCTTGCACTCTGAAACAGTATATTTTGTTTTGTTGTGTTATTGTAAAATAATTGGAATCAAACTTATTATATATGTAAACGAATTGAGCAATTCTGATACAACATTTAATGTAACATTCATTCGCTGAAATATCCTTCTCAAGAGAAGGTATTGGACAAAAAAAAATTGAACATGAAGAAAGCATTTGAAAGAAGAATCAATTCTGTTATTTCCTACAATGTTTCTAGAAAACAAATTATTTTTCAAAGACTACTTTTAGGAATTATAACCCACACATAGTCTACTTACAATTTTAGCCATTTCGGATGTCTGGTTATTTATTAACCCATTTCCACACATTGACTCCTCTTGACTCTCTAATTAGGCCTTTGGTAACCATTGTGCAAAATGAAGAAATTATTTGTCACGTGCAATTTCTTCATTGTCCACAATGTTTTCTATCCCCAAAAGACCAAACAATTTAAAATCTCACTGACTTGAAATTGTCGTTTGTAACATCTTTGAAATTAGACAAGTCTAAAATATCTCTGTCTTGTAATAAGTTAACCTCATTTCAGAATGTGATGATAGGACGTATGGTGCTAACTGTGGTGAAACCTGTGGATCTTGTCATAACAATGCAACATGTGACAGATTCGACGGTAGCTGTCCACATTCATATTGTGCGGCGGGGTTTAGAGGGGACAAGTGTAAACAGAGTAAGTAGAAAAACACAAGCAAAGAGGGGGTGATGATGTTTTCAAACCCTAAGTTGTGGGTACTCATTGGAATCGTCTCTTCGAGACGATTCAAATGGGTACACACAACATAGGATTTTGAAACAATTTATTTGTGATCTATAATGACCCCACCCCACTTATCTGTAGCACTGTAAACAAAATCCCTCCATTTATTTATTGTTAATTCCCCCTGCAGTGTCCAAGAAATTGGCTGCAAATTCTTCCATAGGAAAATATCTTTTAAAGGTACTGTCCAACGTCTATAGCGTTATGATATAACGTATGTATTATTGAATTCCAAAATAGGCCAGATGTTCTGTGATAAAAAGCAACTCTAAAACTCCATTTAGCACAACGTTCAACATTTAGAGAACTGCTATGGTCATCTTGGTTCATTTATCAATAATTCTTTATACAGTCACTCCCCAATCCTTTACCAAATCATAACAAATCATTTTGGTAAACGTAGACCTACGTGTCAGAGTAAGGTAAGTAATGTATGTGAAATTAACCTGCAGTCAGTCGGCTAATGGAATAATTACACCATTGGATCTTCATTCAGAAGTTCTTGATTATACTTCAATTTTATTAGAATATCTTTTCAAAAACAAAATTTATCACTGATTGCACTGTGTACGAGGATATGAACTTTTAATCTGTCTAAGCCTACAAAGTCACCGCCTCTACTAACTAATTAAACTTTCTTTATAAATGGAAAAAATCCTTTTATCCGTAAAGTATCAAATAGTTTACCTTTACTTTGAATATTTATAGTTCCATAACCAATAAAAGATTTCCATCTTTATCTAGATTGTACAAGAGGAAGTTACGGTCAGAACTGCAGTCAGCCATGTGGTAATTGTTTTGAAGGAAACGTTTGTGAACCTGTGAGGGGGGCTTGTTTACAAGGCTGCACAGACGGATACAATGGAACACTCTGCACCACAAGTAAACTGAGCTACAGATAAGAATGATAAGAATGAGGGTTATGACTTCAAAATTCAACATATTGATTGCAGCTCTATTTCAAAGCTCATCTAACCTGATGGTGTGGATACTAATTTGAAAAGTTTACTTGGAACAATTCAAATGATTACTCGTGGCATATGTTTGGGATTTAGAATAACAAATTCAAAAATCCTTTTAAGCCCTCTTATCTGTTGGTCTTGGTGTTGCTTTTAAATATTTTTAACAAAACCTGGCAACCAGACTCGAGGCGGTGTCCGAATCCATGAGCTGATTCCAAACAACTACAATGGGATGTGTAACAAACATGGCCGAATTAGCCTCTCTTTGGTCGGTTGGGATTGATCTTTTGGGAAAAAATACAATGATTTTTTAAATAAGTCATACGTCTGAAGAGAGAGAAAAATGAGTAGGGCGGGGGTTCACTGAAAGATTACGCAGAAATAGGAAAGTTATTACAACGTTTCTTACTTACAGCAGAGCTAATATGTCCATTCTTGCTATCCCATAATTCACAATCCCAACCATGAAACATGTATATGATAACTTTAATTGATTAATAAATCTGCTTTTGGACTAAACTGTAGTATTGCGAGTGTATCTCGTGACAGTTAAGCATGTTCCTTAAAGATACATATTTACAGTTACTTTCTAATTTTGGGGGAAGTTTGCTGTAAAAATAACTGTACATAATTAAAATATAGCCTTAAGTTTTTTTCTCTGTGCCAAATTACAGCTCTGTCTGATCTGTATTGGCTTAGATTAGGACGGATTTAAAACTCAATATCTCATCATTTCGTATACACGATCAACCCGCTTTAAATTTTTTACATCCTTTTACAGCGCTGCATGATTATTGATTTAAGTCATTTACTGTATGAATCTTGTATTCTGTCTTATAAAGTCTACAAACGGTGCGACAACATGCTAAAAGCCAACTTTTGTGGATCATAACGGATTTAGGCCTTGGGATACTAATGCCTCTTCAAAACATCTTATTCTGTCTAAAACTACTTTGATGAAAATGTATCCATGTATGATATTTTGAAAAAGGTAAAATATATTTAATTACGTTTAATAACAGAATGCTCAGCCGGAACTTTCGGTAAGAACTGTGAGTCAACATGTGGTAACTGCAGCAATGGGGATGATTGTAGATTTGACGATGGACATTGTTTGAGTGGATGTGAACCGGGCTTACAACCACCCACATGCCTCGCAGGTATATGTACACTTTTATAGCTCGTTATTGTTTTATTTTGCTTATACGGATGATATGGTAATGTCTATAACACTAGTTATAAATGAGTAATTTGACAATGGACGCTGTTAAAGACAAGTTGCAGTAGAAATTGCCAATCGCATGGTATTATTGAATGTAAGCACATTGGAGTGATCATGTTCTTGGAAAGAATGGGCACATCTTTTCTAAACTGTATACATTTCAACTTACTACATACATAGCTGTATCTCCTTACTCTCTGTATATAACATATAACAAAATAGCCCTTGTTCATATTACAATCATCGTCGCCTATTTAAGTAATTGGAAACAACTTATCATTCTTTTTGTATTGATACACTATTTGAAGTGTTACAATTCTTCTTGTCAAACTCCGCATACAATGGTCATTTTATTTTATGCTGATATACTGCTTTTTCCACACCATAATATTATATTGTCTGAAAATGCTGATCTGCCATCGATCTATATGCAAAAATATATTGAACGTCACAGGAATGCATAAATAAGTATACTCAATAGAGAGTGAAATGTAGGCTAAAATTGGTCACCACCTTCAGGGGCGGTATTAACCATAGGGGTCTGTTAGTTGACTCTTAGCACCATAATTATACTCTTAAGTTAAACTTTTCTACGTTCAGTCTGATCAACTTATCACTATCACAAAATATGGAGTAACTTTTTTCCAATAAACATATAATCTGTCCAATGTTTCGTTTACTGAGAGCCAATATATACTGAACAAAAAAAGTTTAGCACGTTTTTTAACACATTATTTTTTCAGTTTATGATAATCAAATGAACATTGCTTTGTGCTGTTCAGTTGTCCCGATCGACAACCATTACGCTTACAGTGCATTTGTAGAGTGAACATTCAGTGTATTGGACAAAGTCCAGATAAACAAAAGTCACGTGTGGCACGTGTGCAGTGACATCGATAATGTCTAGCTTGTCCAAAAACACACGATTACACAGATCTGTTAGCAGAATCAATTTAACTGTTACAAATTCTTTTAAATTGATTATGGGAAGGCGAGAAATGATGACGTAAGTTCGACGTCAGAGAGCTCTTTGCATGCTCCAAGCAGGTATGTCTGTTAGAGATGTCGCTTTGCATTTCAATTGTCTCCAATTGACAATTACGCGCCTACGGCACTTGGTTAATGCAACTTTAGCCACCAACGACCGACCTAAATCTTGTAGACCGTGTAAAACGACGTTCAGGGAGCATCGTTTCACAGCGACGTCTTCACGACGTTTCGAATTCCTGTCTAGTAAGAATTTAGTGCTACTCCTCCAGGATGAAACACAGGGTATACCGTTAGTGACCAGACTGTCCGGAACAGGCTCCACACAACTTGCATCAGGGTCCTCCGATCTTACGCCAAAGACGTTAAGCATCAACAGGCAAGGCGTCAGTGGGTATTGACACATCGATATTGATTCAGGAGACATTGGACTGATGTCCGGACGAATCTCATTTACGTGTCATTAACTGACGGCAGGATTTGTGTTTGGAGAAGATGCGTAAGGCTTGATACCAATAACGTCATCATTGAGACTGTAACGTCGAGTGCAGCGTCATTTTTAGGCAGGAAACAGTTAAACAGACCTCATTTCAGTTAATGGCAACCAAACGGTGCAAGGGCACTGCAATGAAATTATCCAACCTATCACAGGACCGTCTTACAACGACACAACGTTTTGATATTTCAATAAGATAATCACCACCCACTTACTCCAAGGAACATACAGAATGATCTACGCCTGAACTGCTTAATCACCAGCAAAAGAACACACAAAGAACATTGTTGGACGTCAGGCTAGAGAAAGTAATGACGTCTGTAACGTCAATGGCGATGAGCGTCATCTGCAGTATGAATGGGCAAAAATCCTTTCTGTGTGGTCAGGAAGCTTCTCTGCAACATGGGAAGACAATGAATGGCGGTCCTAGCTGCTTATGCTGGACATTCACGTCATTGAAATTTCCTTGACTTTCGATATCTGACCCCTGTGCACTTTAACGTAAGATACCTAACTATCGCTTAAGAATTTTGAAACAAAATTTTCAGGAAGCGCCAGAAAATTGAATTTTCAAACACATTAGAGTTTTGTTTTTATGGATTTTGGAATAGTTTTTGACTAGAGAAGGACATTTTCCAAGTGTGCTAAACTTTTTGTGCACAGTATATTTTTCCTCAACGAAAATTAAATTGTTTGGAGATGGGTAATGCAGCCTCAGTGCTACAATGACTCAAAATTGAAATTTGTTCTAAATTTCTGCTACATTGACATTGTCACGCTCACTCGATTTTAAGATATGAACGGGCTTGAGATCGAACAGAACGTCATTTAAACTGCGTGAACACCAAAGGCGAGTCTAAATCTAACTCTGACCTGTCAGATTGAACGTAGAAAAAAGCCTTGTTTAACCTATAAGAGTAGATGGTGCTAAGAGTCAAATTATAGACCCCTATGGTATTCACAAACCAAACTAATCCAAAGTTTCCCTCTGGAATTACACAACAACCCATCTAATTGGCCGAGACATACGTCTCGTCCAATCAGATCACTTGTAATGTAGTTTTGATTTAGAAATCAAATTCAAAAATGTTGGTGAATACAGACACAGGTCAATATCATAGGACAATACTTAAAAAAGAAGCTCTTGGTCTGGTTTCACATTTATATAACCAATATGGCTGTGATCTATATGTATACACACATAGGACTCTCTCTTGGCATCTTGTTTGTAGAATGTGGAGTAAGGAAATATGGACAAAATTGTACCATGGACTGTGGTCAATGTGCACAAGGGAATGATTGTGATAAAGTGAGTGGTACTTGTGATGCATGCGCAGAGAATTACAAACTACCGTATTGTCAGGAAGAAAAGCAAGGTGCGTATTGAGGACAAAATTTGCTTATTCAACCCCTTCTGAAGAAAGTCCTGCTTTTGTCGTGCCTGATATTTCTCCGTTTCTCTCACACTTTTGTTTGTTATAATTCCATGAATTCCCTGTTGAGGAAATCTTGCGTGTATGCCTATGCATGTTCAATACCGGCACGATATTCATCAACAGCAATTTAGCCGCATCTTCTGTTTGTTAAGGTATTAATCTTTCTTTTTTTCAAACACACACATTAATTTTGATTTAAATAAGCATTGTAGAATGATTTGAAATATATTTTATGAAACAGTGCCTTTAGTGCATTTTCTGGGGGAAGATTCTCCCTTATTACTCTTCTCCCAGTTAGGAACTAGTGAAACCCCCAATGCAAGGAATCAAAGTCAAAACATTTTGATCGCATTTCCGACACTCCGATCTCATTATAGAGAAGTGAAGTGCACAAGAACCGTTGCTCTGCCTGTAATATTTTTTTAGAGTTATTGTCCTTTGTTGATTTTATACTTAATTTTTGTCCTGAGCATAACTCAAAAATGTGTAGGGTAGAATCATGAACCTTCATATGTGGATATAAATCATAATGAATAATTGCAGTGCACTATAACCGTAACTTTCTTTATCATATTTTTAGAGTTATTATACCCCCCAAATTCAATTTGGGTGTATATAGGAGTCAGCTTGTCGGTCGGTCTGTCTGTCTGTCTGTCTGTTGGTCCGTCTGTAGCTTTTTTGTCCACTCTATTTCTCCTAAACTACTGGTCCAATTTTATTCAAACTTCACATGTGAGCGAGCTTATTACTAAGTGGAGATGTGCATGTAATATTTTGGTTACAGTCCAATGATTTTTTACAGAGTTATGGCCCTTGAGTGAATTTTCTTGTCCGCTCAATTTCTCGGTTACTAATGGATGTATTTCATAAAAACTTTACAGTTATGCTCAGTAGCTCTCAAATATATGCATATTAAATTTTGATTATGGTTCATTGATTTTTGACTGAGGAATGACCCTTTGTTGAAAAATGGCATTTTTCGCTATGTTAACATTTGTTGATCGGTTTGTTGATATTTTGTCCGCTCTATTTCTCACAAACTACTGTTCCTATTTTATTCAAACTTCACATGTGAGCTTATTACTAAGTGGAAATGTGCATGAAATATTTTGGTTGCGGTCCAATGATTTTTCACAGAGTTATGGCCCGTGAGTGAATTTTCTTGTCTGCTCAATTTTTTAGTAAGTAATGGATGGATTTCATAAAAACTTTACAGTTATGCTCAGTAGCTCTTAGATATGTGCATATTAAATTTTGGTAATGGTTCATTGATTTTTGACTGAGTAATGGCCCTTTGTTGAAAAATGGCATTTTTCGCAATTTTAACTTGTGTTGATCGGATTGTTGATATTTTGTCCGCTCTATTTCTCACAAACTACTGTTCCTATTTTATTCAAACTTCACATGTGAGCGAGCTTATTACTAAGTGGAGATGTGCATGTAATATTTTGGTTACAGTCCAATGATTTTTTACAGAGTTATGGCCCTTGAGTGAATTTTCTTGTCCGCTCAATTTCTCGGTTACTAATGGATGTATTTCATAAAAACTTTACAGTTATGCTCAGTAGCTCTCAAATATATGCATATTAAATTTTGATTATGGTTCATTGATTTTTGACTGAGGAATGACCCTTTGTTGAAAAATGGCATTTTTCGCAATGTTAACATTTGTTGATCGGTTTGTTGATATTTTGTCCGCTCTATTTCTCACAAACTACTGTTCCTATTTTATTCAAACTTCACATGTGAGCTTATTACTAAGTGGAAATGTGCATGAAATATTTAGGTTGCAGTCCAATGATTTTTTACAGAGTTATGGCCCTTGAGTGAATTATCTTGTCCGCTCAATTTATCGGTAACTAATGGATGGATTTCAAAACAACTTTACAGTTATGCTCAGTAACTCTCTTTTATGTGCAAATTAAAGTTTGGTTATGGTTCATTGATTTTTGACTGAGTAATGGCCCTTTGTTGAAAAATGGCATTTTTTGCAACATTAACATGTGTTGATCGGTTTGTTGATTTTTTGTCAGCTATATTTCTCATAATCTACTGATCCAATTTTATTCAAACTTCACATGTGAGCTTATTACTAAGTGGAGATTAGCATGTAATATTTTCGTCGCGGTCCAATGATTTTTACAGAGTTATGGCCCTTGAGTGAATTTTCTTGTCTGCTCAATTTCTCGGTAACTAATGAATGGATTTCATAAAAACTTTACAGTTATGCTCAGTAGCTCTCAAATATATGCATATGAAATTTTGGTTATGGTTTATTGATTTTTGACTGAGTAATGGCCCTTTGTTGAAAAATGGCATTTTTCGCAATGTTAACATGTGTTGATCGGTTTGTTGATATTTTGTCCGCTCTATTTCTCACAAACTACTGTTCCTATTTTATTCAAACTTCACAAGTGAGCTTATTACTAAGTGGAGATGTGCTTGTAATATTTTGGTTGCAGTCCAGTGATTTTTTACAGAGTTATGGCCCTTGAGTGAATTATCTTGTCCGCTCAATTTCTCGGTAACTAATAAATAGATTTCAAAAATAAATTACAGGTATGCATACTAGCTCTTAAAAATGTGCATATTAAATTTTGGTTATGATTCATTGATTTTTGACTGAGAGATGGCCCTTTGTTGAAAATTGCCATTTTTTGCAACATCAACGTGTTGATCAGTTTCTGAATTTTTGTCCACTCTATTTCTCATAAACTACTTGACCAATTTTATTCAAACTTCACATGATAGCTTATTACCAAATGGGGATGTGCATATTTTTTTGGTCACGGTCCATTGATTTTTCACAGAGTTTTGGCCCTAGAGTGAATTTTCTTGTCCACTCAATTTCTTTGTGATTATTGGATGGATTTTTAAATGTATTTTTGACTGAGTTATGGCCCTTTGTTGAAAATTGTCATTTTTCGCAACATCAGTGTGTGTTGATAAGTTTGTTTGTTTTTTGTCCACTCTTTATTTCATAAACTACCTAATCGATTTTATTCAAACTTCACATGTTAACTCATTACTAAGTGGAAATGTGCATATTATATTTTTGGTCACGGTCCATTGATTTTTCATAGAGTTATGGTCCTTGAGTGAACTTTCTTGTTTATATTGTTAAACTCATTTCATGAAATATTTAAGATACAATGTTCATATACTTGAAAACTTTTCTCATTCAATTTATCATTTTTCAGTTTTTTACGAAATGTCAAAATGCACAAACACAGCGCTTTTGGGGGGTATGATCACTTTCAGTGATATTCTAGTTGTCCTCTGTTGATTTTCTACCCCTGGTCCATGGAGAAAAGCCTACATACACTAAAGTGCACATTTTTCTTCAAAAAAGCTGTGTTTAATTAATCGTACAAATATCAATATTTTCTTCTTTTCCCACAGTGGCTGATCCTGAACAACAAGGTGACTCTTCTTTAGGCGTAATCATAGGAGCTGTGGTCGGTGTTGTTGTTGCTGCTGTTGTAATCATCGTCATCATCATTTTTGTTAGACGAAGGTAAATTTCATTTATCATTTTCTCATTCACGACTCGTCTTAATGTTCTGAATAAAAAATAAAACGTCGGTTTCCTTGTTTAACATCTTTCGAAGAGAGGTCTTTTTCCAGTTAGTATTATTATAAATTTCAATAATAAAGTTGCATTTGCTACGGCCCATGACGAACATAAAAAAGAACAACATGGATCTTGACCAGACTGTGCGTATGCACTCTAACCTAGATCCATGTTGGTCTCAAACTTCATAAGCACCTTCCTCTACATCCTGGTTCAAATATGAATTCTATCTTTCAGAAGAAAGAACAACGGACCACTAGAGAAGTTTTCAGGTGGCGACGATGTGCTCGTCCCCGAAAGTAAACCTGTTACTGTAGGCCTACCAAAGCCAAACCCAGGTATAGACCAGTCACCATATTATGACTTATTATTTACAAATTGTTAGTAATTATGGATGGAGCGTTCATAATTTCATTACAATTAAGCACGCGTTGGTTAGAATCTTGCAGGTGTGAGATGTGAACCATCGCAAGCTAAAATGATAATAGTTTGGACTTCGGTAATGTGTTGTTTACATTCCAATTGATATATTTTGCAAACATGTGCCATTATGTCTCGACCGAACTATACAGTTTTCACTTCCAACCCTTTATCATACAGGCCAAGGTTTTGACATCACTGAATTACTTGGGAAATCATTGAGGCAAAAGAGCAAATTGCTGATGATCTCAATATTTTCTGTGCTTTATTGGACACGAATGATATCTTTATCAATATCAATATGTCGTCTGCAGCAGCTTTCAAATCGGAATTCTCCAAAGTTTTGCCGTTTGAGAAAAGGGTTATAATAGAGTTATGGACAGAAATAAGATTCAATACATTCAAACTGTCCATCCAAATTAAAATTTTGTGCTAAGACAAGTCATGCTACGAAAGAAAAAAAATATGCTCTTGTGCTTTTTGAGAAAACTAGCTCATTTCATAAAGTGTAAAGAAATATGTTTGGGCTTCTCAAGCAGGGTAACAGATAAGTAGCCATTAAAACATTCTAGATTTGTGTTTTCAAATCAAAACCTTGTGTTGTGGTATTCATTTGAATCGTCTCGATGAGAGGACTTTAATGAGTACCCAAAACAAAGGGTTTAATTTGTTTGATTTATTATACAGAATATTATTTTGCATTTAAAATTCACATTATTCAACAGTTCTATCGGTTGTAACAGTTTCATAATTTAATACAATTTCTTTGCCTAGAAAAAAGGATATCAATTTTGTTAACACCTTAGTATGCTTTGTGTAGAAAATTTCTAGTTACCCAAACAGAATGCAATGAATTTAGATTGTACCTATAGAGCAATGTAACTTTATTTGTCACTACCTGACTAATTGTTATTACACAGTAGCTGTAATCACATTCAACCGATCCCGTCGTATAAAAAATATCGTTTTTTTCTTTTTTCTTTCTTAGTTGCTGCGAAGAAGGAAAGCAAAAGGAAAACTGAAGAAGTCCCAGTCGCCCAGGCTGTTCATGCTGAACCTGACCCCGATGCTGATGACAGTACCAGTATTTACTATAGCTTCCTGGCCAATAAAACAGACCTGAAGATCTGTCAGCTCTGGGACTATGTTTATCTGAAGAAAAAAGACAAATGTGTGATGTTTTACCAAGAATATGGAGTACATTTTGGGTTTTATGTTTTTATTAAACGGTAGTCTATCCTTATGAGGTTCATGTGACGTCGAAAGGCGACGTCGTTAATATTTGTTTACTATATCCGAACTTATTCGGATGAGGTCGTAAATATTCGTCGGTGGTACGTCCTCAAATAATTCCGACGTTGCGTGAATCTCTTTGGGGTAAGACTATCATAAGTTAGGTATTTGATGTCCTTTACCTGACAATCTTTCGATAACATTTAAAGAACAGAAGAAAATGCTAACCTTAAAATTTGTCAGTTTTGTTTTGTACCGTACATTTTAACCCCCTAAAGCCTGCCTTTAAGTGCTGTTTTAAAGCATATCATCCACCGTAGGGTACCCCACACGTCAAAACCATTTCTTTTTGGAAAAGGGGTGAACAATAGATAAAGAGAATTATTTTAAGGTATAAATGTGCTAAATTAAATTTTACCTGTAAAAGGTGTTACAGAATAAAGAATTAAAACTTTTATTTGTAGCAACTGCCGAGTGGTTTGAAGTACCCACATGATGCAGCCATGGTGCCCAGAAACCGAGAACTGAATAGATACAGGGGACTGTATGCTTGTGAGTTGTCAATAAGAATGTGACGTGTCACGCTAAAAGCAGCCTTCTGAGCAGTGTGAAAAGTATCGGCCATAGTCAGTCTTTACAGTCCGCGCAGACATGCTAGCGCCGATACTTTTCACTGTAATGTAGATATAATTTTCCTCTGAATCTAGACTGTTTTCCTATCCTATTATATGTTCATTTCCCAAATACGTCATCTGATTTACCTCTATCGAGATTGATCAGTTTTTCAAAAATAGCATTTGTGGACTTCTGACAGGGTTCCTTTTGGCGTGACATGGCACATATGAGCAATTCAGAAAGGGGCCCTTATGACATTTTGTGCCAACAAAGATTCAGCCTGTGTATACACGCTTTCCTAAGCTGACCAAGACCACGAACCTCTCCAATACAGTCCGTGTGGCCTTTAGTAATTGTAAAGCAATGATATGTGGATCCTGATCAAACTGCTCTTAGACACAGTCTTATTAAGAATTAGGGTGGTTTTGAAATGTCATTTTCTAGTTCCTCGCTCATACGTGATATCATTTTGCGTTAATACATGTACCATGTTTACACAGGTTCTGAATCTTGTATTAGTGTATTGGACCGTTATGTACAGACGACGCATTGTTAAACATGTATGGGGAGTAAACGATGTCTTATTTTCAGAGCCTTGTGCTAATGAGCGTTTGAATTTAAGCTTTTTCGAAATAGAAGCATTTCAAAGTCTCTGAAGGATTTAACCAACCCCCTTTAAATTGGTGCACGGAAAACCAAACAAGTTCCATTTGAAAACTCCAACTCCAACTTTTGGCAAATTAAGGATCTCACCCTCTTAAACTGTTCTTAGGTTAAGCACAGACCCAGAGAGGGTATCCGAATTCGGCAGGAAGAAAAGGGCAAATAAATTTAAAGGGCAAGAGTTAATAAAGACTTTTTTTTCATTTTAACTTGACACCCAATGTGTTGTATGTTTATTGGAATCGTCTCTGCAAGAGATTAGTACCCTTCACACACGGTTTGATGAACATTGCAGGAACTATTGTATTTTAAAGGTCATTGCGCCCTATTATCTGTAGTTGTGTAATCAACTTTTCATTTTTGTTTCCAGATGACCACTCTAGAGTGACATTAGAAGTTGACAATGCTGCTGAAACAGACTATATTAATGCTTGCTTTATAAATGTGAGTTTATATGTATATATATATATATATATATCGGTTTTATTGTTCGGATACTTTCATTTTTAAACAAAAAATATTGATTTTTTAAAAATAAAGTCTTTTGGACTATGTAATCAGCATACAAAATAATGAAGAAGTGTAGTGTTATGAGTAAGACGCATCAAAAGATTAGCCCTTTTGCAAAGAACACCATTTTTAATGGTCCAATTTGAATTGCGCTAAAGACTACAATACAAATTATGTTGATTAAATTCGGGATTTAATATATTCTTGCATAGAGCATGTTGATGCAAAGAGAGAAAATGCTAGTTATGAATATTTTCTTCTTTTGTCTCTATATTTTCCTAAACCTTTACATTATATTAGAGACATCGAAACCAAGTATTTTTGGAAAGGATTTACATGTAACCTATATAAAGCATATTCATATATTTAACTTAAAATCAAATTTTGGCAAAAGGTGTTGTAGTCCCGTACATCTATTTTCAGACTTGCAACAAAATCGAAATACTTCTAGTTTCTGTACAATTTGTACTTTTAGAATTGTGTAATGATAATTGTCGCAGTCCTGATATTGGGAATCACTGGAAGTAATCTGCTGATATTTGTTTCAGAAACGGGACAAGTCTGACCTTAACTTTGTTCTTTGTCCGACAGATGTCACTGCTAGATTATATTTTAAATATGGGGGAAAACTTGATATGTACAACTATATGGAATAAGTTTGAATATTTTACAGTTCAGCTATTAGAACTATTGTGAATCTATTGCAAACTTTGTCTAATTAACCTGTTGTTTGAATGGTAATCAAATTATCATTTATCTTTCAGGGATATGAAAAGCCACGAAAGTTCATTGCCTCCCAAGGTAAAAATGTTTTAAGAATTATATAATTTCATTTTAACTTTAAAAAATTATTTTTAGGCATTTATTACTACTAAGAGATAAATATTTGATAAAAATGATTAAACATGTTTTTTTTATACAATGTAATAGTTATGCTCTTTACAACAAAGTTCTGATAAAGTGATCATGTAATGAAATTGAAATGCAAATTATTTAAACAAGATTTACAGTAGAAGAATTGAGCTTAAAAGATATATGATCATGAGTAAGAACTTAATCCATACTGTGTTATAAATAACTTCGGAGTGAAAATCTGAATGACAAAGACAAATATTTATTAGTGCGTTACAGCTGTTGTGAAACGGATGTAATCAATAGTGATTATCTAATGTTTGAACCAACAGGACCCACCAAGAAGATGCGAAATGACTTCTGGAGAATGGTTTGGCAGCAAAAGTCCAAAGTTATCATTATGTTGACTAACCTTACAGAACTTGGATCGGTAAGATAATAAAAACTTTTCCAAAGAACCATTAGTTTTGATGTCCATGATAAAGTAAGGTTCGAGTAACACTGAGGTAGAAAGAAAGCGCTACAAACCAGCAAATTCAACTTTTCCCTAAATTTATTTTGTTTTTATCGTGTTTAATGTGATTGAACTGTTTTTGACCGGTGCTTGATTTTTATGTCTGGGAAGCCTTTATGGTACAATAAAAGAAAAATACCTATTGATAAACAATGACTTTGGCATATATCTTTATATATGCCGAGGTCCGTCTTGTTCTACTTGTTTATGTGTGCACAAAATGATCAATTTAAAGGAATAGTCTGAAAGAGAAATAAATATAAAGCATGAATGGTAAGAACATATTTGCTTCGAACAAGTAAGAATGAGTTTAGTTCTTTTACTTTTAATAAAAATGTGATTATGCTAGTTTTGTGAAATATAATGAAGAATCTTTAGATATGGTGTTAGTGTCAATGATATTTATCAACTATAAATATTTTATGTGTAGGAAAAGTGTGTGTTATACTGGCCAGACAAAGAGAAGAGCGATGAGGTAACATTCGGAAAGATTACAATCAAGCTCGTGTCCGAGGATCCAATGACTGACTATACCATAAGAAAGATGGAAATCTTCAAGGTAAGATCAAAGGCGGGGAAATAGCTCAGATTTTCAAAAGAGAAACTATCCCATATGGCAAAACATTTTGACATATAATGCACAGTATTTGTCATATATTAGATGGTGATGTTTTTCACCACAAAGTCATATTATACAGCTATTTAATAAAGCTTTAATTGCAAACAAAAATCTTACATTAAGCAGTTTTGACACTTAAGTTGTATCTTTTGTAAGAATGGCACATTTTAAAACCCCTTTGTTTAAGCATTTTTGGGAAATGGATAAAATAAAGAAAGTGCTGATTACTACTACCACTCTCTCCCTTTTTGTCGATATTTTCATTCTTAAAGTTACTTGGTTACTTGGTTGTAGAGACTGATCCTTTGCCCTTGCCTCTATGGTCCTATTAATGAAATATGTTGTCCTCTGTTTTTCTACGTCCAATCCAAATAATTGTGAGGAGAATCTAGATGGATTTCCATTAAATTGGAGAGTTGTGTTAATTGAGGAAGACAGTGTTATCTGTGCCTTCGCATTGATAAATCGAGGTAGTAGAATTTTCGTATTATGCATCAATTCATAAACACTGTAAGTTTGTCCCCCCCATCCTATCTTTTGTCTGTACGTCTGTAAATCACTCTAACATTTCACTAACTTTTGAACCACAAGTATTAAAATTGTTTGTATTTTTCGTATAGGTATCCTTGTGCTTAACTCAGAAAAGTTAAAAAGATTAATGTCTTCAATTTAAAAAAAAAGATGAAGAAATGTCAAAGAGTTATTGGTATTTCACAAATTATTCCTTTTGTATGTGTAACATGACTAATCATACTAGAATTGAAACATTCATTTTCTGCATAAGTTGACAGTGTCGAAACACTAACAAGAGTCCAATTTCAGTTTTGTTTTGATAACAAAATTTGAAATGTTCAGACTTGTTCAGAATTGGCACACCAGTTTCAGTAGATCTCAGTTTTAAAGGTTTGATATGGACCTGAAATGGCTGTTGGACAAAGTTAAGGAACATGCATCTTAATTTGAAGCTTGATTAAGAAACACGTCCTTCTTCATTTTATCTTTTTTCTAGCTCTACACATGGCCGTGAATTTCAGTAGTGTGTACTGTATCATTTACGGATTTCATTGAACTACCATCAGGCCACCATAGCTAAAAGCGTAGCTCAGTTGTCATGTTTCAGTGTTTTAATTCTTTCTTTCTCGAATAATACTTTAATCCCTGGCGATTTTTATCAGACAAGTGGCCACCTTTCTATGATGGCGAGCATATTTCCTCTTAAGATATCTTCACTGACGCCAGCAAGCCTCCTATTCTACTTCACTGATGCTAACGAGCCTCCTTTACTACTTCACGAACGCTAGCGAGCGACTCATACAACTTGTCTGACGCCAGCGAGCCTCCTTTTCTACTTCAATGACGCCAGCGAGCCTCCTTTACTACTTCAATGACGCTAACGAGCCACCCATACTACTTTAATGACGCCAGAGAGCCACACATACTACTTCACTGTCGCGAGCAAGCCACTCAAATTACATCAGTGACGCCATCGAGCCACTCATACTACTTCAATGACGCCACCGAGCTTACTTTGCTACTGCTACGTTAAATGGTAGTTTCAACGATGTCGGCTTCAATAATGCTGGTTTTAAAAATCCCTGGATCTCAATGCTTCGATTTCACTACCTCAGATCGGAAATATCTGTTATATAATGTAATAATGGGAGTCTTATTATACCCTGGCTCGAGTTATTGTCCTCGTCGTGTTGTTGCTGCTGCTGTTGTTGTTGTTGTTGTTGTTGTTGTTGTTGTTGTTGTTGCGAGCAGTCTTTTTACACCCACGCTATGACACCGCCTTTAAAGAGGGAATGAGGACATCGTCGAAGGGTTACGGAAGCTAACGAAGATCATCCTCTGACTTATAATGAGCGTTTCTAAGGTTTCTAAATATATACGAAATACATACAAAAACATGGGCATGGGCAACCAGAACTTTGTGATTACGCACAGTCTGACTCGGACTTATGATGCCCTGTAATAGCTTCTTCGTCACCTGTAGCAACATTAAAGTATCAACATGGACCCTTATTGAATTACATTTGACTACACATTTTTGGCCTTGAAGAAGGCCAAAGTTAGCATGCCATTTTTCTCAGGGCGTGCAGAATCACTATCTTGTGAAAAAGTTGAACGCAGATAGATAGTGTTCTTGCGCGATGAAAAGTAAATCGGAACTGGATTAGATCTATACTACTTTATGCAGATTTTGTAAATTTCGACCCATGTACATTACAAAAGAAGTAAATACATACGTTGATAGTAGTAAAGGCATTTAAAATCGTAAAATATTTACAATCAAGAAATCGATTGCAACATATATTATGCGCGGATCCAGAGGTGGGGCCTGGAGGTCCTGACACCTCTAGAATTTGGCGAAAAAAGGGGTTATCAAAATGATTATATGGTATTACATTTTAATTGGTCATTTCAGAGGGGGCCGGGGTCATAAAGCCTCCAAATTAGATGAAATGATTTTCATGATTTTTTTATCCCCGTCTCGATCTGCGCATGGGTTGACCCCCCCCCCACCCCCTGGAAAAAGTCCCTGATTCCGCGCTTGTATATTAATACGCGTAGATCGACTGAAGACGATGAATCTTCCCGTAAGATCAATTACGGAAATGTATACATTGTAGCTCTAAGCACTGGGTTTTGCTTTGTAATGCTTATATGGGTATGGCAATTTGTCATTCAACCAAATGCATTTTAAAACACTCAACGTATTGCGGCATATTGTAATCTCTTTCTATGCTAATTAATATTTAAAGAAGCTCGTTCATTGCAAGGTTCTCGGAATTCAACGAGAACAATATGAGCACCATTGGTAAGGTAACTTTTGTGATTGAAATGACTGACAATTGCCAAAACAAGACTGGGTTTTGACGTACCTACTAGAAAAGGCTTGGGAAAACATTGAGGCAAAAGAAGAATGTGATGGTGACTAGCACTTCCTCCTTTTGCCCCAATATTTCCTTGGCTATAAAATAAACATTTTCTACTTTCCATATCATGTCTTTTGTCTTTCAAATTGGACTGGTATAAAATATTGTCGATTTGGAAAGATTTAACAGGTCTGAATAGTTAAATTCAATGATATGAAACTGAAGTATAAATATTAGATTGCTTAATGTATAAAATTCATCATAAAAAACTTGTCAAGTCAAAACCAGCCTATAATCCTGTCATAATGTCAATATGAAATACATCATGACATTATACATGTCACCATGCAACAAATGTAAAAACAGCACTATGATTCCATACGATTTCAACTTAAAACTTTAATCCATTACCAGACGGCCAAAATTGTAGGCTTGTCCAATTTTAAAGATGTTGCCGACCACAATTTCAAGTAAATGAAATTCAACATTATTTTGTCTGTCTGGGCGAAAAACGTTGTGGAAAATGAAATTGCTTGTCATAATCAACTTTTTCATTTCCCACAATGTTTCCCAATGCATTTATCTTGTAGGGCAACAAAAAGCGTCGTAATGTGGGAATGGGTTAACCCTTTCCCAAACAAGACCTGGTTTTGACATCTCTATTAGAATAGGCTTGGGACCATGGCACTCTTGTTTGATTTACAAATCACAATATTGGTCCAATTAATGTATAAATTTCCAGAATATGTATCTTGATAGTATCTAGGTCATATAAAAAATTAGGTCATGTCAGGTACAAACAAGAGTGCCATGGTCACAATATACGCCGCTCACAAGAAAAAGTATCAAAGGGGTATAACTCATGCAAAACTCATTGAACCGTAAAATACTTCCTTCATGCACATCTACCAATTAAGGTGATAACATTGACCAAGTTTCGTAAAGATCCCCTAGAGATAATGGGTTTGAAAAACATTGTGAAAAAATGTGAAATTATATTTAGTAATTTCTTGAAATTGTCGTCTGCAACATCTTTAAATTTGGACAAGTCTAAAATTTTGCTGTTTGGTAATGGAATGATAAAGGGTTTAAAGAACGACATGCACTTATTTTTTATATAATGTTCTGATAATATGCTATTGCGTTTCGATGGTTTATTAACCAGGGGACAGGGCCCAAATTATTCACGATCTTAAGACCGCTTTTGGTCGCAGATTTATTGTTACCACAATTTGGACAGGAATTGATCATGCAATAAATAAAATGGATAAATCTGCAATCGAAATCCATCTTACCTGATCCTTGATAATTTGGCCCCCATGATTCTAGTGGCCATCCAGTACAGATGATTTCTGTTCATTTTACTTTTGTTTCATACCATACAGATGAAAATCTGCATGTGTTCAAATTTGTTCGAAACTTCTTAAAAAAACAACAGAAGATTAAAATATTACTCTTGTTATTTTTTCGTACACTTTCCAGGCCTTCAGCACTTTCAGGGCTTTGATTATTGCTGAAGTTAAAGAATATTTGAACTTTCTCATACCAATAATCCGCATGTGTTCAAATTCTTCAAGGCCTTCAGCGCTTTCAGCGCTTTGATTCTATCATGCTATAAGGACCCTTTCCTAGATCCTGGTTCAAATGTATGTAAAATACATTGCTCTATATTAATCTTGTATAGGACGATCCAGAGGATAAGTTGTCCATTACTCAGTTCCATTTCGTATCCTGGCCAGACAAGTCTACTCCTGACAGCAGCTGGTCGTTGGTGAAGTTTTGGCGTAAAGTGAGCGAGGACACGAGAAACCTGACAGATAGCGGACCAATGGTGGTTCACTGCAGGTTGGTGATTATTTCAAGCATTTATCAGCAATACTTTGTTTTCATGGCCCTTGGCCAATTACCAAAATGCATAGATATTATACATGCACATGTATCTCCAATTGAGAAGACCTCAGAAAGCATTCAGAGGTAAATAGCATTTTTCTACCTAGCTTGTCGCAGTGTTCCCTTCCGAAATCATCAAAATCTTTGGCTGTTTGTAACATATTTTTGTCGTCTACATGAACTTTGAATTTAGGCTAGTGTTAGGGTAGTGACATTCGAGAAAGGGTTAAAAGTGTTTCTTTGGTTATAAAAACAATGAAAGATAAGGTTATTAATGTGAAAGAAACAAAGTTTAGTTCAACATCAATAATGATACACTGAAGGCTGAACTGGATCTTTGTTGGTTTCTACACAATGTCAAATATATAATTTCAGTGCTGGTATTGGTAGAACAGGGACGTATATAGCCCTAGATGTAGCTTACCACAAAGCAAGAAGTGAAGGAGCTGTCAAAATAAAGGAGGTGGTCACAACATTGAGGGATCAGCGTGTCAGCATGGTGCAAACGGCTGTATGTATTCACAATGACCTGATGGTTTTTGTTACATAACTATTTGTTATGTATACTGTATTTATAAAAGAATACTTTCTATATACATGAGACGGGTTTTTTGCTTTTTTGTCCTGGTAATAAAAGCAATTTTGCCTATATGAGCATGGATCTAAAAATAAGATCATTATGGCTTTTGAGAAATACATGCGCCTGACGAATTGTATTTGGAAATGTTTCATTTGCTTTTGGTATCCGAGACCAGTGGACTACAACATTACCATGACACCCGGTATCTTTAAACGGTTATAAGGTATTCAACAACTCTGTTTTTAGAGAACAATAAGAAAATCAGTAATCACTTTTCTCAATTATTCATTTGCCATAATAAACACATATTCTGATTTTGATATCATTTATTGTGTCATTTACAGCTGTTATCACGATCCTAAAATGTAATGTCGATGGCCGGGTGTTGTATCGATATTAACGTGATTTAACACAGTCGACATTGAAGCCACACATTTAAGTTTCCGACATCTTTAATAACATAAGGGAAGCAACTCCTACAAACCAGAATGTATATTTCTAAATTAGTGACAGAGTTATCTTTCTTAAACTATTAATTATCAATACACTACAATCCCTTCCTTTTTTCTTTGAGATTCAAAACACATTTTGAATTAAAAGTCCTAAATATTTCTTTTTTATAAGTAACCTTTAAAGTCTTCCAAATTCTAATTGTTTAAGATGAGTATTCCCTATGAACAAGTACAAACAATTAAAATCTCATGTATACTTTACATGTAAACAAATAAACAAAAAGTCATTTATACTTTTCTACTCTTTCAATCCTGGAAATTCTTTCTAAAATAGTGTGCTCAATCTATACAAGAATGTATTTACTGAAAACACTATTTTTCTTTTAACAAACCTTATTTTGACTAGATTAAACTGCTATTTTTACAGACATCCATCTCTGACTCAACTTTACGTTTTAGCAGATGACTTGTGACTTAGCAGATTTTGTCTTCTAAGAGCTTCTAAGAGCTTCTAACATAGAAAATCAATAAAACACAAAATCTTTGAACTTCTGCGGCATTCTTCTTTCTCTTGTCGGTCTAGATCTAGTCATTTCAGTCATTTCTGTACTTCTTTCTTCTTCCTGAATAGGTATTTCTGTCTGTTGCGTCTGTTCCACATCAATTATACTGGATTTTTCTCCACCAAATGAATTTCTTCTGCTTTCTACACTATACTTTTCACTATTTTCATTCTCAGACTTTTTCTCACTTTCATTTTCTTTACATTTTTCACTATTTCTTTCATGATACTGTTTCAAATGCGTAACATTTCTTCTATATTGAACACCTTCTTTAGATTCAACCACGACACTATTCTTATTCTTCTCTTTCACTAACATCGGCTCTTCATGGAAATTTGCGGACAACTTGTTTTCGCGATTTTTCTTCACTAATACCTTATCTCCTTCTTTTAAATCACTTTCAACTGCTTTTCTTCTCTGATCAGTGTACAACTTTCCTTTTCCTTTATTCTCGCTGTCGCGATCTCTCACTTCATAATCTGTACCTCGATATTCTGATAATTCTGGTAGTTTGGTACGAATTTTTCTCCCAAATAGACTCTCGGCTGGACTTATTCCTGTTACCGAATGAGATGTTGATCTGTACATCATTAGATACGTTTGGAGTTCCTCCTTCCAGTTTTTCTTTTCAATTTGCGCGATTTTCAACCTTTTCAGTAGTGAACGGTTTTGGCGTTCGACTTCGCCGTTCGCTTGTGGGTATAACGGTGTGGTGTGATGATGGATTATACCCATTTCCTGCATGTACTTTTCGATTGTCTCACTAATGAATTGTGGTCCATTATCACTAGTAATCATTACTGGCAGTCCATGTACACAAAATATCTGGTTTAACAGTTCGATCACCTTTTCAGACGTAGTCGACTTTGTTGTCATCACTTCTACCCATCTGGAATAGTAATCAACTACTACGAACAAATAGTCGTTTGATGGTAATGGTCCTAAAAAGTCTATCGCTAGGTTTTGCCATGGTCCTAACGGCATCTCAGTCCTTTGTAACGGTTCTGGATAGCTTGGTTTTGAGACTAACTGACATGCATGACATGATTTACAGAATTGTTCTATGTTTTTGTCCATTTTCGGCCACCATACCTTAGTTCGCAAACGTTGTTTCATCAACACGATTCCTGGGTGTCCCTCATGTCCTAATTCTAACACCTTTGTTCGTAACGACTCTGGTATCAAGATTCTCGTACCACGTAACACCAAAGAGCCTATCGAACTAAGCTCATGACGAATTGGCAAGTATTCTTTGTTACTTAATTGTTCCCATTTTCCATGTAGCAAACATTGTCTTATCTCTCTCAATTCTGTGTCTCTATCACTTGCTTCTTCAATATCTCTAGTTGTCATAGCAACCGGAGTGCTCTCCTTAGCAACCATGTACACATAATCTTCTGTTTCGTTGGTACTCGCACAATCGTTTATTTTGTTGTTTTCGGATATCAACCTTGAAAGCGAATCAGCTATGTTGTTGGTCCCCTTAATGTATTTTACCTTGTATGGAAACGACTGTAGTCGAAGGACCCATCTTTCTACGCGAGCACAAGGTTTCGACCTTTTCGAGAATATGAATTCCAGTGGTTTGTGATCCGTTACCAATTCGAAACTATCTGAGCCTTGAAGATACATCCTAAACCTTTCACATGCCCATACGAGAGCTAAGGCTTCCTTTTCAGTCTGTGAGTACCTTTTTTCCACACTTGTTAGGCTTCTACTCGCATACGAAATGATTCTGTACTCGTCTCCCTGTTCTTGAACTAGTACAGCTCCTAATCCTACAGGACTTGCATCAGCTATTACTTGTGTTGTACACGAAATGTCATAGTATCCCAGAACACACACTCTTGCCATTTCATTCTTCAGTTTCTCGAACGAATCTTGTTGTTTTTGTCCCCATTTGAACTTTTCGTCCTTTCGAGTCAATTTACGCATTGGTTCTGCGATTGTCGCAAGATTTGGTATAAATCTGCTACTAAAGTTCACCAAACCTAGGAAACTTCTTACCTCTGCAACTGATTGTGGAGCTCTAGCACTCAAAATACCTTCGATTTTCTCATTTGATAGTTCAATCCCTTTCTCCGAAAGAATATGTCCCATGAATTCCACTTTTTTCAGTCCTATTTGGCATTTTTCCGGATTTAATGTGAGCCCCTTTTCACATAACCGCTTCAACACTTTTTCAAGTCTCTCATTATGTTCCTCTACAGACGATCCTTGGATTATAATATCGTCAAAGATACTATGTGCTCCCTCGCAGCCTTCCAGTACTTGGTGAATTAACTTGTTGTATAGTTCTGGCGCACAGTTCACACCAAAATTCAGACGTTTGTATCTATACATCCCTTTGTGTGTCATGAATGTGGTTATTTCTCTCGACTTTTGTTCAAGTTCAATTTGGTAATAAGCGGAGTTCAGATCTAATTTACTAAACACTTTACTATTGTTCAAATCTTGTAGTATTTCGTCTACCGTCGGAATCGAATATCTTTCTCTTTGTATCGCCTCATTGGCACTACGCATGTCTACGCACAATCTTATGTCTCCATTGGATTTTGGAATAACGACAACTGGCGATACCCAATTGCTCGGTTCATTTACTTTTTCAATAATATCCATTTTCACCAACTCGTTCAATTTGTTCTCCAGTTTCTCTCGTAGGTGAAACGGAATTCTGCGCGATTGTTGAATCACCGGTTTTACAGTCTGATCTATGGCCAGTGTCAATTTAACATCTTTCAACTTTCCGATACCCTCAAAACATCTTGGAAACTTTCGCCTCAATTGGCCTTTGTAATCAATACCGGAAATGAAATTCAAATCCTCCTCAGGTTTAACAATTTTCAGTAATCCCAACATTTCAGCAGTTTTCTTACCTAATAACGGTTTTCCTGACCCCTCGATCACAATAAATTCTGCATCTAGAGACTTGTTTTGGAAAATGACCTGTGCCTCAAACGAACCAGCAACAGATAAAGGCAGTTTACTACCATAGGCATATAATTTCTTGCTACATAGTCTACTTTTACATTTTATTTTCTTTTTCTTCAGACATTCCCACAGTTGCCTATCAATAACATTCACAGAAGCTCCAGAATCTATAATGAACGAAATATCTACTCCCCCCACATTCAGTGTAATGGCTGACATCTCGTTATCATATACTGTAAACACATAATTCAGCGATTCTGTGTCCTCTGAATCCGAGTTGTCCGAATGATGTTCTTCGATGCTTCGAACTTTGTCTCGTCGTTTGTGTTTCGGTAAAATCTGTGTTTTACACATCCTTTCGAAGTGACCTACATGTTTACACTTGTTACATTGTCTTTTTCTGGCTGGACATCTTTCATCTTTCTTGATATGGCCTTGGTATCCACACGCATAGCATGTCTTCTGCTTCTTACTGTTGTTCTGATCATATTTAGCTGGTTTAGGCTTCGCGTATTTCACCTTTGTTTCTAGTCTATTTACTTCCTCATGGTGCTCCATAACTTTAGCCTGTGATTCTGCCGATTCCATCGATCTTGCTAAGCTACATAAATCATTGAGCGTAATTTCACCTCTCTCTAGCACCTTGCGTCTCAGTCTATTAGAACAGCATTTCTCGATGACCTGATCTCTGATACACTCATCTGCATTATGAAAGTCACAATAAGCCGCCTTTTGTCTAAGCCTTGTTACAAATTGCTCAACTGTCTCATCTGGATTTTGACACATACCATGAAACTGGGATCTCTCATAAATTGTGTTTACTTTGGGCTTGAAATAATTGTCAAGAGCAGTTTTTGCAATGTCATACACGTTTTCACCTTCCCCAGGCGCAGGAATTGTCAATGTGTAAAAAATGTCTTGGACATCAGGACCCGCACAATGTAATAGAAGGGCCATTTTCTGTTCATCGTTGGTAATACCTTTTCCCACGACGTAAAGACCGAATCCTCTCATCCATTTTGTCCATCGCAATCCCAACGTTGCTCTGTCCCCGATTTCAAACGCCGTCAATCCTGGTATTTCCGTAGCCATCTCGTCTAATAGTTACATCAAAATGACGCTTGGACATCCGTTTTCCTCGTCGCCAAAATTGTAATGTCGATGGCCGGGTGTTGTATCGATATTAACGTGATTTAACACAGTCGACATTGAAGCCACACATTTAAGTTTCCGACATCTTTAATAACATAAGGGAAGCAACTCCTACAAACCAGAATGTATATTTCTAAATTAGTGACAGAGTTATCTTTCTTAAACTATTAATTATCAATACACTACATAAAACATTATACTCTCCAAAGGCGAGGTCTATTGATTAAACCATCAAAATGACCTCTGTCGTTTTTGATACACCAACAGCCTATCTAGTTGTCATAATCTAATTATAGCACATCATTTGAATTATCGAATCAAAATCATTCAGATTTATCTTTTATGATCACTAGGTGTACATTACGTCGCTTCTATTTTTGGCTGAAGGCGATAATTTTTGAATTATCGAATCAAAATCATTCAGTTTCATCGTGTATGATTACGTATACATTATGTCGTTTCTATTTTTGGCTGAAGTCGGTAATTTGAAGCGTCAGCCAATGAAAATTTGCATCACATTTTTCAAATGTTTTGCATTTCACATCCAACGATTGAATACCGAAATCCCACAAGGCCCCGAGATTAGACGTGAAATGACCCCTAGGGAACAGAGTATCATTTTATCGTAATAGAATGAAGAGATATTGTGCTCTGTTTTAAGAGAGTAAAAACATTGTTGTATGGGAAAGTTTTAACTTGTTTGTATTTTCTTCAGGACCAATATGTATATATCCATGAAGCTATAGCGGATGCTTTCTTGTTTGGGACACATCATATTTGGTCCGGCCAGTTGGAAGAGGTCTATGAATATTTCAACCAACCTATGGATGGCATACAAACAACTAGACTGGAGACTCAATTTAATGTAAGAACACTATGTTATATTCTGGATTCTTATATTATAATATAGATATCGCTGCTTTTCGACAAATACCTTATAACTGCAGCTTAAGACAAGCTGCAGTTATGAGGTTTTTGTTGAAAAGCGACAATACGCATAAATGATCTTAGTCGTGCACTTATTTTTCATACTTGCATTCTTAAACCCCCATCATATTGATGTCAAATCCAGACAGTATCTATAACAGAAGTGATCCTCGTGTAAATCCTTAATTGAGATCATTTCTGTTTGTCGTTATACTTATACCTTTCGTCGGTTTAGAAAATGCATCAACCTTTTTGTTTCTGCAAATAGATATAAGCCATTACTTTATGTTTAATTCCATGTATTAATCATTGACTGAGAAACGCGTTCGAAACTACTGGATTTGTAAGATTCAGAAATTTGTTTTAATATTTTAAATTAAATGGAGATAAAATTGTAAAGGTGAAAATTAAAATTTTTATATTCTGAAATTCGTGAAACTATTACTGTGTTCTTTCATACAGTTTATCAAGGAAAGCATAGAAGACAAGAAATCTGTACAATCCTCGGCAGAGGAGGGTGAAAACATCTACAATAACATATTCAACAAACAGAGAGATCTAAAATCAGGTTAGCTTGTGGTTCTTTAAAATCAATTCGAGTAATTGTCAAAGTACCTACAAATGCAATGTAACCAGATATGAATGCAACATTTATGGACATCTTGTTGACTCAATATACGTTTTGCTCACAAGATAGCCATTTTTTGATGATCCTCGGGGGCCTTTGACTATCACAGTCACATAGACATTGACGTCTATGTAATTTTTCGTTCACGTTTCACATGTATTTCTATATTTTTGCGCGGACTGGAATTGTGCTACTTTTTAAACATATATATCAAACCACAACTTGTGGTTTTACTATAGCCTACGACCAATATCGGACAGAATTATGTTCTCTTAGTTGTCAAGTTTGAATAAAAAAAATACTTTTCAGCTTTTGAAAGTTGGCTTCTTTCATATGACATTTTTATGCCCCCGATAGGGACGCATCATAAATTTGACTTGTCCGTCCGTCCGTCCGTCTGTCCGTCTGTCTGTCCGTCTGTCTGTCCGTCCGTCTGTCCGTCATTCCGTCCAAAAACTTTAACATTGGCCATAACTTCCTTATTACTTAACATATTCGCTTCATACTTTACCACAACATTCCTTGGTACATTACCTTTCTGTAGGCACATACTTTGGTGACCTTGACCCCTGGATGACCTTGACCTTGAACATAGATTGGCCATAATTTAAAATCAAAGCGGTGTCGGGGGCATTGTCATCTTACAGTGACAGCTCTTGTTTCAGAAGGTAGGGGGTGTTTTGATTTATATGCTCAATGAAATGAACAATTATGGGTATTAACCTTTCCAGGTGAAGATTACAGACCCAAGTCAAAGAGTATGAAATATGTACAAGAAGTTGGGGCGCTTATTCTGCCAGTAGGTGTACTGTTGTTTATAGAATTTGCAATAACAATATCGAAAGGATCAGAAATATTGCTGTTGCTTAATCATCTCACAAGTGACGCCCACACTTGATATCTATTTTGAAAACGATGGAGGATAAACATATTATGCTTATAATCAGTATTTAATACTTTTCATTCAAGGATTTCTGTGATAACTTTGGTATTGTCACTAAATATAGCTAATAATCACAACATAATTTTTGTCACTGAGAAAGGGGCTATAAAAGAAAGTTTGAAGTACACTGTTAGAAAAAGAAGGACAGAAGAGAGCCACATTTTTCATGATTTCTACATCTATACTTATATTGTCTTCCCTGTTTGCACAAGACCATTTTAGTGTCACAGTACTAACTAGATATATATCGAAATCCGTTTAGTCGTCTTCCGCGCCATACAAAAATTGGAAAATCCGGGGGGAGATTGTGTGTGTGAGTGTTTTTTTTTTTTCTTTTTTTGATGTTTTATTTTGAGAGGGTTATTAACTGATGCGACCGGTTGGTGAGCCACCAGTTAGTTGAAATAGTGGTTACCTTAGACCCATCTCTTCCAGACTATTGGCTTCATGAGTGGGTAACCGGGGGGTACTGTGCATTCAGAAGAAAATGCCTCATATATTATGTAAGTCAACACTGGCGTGTCCTTTAAATACGAGTGAAGCTATAAAAACACGTCATTACATTTTGATAAATTTAATAATTGCATTGTAGAATCACGAGGAGAAGGGCACTTTTATCATATCTAAAAGTCCCGAAGACTCACGGATGACTGAGTTTTGGTCTCTTGTACAAGAACAGAATGTAAAGACTATAGTCTCTTTGGGGACTGCTGCAACCAATAAGGTGAGTGCAAGAAAGATAGTCAAGAATTAAAGATAAGCGTTATATGGTACATAAATTCTGGCTTTGCTTATTTCAATTTAAAAAAAAACTAGGTCACAGAAATCCAAGTATTACTGATTGAATTTGCAGCAGTAGTTGTCGTCAACTCGCGACAGTTTGCAATAAATTACTGATATATGACTTAAATAAAGCATTTTCTGTTACTTGAAAAAAGCATTACTTTAATATGTTTACAGTGTAAATGACGAGAGGTATAAATTGCACATAACAATATTCTTTGTTCCATCTGAAGTTTTGATTAACACGTACATCGTTGGAGTTATGTTTATAGAAAAATATACAAACAAAACGTCGACTAAATCTTATTTTTCAGAGGTCTTCAGTACTAGGCACTGGTAACGGAATGATAAAGGACAAGTTTGGACTGACCCTGGATGAAGAAAGAAAAACGTCCACCTTTATAGAGAGAAAGTTTAGTTTGAGGGACAGCGAGGTATTTCGTTCTTCCAAAAAGTCATATACTGTTTGATTAAAGATCAAATGAATTAATGTAGTTCATGAAAATATGGAGGGAAAAAAAGAAATTATATGCGTTCAACCGGCTGTTAATTTAGCTTTCATAATTTCTGTTTGTTAAAATAAAATAAAAGTACCTATACTGTTTCGAATGTGAATACTAGGTTAAAGATCTAGGGTTGAAACATTTTCACAAATAATATTACATATTGATACCAAGGTCATTGGTCAAGGTCAAAGGGGGCATTTGTTTTATACAAACGCACTTTATTGAAATAAGTTATGTGTACATATTTCTAATATTTTTACAGAATCAAGACGTAAAAGTGACCCACTTTGAGTTCAGCAATCTGACTGTCAACGACGTTGTACCAAAGGACACAAGTTCGATGCTTCAACTGTTGGAGGCGGTGATGAACTGTCAGAGACAGTTCAGTGAGACAGAACCAATCCTTGTATACTGCAAGTACGTAGATTAACCTTGTTTTCCGTGGTCCTCATTGTTTATATAGACCAACAAAGGTCAGAATGATAGTGTGGAAAATGTTTACAAAATTTAGGTATGCAAACAAGAGGGAAATCGTTCTGAATTTTCAATACAATTGTGCATGCGTTGCTTCAAATCTTGTGGGTTTTAGACAACTGCCAGATTTGAACAAATGCATGAACAATTATAATAGTTGTGTTTCGATATTGTACTGTTTACAGAGGTAGTTTTGAACCCTTTCCCACACAAATCCTGTGTTGGCATACCCCAAAAAAGTGTTGAACAAATGTAAATGCATCATCTATGTTGAAAAAAAGGTAACTTGGGACTTTATTTTTTTGTTGATTTATTTCTTTCAAAATCTAAAAAGGAGTAAAACTAACTGTGTTCAACTTATCGTTTTAAAACACCACTTTTAAGTAATACAACCAGCTGAAACCGTGTTTCCGATTTGCAGGAGTGGATTTCAGCATTGTGGATTAGTGTGTGTATTATTGAGTGAGCTAAACAGAATGAACAGAGAAGGTGGGCAGATTAATGTAGTACATACTGTCAAAACAATGAAGGAAAGGCATGATGACATCATAGGCAGTTTTGTAAGTTTTCAACAATCATTTCCAGCATATCGTACATGTCAGCTATATCTATCTTTTAAACTCTAAAAACTGTAATGGATGATATTATCGGTTGTTATATAAAATTATTATCTTGAGATTAGTTCAACTTAATCTGTGGACAGCCAATACTAGAAATAATACTTAAAGAGGCCAATCGAGGACGTGCTAGATAAATTTACAGAAAACTGTTGGTAAATACAAACAGCAATCTAATTGCAAATATGAATTTTAATCCAGTTAAGGTTAAGTTTATTTTCGAAAAAAATCTTGTATTCAGTACGCTCTCCCTCGGTGTTTCAATTCGAATCGCGGTGGAGTGCAGGACAATTTGTTAAGAAATCATGGACTTGATCTACCTAACTGATTTGACTCGTCACGTGACAACTTCATCGGAAATCCAGGCGTCGCACACGGTACGCTGTTTTGACCCCTGGAACAATTAGCTTGTGAAACTTTGAACTAGCTGACTTAAGTCGATACAGAACGTCATAGCATACGGTCTAATCAAATAATCAATCTCTTGCAAAGACCATTTCAATTGGTTGAATCTTCCTTAAGAAAGCAATGGAGCCAATAAAATGACGGCATTCGTTTACGTGTAGTTTGAAGAAAAATCAATTAATTGTCCTGTTCCGTGGCTCAAAACATCGAAGCATGTGTCATTCCTGGATTTCTGCATCTTCGCAAGCCAAGGGTTCTACCTCCACTTTGTTCCTTACGAAGTAAGGAACAAGGTGGAGGTAGAACCCTTGGCTTGCGAAGATGGGGTTTCTGAGGATGATGTGACAATGTAGAGACTGGGTAAACTCCTCAGCTTCGTGATAGTTTTATTCTTACCTTATTTTCATATTTTTCATCTTTTTCAGGAGCAATATCAGTACGTATATGATGCCTTACTTGAACACGTGCGTGACAGCACATACCAAAATCAGTGATTTGTGGCAAGGCAGTACAATCAGATCTGGCTGAAAATCAAAATCAAAACCAAACATGTGGCTCCGTATCCACCTTACCTTTCTTAATTAATTATCTAATTAATTATCTTATTCTAAACCCAGTTACATTGCAAGCCATCTGATTTGACGTGACGAGACATTTTACAGTTTTTAATATTTCTTTAACCCTTTCCCAAACAAGGCCTAGTAAGACGTCCCTAATCGAAATGGCTTGGGAAAACATTGAAACAAAACAAGAAACTGCTGATAACCAGCAGTTTCTCCTTTTGTCTCAATGTTTTCTATGATATATTTTACACAAATTCTATCTTTAATAACATCCATTTTGTCATTTGTGGCACTTTTTGAAGTGGATCACCCTAGAATTCTGCAGTTTGGAAAAGGGTTAAAAAGACATTTATTGTACGTAATATTGGAGAATACCATTTGGAAAGAGCAAATTGAATTATTAGTATCTACATGTGCATGCAATAGTTTTGTTCTGAACCTTGATATCTTTCCTGTGATGTCTGTACAAAGTTTATTTTTGTAATGACAGACTAGTCTGGTAGTCGAAACCCAAAATTTTAGAAGTGGGAGGCCGGAATGTGTATGGACGAAAGTTGTGTTTTTCTGATAGCCCAACATGTGGGCATCATGGTTTGGCCTGTCTGCAGATTCAAATTTGACTTTTAAGGTCAAAACAGGGGTCAAAGGTCACTGAGTGCAAAAAAGCTAAATTTCGCTATTTTTCTAGATCTCTAATCCTCGAACATGGAAGTTAAATCTTGGATGGTCGAAAGTTGTGTTTTCTAGTTGGCCTGAATGTTAGCTACAAACTTTGCAAAGTCTGCAGATTCAATTTTGGTTCTATAAGGTCAGAAAAGGGGTCAAAGGTCACTAAGTGCAAACATCCTTTGAATTCATATATGTCCATTTCAAGACTTCCAGACATGAAAGTTTGAGTTAGGAATATCCAATATCTATGTTTTCCAATAATGAAATATAATGGGGAATTTTTTGGATCCTGTCTGCAGATTCCTAGCTAGGTATGAAGGTCAGAAAATAGGGTCAAAGGTCACCGAGTGCAAACACACTATTTGAAATTATTCCTGGTATAATGTTAACGTTTTAAATGCTGGTGTTTGCTAATTTATGAACGTAAGTTGTATTTTATGTCTGCTAAATGCGTAAAAGACATGTTTGCCCCTATCTGCAGATTCAAAATTAGAATCGAGAGTGTTACAAAGGGGTCAAAGGTCATAGAGTGCAAATGTTTTTAAATTTCATACATGTCGATTCCAAGACTTCCAAGCATGGAATGAAGAGTAATGAATAGATAGTATTTATGTTTTCAAGTCGCTATATATGTTTTGGATCTTTTGATTCCTGTCTGCATACCATTGGTTAGTTTTTATGGTCAGAAAAGGAAGCCAAAGGTCAATGAGTACAATAACGCTATATCAAATTAATCCTGGTCCATTATATAATTCAAGACATTTGTATATGTTAATTGGTGGATAATAGTTATATCTTATGCTTCCCCTATGTGTAGATGTCATGTTTAGGCTTTAGCCCTGTTTGCAGAATCAAAATTGAAAATATCGGGTATACAAAATAGAGATCAAAGGTCAAAGAGTGTAAAAATTTACCAAAATATAAAACAAATTCCCTGAAAATGTGATGTGCATAAAAAAAGATGTGCAAAATTGAGGTTTCGGTGACACTAAAACCTGACAATAACTTTGATTCGAAGACACAAAGTAATCACAGTAGAGATTAATAAGACCAACATCAAATGATGAAAGTACTGAATAATGTTATCTAAACTTCGAAAATTAACTGCATGTGTGATCTTATTACAATGATCCAGGTAGACTAAAAAGAGAAAAATGAAAACTGAAATCAAATCATTTAGCAGTGTCTTAATATTTTCATTACAATACCATACATTTAGTGATGACTTTTGCACAACAATGTATCTTCATACATGTAGCCAGTAATTGGATTTTGGCTTCATTTTTCATCGATCTATATAAATATTGTTAAAAATAGCGGGGTCATTGTTGCAATGACCAACATGTTCATTTTTATGTAAATACTGTAATATTTCTTATCTTAATTTCAGTATTGATGGAGTACATGTCAAATTATGCATTTGTCATATAAATTGTTTGTTATCCAACCCATTTTGGGGTATTGAGACAATGTCTATAATCAAGTACCTACCACAACTTAATTTTGGTATAGATGCATCATGCAAGTGTTCAACTTTGTCCAGACCATGATCTGTATATTGGCAAATGGATGTCAAATTAGTTTGGCAAAACCACTCTCTTCAATAAATGAGAAAGTTATCTATACAATTTTGATTAAAGCCAACAATCAAATCCTCATTTGTAAGTACATCCCTAGGTTCATACCAGAATCTAATTCATAAAGCAAAAACTGTTCCAAAGCCTTGTTCAGCTCAAGAATTGAAAAAAGGGATATGTATCTTGCTTTCACATGACATGTCAGTAAATAGATCTACTCATGTTTATTCTTTGATTTCAGAAGGGGCATTGTAAAAGACTCTCTTCTGTGTCTAACGAAATGTATAATAAGAAGACTTCGGTGTGGGTACAGGCATGCATGCATGTGTCTGTTCCTCCTGACTACAATTCCTACAGTTTGGATGAATTTCGAAATAGGTTTACACAAGATCTTTCAATGTGTGTCCATTTTTTAACATGAATCTCATGGACATGTATTATAAGCATTCTATTCTGCTCGTGAAGATTTAACATAATCTACAATAAGAATGAGTATAATATACATGTATGTCTTTATGAATAACCCAGCATAATAATATGTGGATTCAAAAGTCATAGATGTGTTTATGATTGATGCGTAAATGTAACGAATAATATAATTGCATTCAAAAATATTTTCAAGAAAAATACAAATATTTTAAAATGTATCCTTGGTTGTCAATTTGTAAATTGGGATGGTATAATTCAATTCAATCATAGCTTTGTAAGCAATATTTAACAAACAGAATCAACTGAGTTACGAATAGACACATTGTCTTCTTTGGGACAGCTTTTAACAAGGAGATCACATACCAGTAGAGTTTGGATTGTAACTTGCTTATTCTGTGTTGTCATTTAAAACAAACAATATCAGAACTGCAGTCTTTAACATGTGTTTTGTACCAATAAACCGAATAAATCTTTTGAAAAGAGGAGTGCGCAATTATCGAAAATGGTTATCGCCCCTGTTGTAATTTCAATGAAAAATGAAATTAACAGCTTGGTATTCTAGATGGTCTGATAGCTATCTATATATCGTGTAAGGCTTTTCGGAGATTTTGGTTATAAGTCCACATCTTAATCACAAAAACAAATAATAGCTTGACCATAAGTTATCCTCACATGCATATAACATATAAGTGGGTATTTTTATATAAGAGAACCCACGAGAAATAATATACAAAATGCTATATTTCACATGAAACAATATATCTACTTAGATTTAAACAATTTACTTCTCAGAATGGACAAATTGCCTTTGATTATTTCAATCATACCTTGATCTAGCATTATCATGGATAATTATTTTCGAATCAAAATTATTTACCGAGTAAGTATCATTGAAATTTCAATGTTTCATAAGTGTTTTTGAGTTAATATCCATATTTTCAAGTATTTATCGCTTTTTAAATGTTTACACTCTTTGACCTTTGATCTCTATTTTGCTATCTCTAAATCTAAAATTTGAATCTGAAGACAGAGACAAATATGTCATCTACATATTTAACATATTTAACAAACATTTAATACAACTCTTGTCCAATCATAAGCCAACTTTAAAGTTTAAAATCATTATTTTGAATTTGGAATAATGTCAAATAGAGCATTCAGCACTCATTGACCTTTGGCACATTTTCTGACCTTAAAAGCGAGCTAGGCATCTGCAGACAGTGGAACCAAAAGCTCCCCAGCATATTTGGTTACTGGAAAACATAGATATTGCATATTCGTAACTCGTCCTTCCATGTCTTGAAGTCTCAGAATGGACATATATGACATTTAATGATTTTTGCACCCAATGACCTTTGACCCCTTGTCTTTATGTTCTTATTATTATTTTTGAATCTGCAGACAGGGACAAACATGTCATCTACATATCTGACAAACATAAAATACAACTTCTGTCTCTTTAAAAGCCAATACCATTGCTTTAAAACATTTAATTTTAACCAGGAATAGTTTCAAATAGCCCTTTTGCACACATTAAACTTTGACCCCATTTTCTGACCTTAAAAACTGGCTGGGAATCTGCAGACAGGAACCAAAACATTTCCCAATATATTTGGTAATTAGAAAACATAAATATTGTTTATTCATAACTCAAAGTTCCATGCCTGGAAGTCTTTGAATCGACATAAATGAAATTTAAGAATTTGTGCACTCAGTGACCTTTGACCCCTGTTCTGACCTCATAGAACCGACAATGAATCTGCAGACATGGCAACAAATGTAGCCAACAATCTGGCCAACAAGAAAATACAACTTTCATTCATTCACAAGATAGCTTCTTTGTTCGAGGATTCGAAATATAAAAAAATAGCGAATTTCTACATTTTTGCACTCAGTGACCTTTGACCCCTGTAACTCACCCAAAGGTCAATTGCTGACTTGCAGACAGGGCATTTCTAGTACAGCAGAAGTTCCTGAACAACTTCCAGTATTAAACTTTGCATACACATTCCGGCCTCCCACTATCGATTTCTAGGCCTCTGCCAGAAAATAACTACTAGACTAGACATTGCAATATAGGTATACCATGTATTTTTAACCAGATTATTTCCATGAAAGGAACTTTGCATAATAATTGGAGCAATATTTTTTATATCTATGTTAATTTTTCAAATGTTAATTTATAGTTTTCTTTTTCTAATCTTCATTCTTCATTCAACCCTTTTCGAAAAAAATTATTGTTGAATAATTATAAAAGGGGACTAAATGACATTTGAGTTTTAAAAAAAACATATGAATCCAGATCAGTCTGAGTGTATGTACACTTGAGTGTAGATCTATGAAGTATTCACCAATAGGTCGAATTTCTATTTCATTTTTAAAATTACACGATAATCCATTCGATTGGCCGAGACATACGTCTCGTCCAATCAAATGCATTGAATGTCATTTTGATTTAGAAAATCGATCTAGAAATGTTTGAGAATACAGCGCTGGTCTCCAACATTTTCTCCATTAGCTGAGTCATAACTTGGAGAGGAGCGTGGATTATGATCAGACTGTATTAAGTAACAAACTTATCTGGATCCATACTGGTTAAAATGGTAAAACGGCAGCTTAACCCTTTCCCAAACGACAACATTTTAGGGTGATCCACTTCAAAAGCTGCCACAAATGACAAAATAGATGTTATGAAAATTAGGATTTGTGTAAAATATGGCACAGAAAATATTGAGGCAAAAGGAGAAACTGCTGGTTATCAGCAGTTTCTTCTTTTGTTTCAATGTTTTCCCAAGCCTTTTCTATTAGGGACGTCAAAAGCAGGTCTTGTTTGGGAAAGGGTTAAAATGGCAAAACGGCAGCATACTAAAGCTTCGATTTAAGCATTTTTCAAAATAAGCAGACTGTGCATGATAACTTTTGGTTCGGTTAGCCAGATGCGAATACGTTGATAGAAAAGGAGGAAATAGTGATTGTTCGCATTTACTCTTTTTTCTCGTTGTTTAACGTTGTCAAATATATATTTAGTAGAGCTTAAAGTGACATTTCAGAATTTTTTGTCATAAATATTACTTTTATTTTTATCTGAAAGAGCATATTTCCTTATGAAAATTCTGAAAATTTCGAGCCAAAATATTGCGCCGTTTACGAGAAATTTATATTTTTGTGTTAAAATTGAACAAATTGTTATGGACAACAGTTCGGATTTATATGCAACTTATCGATTATGTCTCAACTTTAAATGCGTGTTTCTCGCTTATTGGCAACAACTTCAAAAAACCAATAGTATTTATACTCATTAGATTTACCAATCTTGGCATCAAGACATACTTTAAAAAATTGAAATTGGAATGAAATGTCTCTTTAATCAAAATGTGTAAATGTAGGAAATAATCTCTTCCATTTCCCTTTTTTATCTCAATCAATTGAATTCTCTTCTCATTTGTTTATAGTGTTGCATTTTAACCAATTTTATTTCATTCAAGCCTTAACCCTTTCCCAAACGACATAATATTTAGAGTGATCCATTTCAAAAGCTATTGAACAAAATGTGTGCTGAGAGAGGGATGATTTGTGTACAATATATCCGAGAAAATATTGAGACAAAAGAAAAAAACTGCTTGTCTCCAGTATTTTCTTCTTTTGTTTCAATGGTTTTCCAAGCCATATGATATACATTTAGTAGAGCTTAATCAAAATGTGTAAATGTAGCAAATAATCTCTTCCATTTCCCTTTTTCATCTCAATCAATTGAATTCTCTTCTCGTTTGTTTATAGTGTTGCATTTTAACCATTTTTATTTCATACAAGCCTTAACCCTTTCCCAAACGACATATTATTATACCCCCCACAACAAAGTTATGGGGGGTATACTGGATTCAGGTTGTCCGTCCGTCCGTCCGTCCGTCTGTCCGTCTGTCCGTCCGTCCGTCCGTCCGTGGACATAATTTTGTGTCCTTTTCTCCTCCCACAGTTTTTGACCGATTTTGCTGAAATTTTAGCAGTTTGTTTCCTATCATATGAAGTTGTGCACCTGCAATTTTCATCTTGATCCAGGCAGTAGTTTCAGAGTTATGCCACTTTGAACTTTAGCACTTTTTCAGTGACAACGCGCTAGTGGGGGGTATTTGTCCGCTTTACGACAGTTCTAGTTTAGAGTGATCAATTTCAAAAGCTATTGAAGTCATCAAATTGAAGTTGAAAAAGACTGGATTTGTGTAAAACATAGTATAGAAAACATTGAGGTCAAAGGAGAAACTACTAGTCATCAGCAGTTTCTTCTTTTGTCTCAATGTTTTCCCAAGTCATTTATATCAAGGACGTCAAAACTGGGGCTTGTTTGGGAAAGGGTGAACTCGTTACAAAAAGGCAATATTTTAGACTGGTCCAATTTCGAAGATTTTACAGACGGCAATTAAGAGGAATAAAATCTTATAATTTGTATCCATCTTTATAGTAAATGTTGCGGAAAATGAAAATTGCTTGTCATCAGCATTTTTTTTTTTTTTCATATTTACCCAATGTTTTCAAAAGACTAGCACTTTTCTCGACCATAGATCCAGATCAGTTTTAACAATCGTGAAGTCTAGTCAGGATCAACGCTACTTTTCAAGAGTTTCTTCGAGTAATGAATAAGCTTATCCCTTTCCCAAACAACAAAATTTCAAATGTTCCTATTCAAACACATGACAAAATTGATAATAAAAAGAAATGGATGTGTGTACAAAATAGCATAGAAAACATTCAGACAAAAGAAGAAACTGCTGGTTATCAGCAGTTTCTTCTTTTGTTTCAATGTTTTCCCAAGCCATATCTATTAGGGGCGTCAAAACCAGGGCTCGTATTCACCATCGTTTCTAAATTGGTTTTCTAAAGTAAAATTGCATTACAACCAATCAGAGTGGCCGAGAGAAACTTAAACAAAGGAATCGACCACTCTGATTGGTTGGTATGTAACTTTGATTTAGAAAATCAATTTAGAAGCATTGGTGAATACGGGCCCAGGTCTAGTTTGGGAAAGGAATAAAGCATTAGAAAAGATCTTGGATTTTGATAAGAATGCCCATATATACAGACTGATCTACATGTACAGAGTGTCCCAATAAAAACGGAACCCATTTTTGAAAGCGAATTGCTCATGTATAAAAAATATGTATCCACCAAATTAAGATATGCAATAGAAACGACATTTTTCTATCTACAGTTAAAATTTGGTTGAAAAATGTCCATTACTTTTGAAAATATTGGCAATCAAATGAATGCACCCAGAAACCCATTTTGACGCGATATCGATTTTCCGTTTTGCAGCGCGGACCTTTCACTCATTAAATACATTGACGCGTCACACATGTTTGATATGTTCAGTCAATACAAAAGTGATTTTGAAACGTTTTACTTACAATAGTGCATATTCATTTCATCTTTTCTGCTAATAAATGAACTGTTAGAGCTGCGATGTTACCAAAACAAAAAATGAATACAAACAAAATATCGATTCATAATACATGTAATTACAATGCACTTATTTTATTACTGACCTATATGCCGGTCAGCGCTCAAATGACAAGTACTTTAACATTATTTCAAACAGCCACCCTTTGGACTCAATTTGCACATGCGGTACTTTTATAGTGGTCCCAGATATTTATAAACAAACTTTGAACGTATGATACATGTTATTACAGAGACGCAAGCGCAAAACATCTCGTCAATAATACATAAAATTACTGATTGTCATCAATATGATTTCGTTTTGACCGGTATAACCTATACTTAGTAAATGAGTATGGTCTTTTATTGTCTGGCGAGAATAAGAATATCGTGGGACCACTATACGAGGGCTGATAAAAAAGTTCGTATAATTTGTTCATTAAATTTTAATTGATATAGCAAAGCCTTTCATTTTTTGATATGTTCCAGATTCATTTATTTCAAATATTTGTTGAAAGTTTCAATGAGATTGATTGAAAAATGATGTTGTTATGGCTCTTTCAAAATAGGAGGAATCGGGTACCCGGAGCACTCCCTGACGTTAATGTCATTTCAGCAACGTCGTTTGACGCTTCATGATAGAACTCTTTATAGCACACCGTTACTGTTCCTTTGGTTTGTGCAATTGTTTTGTTTATTTTTCGAAAACAAATGGACTGTTAAAAATATTCGCCTTTTAACTGATCAATATGTAGATATTAAATTGTCCTTGTACCAGATCTATTCAGTGAAAGAAAGGTGTTTAGATGCTTTTCTCTCTAAATCGTAAATTTATCCGAAAGGCGTATTATTGTGTAAAAACTTTCTTAAGCCATACCATTTTCCATTCCAAATTACACAGACTTACAACAGAATTAATATGTACAAGATGAAATTCATATAAAAATGATATGAATTATTGAAAGTAAATGAATAACGAAGAATAATAATTGCATTTGCAAGAATCCGAATTAAAGATCGGTTTCTAATATTTGACTATTGGTGTTCCTCATCCGCCCTAACCAACGTAGAGAACAAATACATTAAAATCACCCATGAAGCTCCTCATATTAACATAGAATTTGAGTTCTCATATAAAAAGCCGAATTAATTTATAATGCATTCTCTCATATACATGTAGCGACGGATTTTCTATACGACGTCGTTGACGAACGTCGAAATTCATTTACGTATTTCTTGCGCGTTCACTCACTGGATTGTCTTTTCGATTCTCTTTCTAATTTATATAAACATTTCATGTTATCATTACAGACTATGATTTGTTTATGATTTCAGCCTTGCAATATATCTTAAATTAACTGCATTTGAGTTTGTGTATGAACCGAAAATAACAAAACTGATTTGAACAACCAATTTTCTGAACTTCACGGACTGCCGTTTTTTACTCTTTTTTCACGTCGGCGCGTCACACCATATCCCTCGCTAAATCATTGTTTTATAATATTGAGCCTTGAAATTTCACCAAGTATCTGATATGATGTCTTTCCTCTAGTAGATAAATTATTAGAAGTTTTGCTTGCGTACGTTTTGAAAAATAATCGTTTTGCGGAACTTTACAACTCTTCTTTTGCGGAGTGCTCCGGGGTAGCGTTCCTTGACCCTTTAAAGAGGGTGACAAATATCGTTGAAATTAATTGACACCTATAATATTTTGTCAGAAAGTCATTGATATAATAAAATTACACATGTAAAAAAATAAATGCAATCGGATGAATGGTAAAACAGTTATGAAGAAATTATACGAACTTTTTGATCAGCCCTCGTATGTATCAAATTTTGAGGAAATTGGTATATACACGTACAACGGTCAAGAATTCAACAGATGACCGTCAGTGCGCTTTTCCGAAAAAACAAGGCGCAAAAATCGATTTCGTGTTAAAACGGTTTTTTAGTACCTTTATCAAATTGCATATAACTTTGGAACCAATACATATTTTGAAGTGAAATTTAGAACACATAAGCAAAAATAATGTATCTTTAGTACTGTCATTTCAAAAGTTAGTTTATTTTCTTACGCTTTAAAATATTTGACTTTGAAATAGGGTTCCGTTTTTTTTGGGACACTCTGTAGATCCGCTTAGTGCAATGAGACTAGGCTAATTAATCTATATTCCAATTTAAATGCAATATAATTAATTATGCTACATTGTACATAAAATTACCTGTAAGATTTTAATGTTTCTATTTTTATTTTCCAATAAAATTATACGTTAAGAATTGGTTTGATTTCTTTCGATATACCGCCGTGTAATATTATGACTTTTCATTGAGTAATAAAATAAGATAAGATTGTAATGAAAACCAATAAGGGTAGATTTGTTTGTAATATGATCGAGAAAATACTGAGACAAAGTGAGAAAATACCGATGGTCGGCCTCAGGAGTGACCCCAGTCAACTTTTTGATTCCGGGTCGTTGTACAATAGAAAATAGTCCAATTTTTTTTGTCTCTGCATGCAGAAGACTGTTTGGAGTGTTGAACAATAGTTTAAGTAATGTTTTCTTTGATAATTTAGTATTTCTACATCTGCTCTTTGGCTGTACAACATATTTTTTGCATTATTTGCAGGACTAATTTCTGCGGATACTTCCCAAAAATGTACATGTAATTGGGCGGAAAACAGCCATTCTAAAGTGAAAGTAAATAGTGGTCCTGTTCTTTGTTGGATACTTTCAGATTTTCTTATCAACCTATATTGAATCTACCGTATAAAAGAGAGCATAGAGGCAATAGATGAAGCAACCTAAGTCACGAGTGTGCGCGAATGTTATGGAAGGTGCTGTGACAGCGTTAAGTTGACCATTTTAGCATACTTTAAGGCGAAAGAAGGGAAAATTTACGCCGGGGTAGCACCCTCAATGTTTCCAGACCCATATACACAGACACAGTTCCAATTTGTTACTAAAATAGTAACATTTTTTAATGCCAGATCGAGACTCTGACCCTAATCAGAGAAAAGCATCCAACGTGCAATGGAAACGCACGGAGAAAAGAAGAAGTTTAAGAAGAATCACACTCCGTTTAGTGATGATTCCTCTGTGAATCTCGACGGGATGTCATTGACTGACTTCCAATTATGGCCTTTAGCGGCTTTTAAGTCATGTTTACCCTCTGAAAAAGGAGTATCCACGGATCTTTTCAGGACCTAGCCGCCAGGTTCAACTGTCATTTCACGTAAACCCCCCTTGCCCAACAAAAAATGTACGAAACATGCCATTTTCAGTGTGATAATGATAATCTCAGTACCGAGAGGTTTGTGCAGATAGATAATTCATTATGGCAGATCAATTTGATAATAAAAGTTTTGCTTTTAAAGCCCATTTCCCAAACGACAAATTATTTAGATTTTTCAAGTTTGCCAGCGGCTTAACCCTTTCCTAAACGGCACCTGATTCAATTTGGAAGCTCTTGCAGACAACAGAATGTTACTTATGTTATTTATTTTCTCAAGCAAGATCAGACATTGACGTTCGAGACAAAGAATGAATTGTCGCTAATTGAGACAAAGAAGAATATTCTGATTACCAAACTTTGTTAAAGATTAATTGATTAATTCAGCAATACAAGGTTTAAAATTATCAAATATTAAAGAATTGAATCAAATTGATTTCTAAAATTGAAAACAAAACCTGTTTTTCAAACGATAGTTTTAGAAGATCCTGTACAGAAACACCTTTAATATTTGCGACAGTGTAGTTTTACATTGAATTACCTCCCCTAGACCAATATTTAAACATCATAGATTGTGACTACTTTATCAGTCTGTGAACCCTTTCCCAAAAGGCAAAATTTTATGGTGATAACGGTCAAAAACTGTAAAAAATGAGATGGATGTTATCAAAGATAGGATTTATGCAAAATATGACACAGAAAATATTGAGAAAAAAGGAGAAACTGCTGGTTATCAGCAGTTTCTTCTTTTGTTTCAATGTTTTCCCAAGCCTTTTCCATTCGGGACGTCAAAACCAGGTCTTGTTTGGGAAAAGGTTACCCCATCACTATACAAAGACTCTTTGACTCCTTATAATGACTTTGGATGGCATTGTGTAAAATGAAGAACTTGCATGATTGTGACAAAAATGTTAAATTTCATTCACTTGAAATTGCCGTCTGCACCATCTTTGAAAATGAACCAGTCTGAAATTTGGTCGTTTGTACGTAGTGGATTAACCATTGCCCACGATACAGCTAACCATCAGTACTTTTAAAGATTGGACGCTGCAGCAGCCGACAAAATGATGTTTATATAGGTAGTATTTGTTAGCAATAAAATATAGAAGATATTAAGACAAACATAGAAAATCTTTTCCCAAGCCGTAACTACCGGCATGCAGTACGTAAAATCATGTTCTCGTTCAGAAATTATTATAGGTCTCGATAAAATCAATGACCTGACAGAGCACCCCTAGGTAATAGCTAGAGATGCACTGCCCAGTCATTTATCGAGGCCTATACCAAGCTAAAAAAAGGCTGCAGTTTGCATGAGATTAAACAAACAAAAGGGATAAACTAAACTAATGCATGTTTTCACATTCCACGCGAAAATCCTGCCAATGGCTTAAAAAATCGATTTGAGATTTTTACATTTTCTGAAAGTACACCCTTTTCTGTGCATAATGAGCAAATTTCAGCAAGATTTGACGTTCCATGCCGTTTCTATGGCAATTTGAACATGTTTGGGGTATGCTGATAAAAGGAACAATATTTGAAGATTTCTAAAATTTTATTTACTTATAAGTGCCATAAGTAAAGGGCTCATAACATTTAAACTTGAGGATAATTTACATAGTAACTACTAGAAAATAACCATATTTAAGAAAACCATGTTTATCAACTTGCGATGCATTGAAATTAGGTTGCTATGGTTACCAAAATCATATTTTTTTGTACAAAAAAGCATTTTTCTGGCAAAAACTGAGTTTTTTCCATTCTTTCTTTAACATATCTTGTTAATTCTTATGTCAAATAGAACATATAGCATATAACAAACAATGTATGGACAACAAAACCTGTTTTGATATAGTTTTCATTGCAACAAATAGGTGATAATGTAATTTGTTGAAGTCTACAGTTATTCGACAATATTCCTAAATTTCATCCATTTGATGGGTTGTAAGTGCCTCAATACAATGGCTATCAACTTCTTAACAAGACAATATTTTACTTGATGAATGCTAATGATAATCAACCTTAGACACAAGCAATAATTTCCTGCTCAATATTCTTTCTAATTTGGTTGCTATGGTTACCAAAACAACAGTTTTTGCACAAAAAATCCTTTTTCAGGCCTAAAAATCAGGTTTTTTCCATTATCTCTTCTACATAACTTGCTAATTCTCAAGTCAAATATAATCCACATAACAAATCAAACAATGTATGGACAACAAAACCTGTTTTGATATAGTTTTCATGGTGACAAATAGGTGAAATTGGAATTTGTTGAAGTCTACCGTTATTCAAAGAGATTCCCAAATTTCACAAATTTCATGGGTTGTAAGTGCCTCAATACAATGGCTATCACATTCTTAACAAGAGGATATTTCAATTGATGAATGCTCATGATTATCAATCATGAAGACAAGAATTATTTTTATGCCCAAGATTCTTTTTGATTTGGTTGCTATGGTTACCAAAATCATATTTTTTGTACAAAAAACATTTTTCGTACCTAATAATCAGTGTTTTCTATTCTTTCTTCTACATATCTTGTTAATTCTTATGTCAAATATAACATATATCATAAAACAAACAATGTATGGACAACAAAACCTATTTTGATATAGTTTTCATGGCAACAAATAGGTGAAATTGGAATTTGTTGAAGTCTACCGTTATTCGACAAGATTCCTAAATTTCGCCCATTTCATGGGTTGTAAGTGCCTCAATACAATGGCTATCAACTTCTTGACATGAGAATATTTTACTTGATGAATGCTCATTATAATCAACCTTAAAAACAAGCATTATTTTTATGCTCAAGATTCTTTTTGATTTGGTTGCTACGGTTACCAAAATCATATTTTTTGTCCAAAAAGTATTTTTCGTGCCTAAAAATCAGGGTTTTTTTTCCGTTCTTTCTTCCACATATCTTGATAATTGAAATTGTTGAAGTCTACAATATTTGAAATCATATTACACATTGTACAAGATTCTCCATAACAGGTAAAAGTAGTAATCAGTAACTGTTGATAAACTTGGTTTTTCAAATATCTAGTGAGAATAGTAGAAAAATCAACATGGATAAAGACTGTACATTCCATACAAGCGGCCATACGTCAATACTATCCTATCAATCTTAAACAACCTTACATAAGATCAAATGACTTGTTTAACCCTTTCCCAGGCAAGACCTTTTTTAGGCCATATGAAACTTTCAAAGATTTATGAAAACTTTGAGACAAAAGATGAAAATGCAAATTACAAGTATTTTCTCCTTTTGTCTCAATATTTTCCTGGCTATAAGTATAACATGCATTAAACATTCTTTATTCATTACAATTAATCTTATTTTCTGCAGCAGAATTATAAATTCCATTTATAATCACTAATGCCATTCCATAGCCCAGGCAGCTCAAGATTAAAATGAGGATTGACAATCCCTAGTTATGCTGGCTCAATTAAAGAAGATTTTAGAAAAAAAAATTATAAGTCAATGATGACTATTGACAGCATGCATTTCCTTCTTTTCCTTTAATATTTTCTGTGTCATTTGTAAAATGGTTTTTGGATTGTATAACATTATGATTTCTTAACCCATTACCATACAACTAAAAATTTTAGACTGGTCCAAATCCGAAGATGTTGCAGACGACAATTTCAAGTGAATAAAATTTTCAAATTTTTGGTCTTTTATGGTAGAAAACACTGTGGGAAATGAAGAAATTGCTTGTTTCAAGCATTTTCTTCATTTTCCACTATGTTTTCTAAAGCTATTATTTTGTAAAGAGTCAAAGAGAGTCATTGTATCATGGAAAGTGGGTTAAAGTGCTGTTTGGTTTGGATTTGCCTACAGTTTTATAATTTGGAGAAGCCTAAACTTAATTTTGTTAGAGTTACTATGAATGACATGGTACGCATGTAGTAAAAGCACTTTACAATCTGAGCATTTCTATTCCATATCTGATTGAAGAATAAAACTATTTATTGCAATCATGAACATCTGATGAGTCATCCTGAATGTCATGTTGTTTGTGTAAGCTCTATCTTCTTTCCTTGTCTGTTTAACTGGTTTTGCTGGACCAATATACAGGGCTCAGTGTGAGGCTTGGATTAGTTCCTGTAACACCATGTTCAATTCCAAAGACACATTCTTTGATGATAAGGTGCAGAAAGTTGACTGAGTGTTGGTTTCATGTCCCCTTGGATCAGTTGGTAGTGATGGAAATAACTTAACAGTAGACTGAGTGTTAATCCATCCTTTGTCTGCAAGAAGAAATACCCCCATCCCTGAAAATGTAAAAATATGGATTAAAAATGTGAGAAAGATTATCCAGCTAAAACACATTCAATATAAATTCCTTCAAAAATCAAATTTTGATGTAAAAAAGTGTTTAATATTTGTGGAGTGAATGACATTTATCATTAATGGTGTGCTTTTGTTTATCTTATAAAACTGATAAACTGACAAGTCACATGTTACTTCAAGAGTAATTATATTTTCCAAAATTAATGTTCAACAAGCTTTGCAAGTTGTCTAGATCTATTCAAACACAAATTATCAATATGTATAAATATAAGATTAAATGCCTCATGAAGTCATTGGATGCAAGATAATGAAGAGAATAAATGATATCTTCATATATAATTATAATACACAATTATAACAATTGAAAGTTATTTTATATTTCATTTATAAAAGTAATTTAAATATTCACTGATATTTCATTTACTTATGTTGATGACATTCTAAGTAGATGTTTATACAAATAAATCAATCATTGAATGATTATTCAGTTTCATACCAAGAATAATAAATTATATCCATGCAGGCCTTTGCATGACACCAATTCACCAGACACCAATACACCAAACATGCTACATTTTCCCGGTTTCTTGAAGGAAAGACACCTCATCTGAAACAAATTGATACCAATAAATGAAAAAAAACCCTCAGAAAAAAAAGGTCATCATTTCTTGTGAATAAAAGGACATCTACAATTTAAGCCTTAAACTGATATTTTGCAAGCACTCTTGTTTTCCAAAGAACATATTTCTATATGCACATGCAGGTAACTAAACAAACATAAAACAATTAATACATGTATTAAGTAACTAACTAGCCTGCATGTTTTTTTGTAAAATGTCAGTCATCATCACAAGGGTTAAATAACTATTCAGGGTTTGATTTTATCAAGTGAACGGTGACGTAATTTCAGACAAACAATTGTATTTGGTCTGTATTATTCTAAAACCCTGCAACTGCAGCTTGATTGAAGCTGTAGTTACGGGATTTTATAACAACACTGACAATTTATCAAAACATAACAGTAAACCCAGTCTATTCTTAGCACAAAATTCAATACCATTTCCAACAGATTGTTTTAAACACTGGAAAAAAACTAATGAATCATATACTTAACCCTTTCCCAAACAAGACCTGGTTTTGATGTCCCTAAAAGAAAAGGCTTGGGGAAAACATTGAAACAAAAGGAGAAACTGCTGATAACCAGCAGTTTCTCCTTTTGTCTCAATATTTTCTATGCCATATTTTACACAAGTTCTATCTTTCATAACTTCCATTTTGTCATTTGCGACAGTTTTTGAATTTGATCACCGTAAAATTCTGTCATTTGGGAAAGGGTTAACAATTCCATATTGGGTGGGCTTAAGCCCCTTTGTCTGAATATTGGGGGGGGGGGGGGGGGCTTAATTGGATTTTCAGTAAATTTTCAGTGTAAAATAAGGAAAACTTGGCATTTTTGGCAAAAATGGAGGCGGGGTAAACCCTCTTAGCCCCCCCCCCCAATATCCCCCCCTATTCCTACGGGCCTGCTTAATAAAGGTGAATACTGAGTATGGACATCAGACTCATACTGATAATCATAAACAGTTCACATTGTCACTATTTTCTTTGATGGCACACAAAATATTACTGCAAGTGCCATGCACCGTTCCGCGATAAATCAGTCCCCTAGTTACTGTTGCTATCCTTCACAAACAAAATCCAATATGACCGCCGCGGATGCTGAGCGACCGATTATTTATCTTCTATTTCGGAGAATATTTCTATATTTTATCTATCTGACCACAAAAAACATGCTGGTCGAATTTTAAAAACAGGACAGAATTACTACAATCAAGGTTATATATTCATAACACCAAGATTAATCCGGAATCCAGGCGTGAACGTGGCGCTAGTTGCTGGCTGCAAGTCGAAGCTCAAAATGAAAGTAGGATATGCATTCTTTCCCAGTGAAATGAGGGATGAGGAGATTGTACAGTCACGTTGTACTTGTTAAGTATGGTAAGTGATTTCATTTTAAATCTCAGAACTATAGAGTTTACATCTAAGCAGTTTTAACCAAGCCTTTCCAACGCCAATGATAAAGTGAAAGTGAAAGTAGGTTTCAATGAACTTTCCTTCCATCCAAGCCAAGGTAGCAAATTGTCAATATTTTCTGTGTTTTATTCTACCAGATGTAAAGAAGATAAAGATCATATTTCACAAAAGAGGCTGATCTTTGTTTGTACTTATTGCCAAATGAGATTAATCAGTTATTTACCCCTTTCCCAAACAATTCCTAGCTTGCATGAGTAGTATGCAGGATGTTTTTTTAAGAATAAAAGTGTGTATTTGTATACATACATGTTACCGGACTAATTGCCTGTACTCTGCTAAAAGCTATAAATTTATCCGGTCCCCGGACAGATTACCTATACACAGCTGAGTTTTGTTTGTTCAGAACCAAACAATTAGCCATTAATATTATAATTCAGAGGTTTCCTTAAAGGTGTATGGGGGCTTGGGGATTTAAAAAAATTTCCTTCCATTTGGGTATCAACCCTTTGCTACTTTTGTAACTATTCCATGGGGTTAATGAGAAAACAAGTTAAAACATAGAAAATCCCTTGCCTACTTTGTCTTTGGTCCCAAAAAATAGACATCTGGTTGTCATCTACTAAATCAGATGCATTTCTGGTTTTATGGACTCACCAGAAGGTCCCTCTTAGTCGAAAGGTAATAAAATAAAAAAAAAACTTAGTTAACAGCTCAGCACAAAATTGTCATTTATTTCCAAATGACAAAAAGCTATATCTACAGGTTAAATGATATTCTGTTCAGACAGTTTAGTAACCTCATTCATATTCAATGAAGATATTTTTATGAATAAATGTATTTACAACACATCCACCAGTAAGAATGCAAAAATATCTCCAATGCATCATTTATAGCGGCTTGTATGGTTCCGTACAAATAATGTTAACAGCTCTATATGGCTAGTTATCCGGTTCCTGACAGATAATATAAATGACTTATAGTCTGAACCAGACAAATAGCTACTGCCTTTAAAAATCATTTAGTGAAAAGAAGAGATTTCTTTAATTCAATAGTTTTAAATGTGAATGCACTCTGGTCTTTCAACCTGGATCAGTTAGTTTGATTGTTGTTTGGGATAGGGAGAAGTGATTAGAATTATATGTTATAATATTCAATCTTTATGCAATTCTAGGAGTATTTTTCAAATCTTTGTTATTGGAGGTCAGGATTTATCTTTTTTCAATGATATTTATTGCCATTGTCATAATAAGTTAGGATATTGTGACTAGATAGATAGTATAATGTGGAAAGCATTTGCATGCACAAATACAAATACCATGTATATTGAGAATTATCTTTCAAATAACAGGTGAATCCATGCTGAAGAATTCAAGACACTCTCATGCTCACTTCTCGGAAACATATTTATGGATTTCCAGTTCTTCCTGAGAATCTATTGTTTCATTGGTAAGTTGTAAACATTAATATTAATATCATCTTGATGAAAGTCTCTTTGTAGGAAGCAAGATATGGCCAGCATAAGGTTCTACATTTTGGTGTCAGTGCATAAAAGCATGAACAAAATTACAGTTGAAGGAAAAATGCTATTTGTGAGCTAAATATTAATTTAAGGTAGTACACCCCGAATTAGATATATATGTGACATCAGATTTTTTCGCGCGTCACATTCATTACATATCCAAACTTATTCGGTCAACGTAAATTTTCAGCGGTGAACGTTCCCCCGAATGTTTACAACCTGGACCAAATAAGTTTGGATATGTATGAATCTCATTAGGGGTGTAGTACCTTAATGACCTTTGATATAACCTGATTTAAATCCTTTTCCCAAAATATTCTATTAAGGTTGGTGACCAAATTACCCATAAAGCTACAAAGGAGTTTGTGGTGCTTTGTCAATTTATTTTGATGTTGAAAGCACACACAAAACATTAAACCCCATGCTCCTGACCCCAAATCATATGACTTTTATAATTACAAATGTATTTTTGCTGTTCATCATATGCATTGCTGTGTTTGCCACATGTATCAGTTGTTTTATCATCAAAATTTGGGATTAAAGTGACATTTCAGAATTTTTTGTCATAAATTTTACTTTTATTTTTATCTGAAAGGGCATATTTCCTAATGAAAATTCTGAAAATTTCAAGCCAAAATATTGCGCCGGTTGCGAGAAATTTATATTTTTGTGTTAAAATTGAACAAATTGTTGTGGACAACAGTTCGGATTTATATGCACTTTATCGATTATGTCTCAACCTTAAATGTGTGTTTCTCGCTTATTGGCTACAACTTAAAAAAACTAATAGTATTTATACCCAACAGAATAACCAGTCTTGGCATCAAGACATACATTAAAAAATTGAAATTGGAATGAAATGTCCCTTTAAATGGCCCCAGTGTGTTCAAAGCAGTTCTTGTTTACAAATAAATATACTTTGTGAGTATGTTTATTTGCAAGTATTATTCTGAAAAGGGTCAAAAGTTAGAAAGTTTAGTGACTTTTTAATGAATTAACACTCATACTAACTGTTTTGTGTGTGTTTTTTTTTTCAGATTGATCTTCTATCAAAAGGAGTTGAATGAAGGTTTAACCAATTCATCAAGTAGACCAAACAGTGAAATGAAGCACATTGACTTGAATTGTTTTGTGCATTTTTATTTCAAAAAATAAAACAAGTGTATGAAAAAGCAATGGTGGTGGTACTTGAATCAATGGCAAAATTATCACACATCTTAAACCAAGGGCGGATCTAGGGATGGGGTCAGGGAGCCATGACCCCCCTGGAATTGATCAAAAATTGAATTTTGACTATATAAAACATATTTAACACACATTTAAGCCATTGTTTGGGCTTTGACCCCCCCCCCCCCTGGAAAAAAATCTGGATCTGCCCTTGGCTTAAACCTATTTTGTTAATCCTTTCCCAAATAATACCTGATTCTGAATAAATGTCATTTTGAAAGGCATAGAGAGAAAAGAAGAACATGCTGATACCCAACCTGTTTTCTACTTTTCTTTGAAGGCTATTCATGTTAGTAGATTTAGATCTACATCCAACTTTCTACACTTAGTAGATCTAACACTCTCAGTAATTTTATGCCCCGCGTCCATTTACAGTGGCGGATCCAGGATTTCTAAAAGGGTTCGTTTTGCTATTAATATACAATTTTGACTGAATTTATGCATGAAAATGAAAGAATTAGGCTTCAGGGGGGGTTCGTTTGAACCCCCCCCCCGAACCCCCCTCTGGATCCGCCACTGATTTACAACTAACATTCAACTTGATTTCTACTCGGGATGAGCAGCTGGAGGCTTGGATTGGATGTTATGTTCGTACCTGTATGGAAAATGCAAGGAGAATGATTTTGAGTTAACCAGTTGCAGCATCGTAACAGAGAAAGTGTTTCACCTTTTCCCAAACAAGCCCCATTTTGACGTCCCTAATAAAACAAGGTTTGCTAAATATTGAGACAAAAGAAGAAATCCACGTTGAAAATCCACAATTCTTCCTTTTGTCCCAATAGTTTCTATGCTGGGTTTTCTATCAAAATCTAATCTGCTGTCTTCAAAGCCTTTAAATCTGCTAAATGAATGGGGTCAAATGCGTTATACAATCAAGCGTAAACAGCTCTTTTGCTTTGTTTGGGGCTTGTGAAATGTAATGAACCTTGCCCCTTTCATTCGTTTTGGATACCTAAATCCATGCAAAAGTTTCCCAAATCGCATTTTTGCATCAAAATGCTAGAAATGTGTACAAATTTCGTATTTAACCGGCGGCCTTAACTAGAGCGTATACGTTGCTAGGTAGTGTTTGGGAAGCGGAGCAACAAGCTTATCGGCGGTGAATAAATGACGCGCTCTGATTGGATGAAACTATCAGTAGCGGAACGGTGCATTGCACATTCCGTTTACAATTTAAAAGCTTTTCTGTGTGAACTACTGAATATGAATTACAACAAACTTACCTGTTAAATTATTGAGGAAAAACACACACAACAAAATCCAAACAGGATGAAGGTTTGTACTGAACAGACATTGTTATACCTGAAACATAAACAAATATTTTGAATCAGATGATGTCAGTGTCATGTAAGCAGGGATGTCATTATTAACCGATTGCCGATCAAAACCATCATTTAAAATCACCAAAAAATTGTGTTTTTTCTGAAGCTACAAAGTTTACATCAGGTACGCAGCCAAAAAAGCCCTCAGCCTGATCTGTTATTTTCCAAAATATAACTGTTGCTTCAAAACATAATGACATCCCTGCATGTAAGACAGAAAATCCACCATTCAACAATTTAACAATGACATATTTAACCCTTTCCAAAACGACAAAATTTTCTAAAGAGTGGTCCAATTCAAAGCTGTTGCAGACGACAAAATTGATGTTAATAAAGATTGGTATTGTGTATAATATAATCAAGAAAATTATTATCAGAATATTCTTCTTTGCCTAAATGTTTTGTCATGTTTTTTTTTCTTAGAAGTTAGAACTGTCAAAACTAGGTGTTGTTTGGGAAAGAGTAAATGACTGTGTACATTCAATGTTATGTTTAACAAATCATAATCCAAGTTAAACCAGAAAAGAAGACGAAGAAATTCACTGAACAATTTTGTAATTCGAGGTCGATCGCCAAACAGACAATGTTGTCTTTCCTTGTATGGATTTAAAAAGGCATAGATTTACGAGACAGAGCACGTTTTTGTAACATTTGCTTTTCTCAACTCCAATCAGACATTTGTGCTTGGATGTTAACTTTCGATAGTTACGGAAAATGAGAAAAAGACTCGAAATTAAATGCACTGGTATGATACCACTAGGTAAATATCCGGATTTTGGACACTTCCGGTAATATAGCTTGCATCCAAAATTGCATGATTAAGTAGATAAAACAGTAAAATAAAAAGTACTTACTCTAGTCTAGGGGCCCGTCCCGCAAAATGAATTTTTATTGGACCAATTGTCCAGAAAAAATCCGTTGGTACCAGGTGATTGTTAGTTCAATGGGACGTTAGAATAGGGTGGATGCCATAATCAAAAGTGGTGCAAATTTTTTTTACAAGCACTTTTCTTACCCCACCCACTTGAAATTAAGGTTAAATGGTAGTCGTCAGAAATTGTTTCTATACTACCATTTTTATCTAATTGATAAATCATTTTTATGGAAAGAAATCACATTTGAATAGTCTTCGTGATTGTAATTTTCTTATACCAAAAATCATCTTGAATTCTAAGAAATCTACAATTGTCCTTACCCCACCCACCAATTTAAGCTATGTCTACCCCCTTCTACTTCATGATGTCGTTAAAAAGCCAAAACCTCACAGATCTGGTTAAAACTGTGAAAATGCATTTCCAAGTACCCGGAAATGTTTTTAAACTTCTAACATGGCATGTCATTTGATAAAAAAATGTTTAATCCATGTCCGCAAGTTGATATATTTTTTTTAAAATTTGAGGTTTTCTGTCGGAAATGGCTGATAGCTTATTTATTGGCAGATAATTCAGATAAGTCACAATTTTGCACCCAAATCATCGAAAAAGACTGATAGAAGTAATGTAGAAGGAGATAATTTAGAATATGTTAATGAATTCTACTGTCCATTTTGTCCGTCCGATCGTCTGTACGTCTTTCATCGCCCAAACTTTGTGTGCTTAAAACGTAATCAAATTTTACCTGTAACTTAACGAATTTCGCGTTTTCAACTGACATTTAATGCAAATCCTTAAAAAAGAGTTTTGATTGTCAGATATTCTTAATAAATAACATGAGGACCATGATGGTCCTAAATCGCTCACCTGAACCTAGATAATATGAGCCCAAGCTTTATTCAAATCAATTAATATTTGTGACTGCAAAACTGAACACTCGTAAACAGCAGTTTTGTCAAGTTCAAGGGATAGCAATTAAAATTGTTGGATCGTGATCAGGCTGAAAACTGAACCATATCTTGTGGTCACTTACATTTTGTCCACGTTTTGTATCAACCGATCAACATGTGTGTCTTTTGCAATGAAAACAAAGAAAAAAATGGTCATTTTGTCAAAATTAAAGGCTTATAACTTAGGATGTCAGATTCACATTAACACTATAAAATATATCTCACAGACTGAGATTTGTCTAGCTTGGTCAATGTTTGTGGTAGCTAGGATGACAACAGGGTCGAAAAAGTCAATTTTACAGAATTCAAGAGCAAATAACTCTAGACTTTCTATCCTGACTAAATAACTGAATGCCAAACTAATCCAAAATCTCGTAGTCGTTATCTTGGTGTCCAAGTTTTGTCTTGATTGTTCACTATGTGTGGTTTTTAGAGTAAAAACAACGTCGGAAACATTCTACCCATCAAATATCGTCTTGATTTGTCCATCTATCTGGTTATTTGACTGAAAATAAAGTCAAAATGGAAAGTTTTATCAATTCAAAGGACGATAAGTTAACAACTTCTGGTCCAATTATGTCGAAGTTTGTATTCATCTTATAAGAATGGTCACCAACATTATGTTTTAGTTTTTTGTCTCGACTGGCCAAAATTTGTGGTTGTTAGAGTAAAACCAAAGTAAAAAAAAACATTGAAGTTTTTATCAAATTCAAGGGCCCAACAACACAGCTTTCTGATCCTGCCTGACTGAAATTAAAATCATTCTATATCTTATGGTCACCAAGTTTGTGTCCAAGTTTCATTTGGATTGGTCATTAAGTGTAGATGCTAGAGTGTAAACCAAGTCGAAAATAGTCTATAACAGCAATTTTGTAAAATTCAAGGGCATATTTCATGATCTCCAGTCCCGATCATTCTGAAAATTATACTCGTCCTAGATCTTATGGTCACCAACATTGTATAAAAGTTTCATTTGGATTAATTAATAATTGTAAATGCTAGAGTGTAAACCAAGTCAAAATATTCGAAAACGTCAATTTTGTAAAATTCAAGGGCATATAACTCATAACTTAATGTCCTGATCATTCTGAAAATTGTATTCAATCGAGATATCATAGTCCCAATCCTTGTGTATAAGTTCCATTTGGATTGGTCAATAATTATACATGCTAGAGTGTAAACGGAGTCGAAAATAGTCGAAAATGACAATTTTGTAAAATTCAAGGGCATATAACTCATGACTTTATGTCCCGATCATTCTGAAAATTGTACTCAATCGAGATATTATAGTCCCAATCCTTATGTATGAGTCTCATTTGGATTGGTAAAAAATTATACACTCTAGAGTGTAAACGGAGTTGAAAATAGTTGAAAATGGCTATCTTGTAAAATTCAATGGCATATAACTCATGACTTTATGTCCCTATCATTTTGAAAATTGTACTCAGACGCGATCTCATGGTCAACAATATTATGACTAAGTTTCAAATTGATTGGTCTCTAGTTGTAGATACGAAAGTGTAAACGAAGTCGTAAATAGTCGTAAAACGGCAATTTTGTAAAATTCAGGGGCAAGTAACTCATGAATTTATGTCCCGATCATTCTGAAAATTGCACTCATCTGAGATCTTTTGGTTCCAATCGTTATGCATAAGTTTTATTTGGATTGATTAATACTTGAAGATTCTAGAGTGTAAATCAAGTCGAAAATAGTCGAAAATGGCAAATCTGTTAAATTCAAGAGCATATAACTCGCGATGTTCTATTCTGATCATTCTGAGAATTAAACGCCTTAGAGATCTTATAGTCAGCAACATAATGTCTAGGTTTCAACTTGATTGGTCAATATTTATATATGCTAGAGTGTAAACAAAGTCTAAAACAGTCAAAAACGGCAATTTTGTCAAATTCAAGGGCAAATAACTCATAATTTTCTTGTTCGATCAGGCCGAAAATCACACTCATTTGAGATCTTATGGTCCTTATCATTATGTAGAATTATCATTTTCATTGGTCAATATTTGTGGATGCTAGATGGCAAACAATGTCTAAAATCGCTATTTTTGATGTTCAAGGGCAGATAACTCAGGACTTTCTGGTCCAATCTGGCCAATAATCAAACTCATTGAAGAACCTATTATCATACTTGTTCTGATTTAGTTTAATGAATATTGGTTTACTTTTGTGAGAACTAGATTGTAAACATGTTTTGTCATAAAGCCTCTCTTTGAACATGCCCTTATTGGTGGTAAGAGTTGTCTGCCCCCAGAAAAAAATCACACCGACATTTGTTGCAAAAGTCATCCTGGAACGAAACCTAATTGACTTCAAAATATCCCTATGGTGTCTAAACTTTTCTATCATCAACGTTTAAAAAGATAATAAAGTTTGAAAAAACTTTTCTTAATTATTTTAGAGTGATTTTTCTATTTTGGTGAATGAACATTTATTAGGGCAATTACGGTAAATGTGTTTTAAAAACCGACTATTCTATTACTAATTATTTTTTGGCATACATAATATTTCAATAAAAACATAAAGTTATTGAGGAAAAAAGTCACAGAAAAAATTTTGACGACAATTTCGATTCATGGTCAACTAAAAAACTGTTTATTTCATTTTTGGGTGAGTAGAGTTATCTGCCCCTGGAAAAAATCTGCACCACTTTCAGTTCTGGCATCCACCATAAAATAAAGCCCCAATGGTTACCCTAACTCACTGTACCATCGGAATCTTTCTGGACTATTGGTCCAAAGAAAACCACTTTCTAGGCCTCTTTTGGGGGTTGGCCCCCAGACTACTCGCTCAGAACCGAGAGGACACTCCAATTAAACTGCACATCTAGGTATTTGATCTCAAATACCCTTAAGATTGGAAGAATTCATGATTTAGATCGCATTTTCGAGCTCATGTTTTCGCCGGATATGGAAATATTTCCGGTCGAGGCCGATCGATTTAAGGTGTCCCACTGTTAAATTTACGATAATTTCACGATTTTAGGTAATCGAAAGGTATCCTAATATATTCTTTAATTGAATTATAGTCACGAAAGTGCACGACAAGTGTAATATCTGCATTAATGATGCGTCAAAACGCAAATGTAACCGCCGTTTTTCGGCCATGCAACTAAAAGCGTGATTTCTCGGAAACGTCTCTAGCGCAGGTGGCAGGATTTTCGCGTGAGGCGTCACATTTACGGGTCAAGGCAACGTACAATTTTCAAATTACCTTGCATGTTAAGGGCGGACCCTGGATTTTTTCCAGAGGAGGGGTCCAAGCCCAATGATGGCTTAAAATGTGATAAATATAATTGCTTTTCAACGAAAACCTCGTAACTGCAGCTTAAAACAAGCTGCAGTTACTAGGTTTTCGTTGAAAAGCAGAGATAAATATGTAACATTACACTAAGTTTACGTTATATGGTCAAAATTTAATTTTTTGGCCAACTTCGAACCTCCTCCCCGACCCCCCTCTGGATCCGCCCTTGCATGTTTAGTTTCAGTTCACGTATTCGCGTATTCTTCTTTCCTTTACAAGTCCGACATACAACCAACTGCATTACATGGCACCGTCTTTACAAACTTTAATACCAGTCCAACTTGACAAAATGTGTGCTGATAAAGGGTTAATTTGTGTACAATGTAGTAGGCCTAAAGAAAATATTGCGCCAAAAGAAAAAAAATCTGCTGGATTTATCTTTTGTCTCAATGGTTTCACAAGCCATTTCATTTGGGGACGTCAAAATCAGGTCTTCTGTTGGAAAAAGTTAAAAGAATACTTACTTTTAAAATACACATTATGTTAACTGCAACACTTTTCAGATTTGGGGACTCCTACATTTCGTCGTTTCTGAAAGGGTCAAATAAGACCTTGGAAGTTTAACAGTTTTTCTTTGCTTTTTCTAACAAGCACGCACGTGTGTTTGTAAACAGGAAACCCCCTACGTGTTAACAATTCCGACGCCTTGTTCCCAACAGACAGATAATACATAAAAAGATTATAAAAGTATGATTGTCTCGAATACTTCACTTGAAACTGAAACTTAAGGATTACAATCCATCATTATCTACGAAACACTTCGATCATATTCGGATGTCATCGTTGGCAACGGAAATTGACGAGAGATACTCTCGTCGTCCGGTCAGAAAACCAAATCAAAATCTTTGTTACATAGAGTAGTCAATGTTTAATAATAATATATCAGTGAAAATTTCAAGAGGAAAGGGGGTATTTGAAATAATTTCATAAAAAAGTAGGGCTATACTCTATCCACGCGATATTTTCAAGAACAGTCTCCACTGCGGACATCAAAACCAGGCCCCGATTTCTCGAAAAAACTTAAAGTAGAGCTCTACGTTCTCAGACTCAAATCTGAGCATCGTGCTCAAATCACACGAAATCCACACGAACTTCAATTGAATACCAATCAACGTTGATTGGTATTCAGTTGAAGTTGAGCATGTTCCCTAGAGTATTATACTGAAGGGGTTTTTTTTTTCGAGAAACCAGGGCCAGGACTTGCTTGTGATTCAAGGGTTACGAGTTCGTTACATGTATAAAACACACTTTGTACAACAGTTTAAAGGAATTTGTGTTTCTAAAAGTTCTAAACAAAGGTATTCCATTGATACTTTGCAATAAAAAGGCATGAAAAGCATTCCAAACAATTAACCGCATTTCTAGCCCTCAAGAAAGGGAAGTGGGGACCTAGCATGCGCTTTTCAAATCAATCGTGTTACACAACATCATTTAGCTCTTTTCCAAACCGCAAAAATTTGGGGTAGGCCAATTGAAAAGCTGTTGCAGACGATAAAATTTCATTCAATTGTTGCTATTGATGAGATTTGTGTATAATGTAATATAGAAAATATTTTGACAGAAGAAGAAAATGTTGGTTATCAGCAATTTCTTCTTTTGTCACAATGTTTTCCCAAGCCTTTTTCTGTAATGAAAGTCGAAAGCATGTATTGTTTGGGGAAATGTTTGATCGGCATCAGAAATAGAAGTCCTCTTGGCATGAGACCAAAACGAATACGCAGTCTGATCAAGATCAATGTTATTTGAGCCGGGATCTGGAAAACGTCCCTTATAGCATTTGAGAACAACATGGTTCAAGATCAGCCTGCGTATACACACAGTCTGACCAGGAACCTTGTTGTTCTACAATAGCTTCCACATGGTCTGTAGCAACCATCTGAGAGTAACATAGATGCTCGCTATCTAGACTGCATCTAGACACAGCCTGATCTTGAAACCTGGCTGTCTCAAATGCTTTAAGGGACGTTTTTTCCAGATCATGGCTCATTTCTTTTCAAATATCAGTACAGGGATCCGTGTTCAATGTCCCTGCTGATTTGGAATAAGTTATTTTAAAATGACGAAAATCTCTTTTTTTTTTTTTTTTTTTTTTTTTTTTTTTTTTTTTATTAGGTAAAGAAATAATATTTGTTTTTTTTTTGTTTTTTTGTTTTTTTTTGTTTTTTTTTTTCTCAAGAGGAAGCGTAGCAGACCCCGAAGTATACATGGATGGGGCTACCTCAAATAATTTTCTTTTAAAACGTGCAATTAAAAGGAACAAGGGAGCAATAGAAAATACGATGTATCAAATTCTTGGGATGGACAAACAAATATTGTAAGAGCATATGTACTCATTATATACTTACGACAGTTCTGTTTCGCGCTATTAAAATCAGCAAGCCATATTGGCTGATAAGTAGGCGCCGATGACGTAAATCAAGCAGGAAATTTGTTACAAATAACCGCTCTCTAGGGATGAACCACCGCGCTTTGTTTATCATTCGTCTGCTATCATTTTTTACCGTAAATAAATAGTCGTTTAAATATACACTTTGGGGAATTGAGATTGCTTGTGGCCCTCGAGTCAAATGAGATATTGACTGTTTGTAAAAACATTGAAACAAAAGCAGTTAAGGCTGAAAAAAAACTTTTTCTCTGCATACTGTATGTGCTAAATTAAACATAACATTCTTTCTCGCATCAACGTCTATTTTGTTGTCTGCGTTTTTAAAAGAAAAATTAGACCAGACTGAACAAAGTCCGGTTTTTTGGGAGATAATCTGCATATTTTTCTTCTTTTGTCCCAATATTTTCAAAGTATGTACAGTTTGATGGATCAAAACCCGGTCTTGTTTTGGGAGAGGTAAGATATGCGATTGCATGGGATATTCAAGGAACTCGAAATAAATTGCACCAGTCGCTGTTGTTATGCAGATTCATGAAATAAAAACAATTTCAGAGGTCTTTATCGCTATAAAAACCGATGTGCGACGGACAACATGTGTAGGTAAAAACCGAAGCGCACAGCGCCGAGGTATTTGCCTGAACATGTAGTTCATAGCACAGAGGTTTTTATTTGGCAAATAAAGACATCTAAACTTGTTATTATCTCTATTATAACACTCTAAATAACAAAACGCACATTCTAAATTTGTTATTTTGTGGAAATACTGTCATAGTCTAAATTTTGGCGTAGGAAACACATTAGCGGTTAAGTGGCGTCATTGATGACGTCATTTGACGTTACCTTAACACCACATGAGGTTTTGGCGCATACACAAAGCATAATTACATATAGTCTTTGTTGTTTCTGCTACTTTAAGCCATAGCGCAGTTGGTAGCGCATTCGTTCTCTGGTCGCGACTAAAATCCATTTTGACAAAATAAACATGATCCCCCACCAATGCTTTGATAATCGTTTACCTACGTGGACAAGCAGCTGAAGGCTCGTTAAGGAAGTTGTGGTAGTTTTGGTATAAGAAATGACAGGTACATGGTTAAGGGGGAATGCTCCAGTTTCCTAAATATTTTCCTAATAATAGAATTTATTTATATTTTGTATGTTGAAATTATATGTTATTACCAATTGAAAAGTAAAATATAAATGGACGGTCAGCGATCTTGTTTGAGTTTCATAGGCTTTCGTATTACATACCCCTACATCGAAAAAATGCACAATTTCTTGCACCTGTCCAATGTCACTATAATGCTAATAAAATGCTGTATATTCATCGTTTAGTCCCGAAAACGGATTTAGAGTAACGTCTTACATTTGATAAGAACAGAAAACCCAAAATATGTGCTATTATAAACGCGTAAATGTATAAAACAGCATGCTCACGTGTTCGGTTAGACCAACGAAGCTGGAGTGTTTTATGACAAAAGTTGCATATTTTTGGAAATATTTCGGGTTCTACATAATAGAATTTGATAAAACTCCCTCATTGTATTATGTAACATGTCCTAGTAATAATTCAAAAAGAAAATGTATAGGTCAGCGCACTTATTCACCCCTAAGCACAATATCAGATTCTTCTTGTGAAGCTCTGAGCCTGCAGTTCATAAAAGATAATCAAGAGGCTATAAAATCACAGCATGTAGTTTTTCTCTGGCAATATGATAATAAGAGTATGCCTACTTATAACAGTATGGGGTCACCACCATATGGTACACATGTATAGATAGTGTGACTGTGGTCCCTCATTTATGTAAATATATAGCAGCTTTTAAATCAAATCACCCAAAAAATTTGCCATTTGGGAAAGGGTTAATGTAGTTAACATAATTCAATCAATAATTCTAGGCTCGGTATCTTTTGTATGTTTGTTTTTGCATACTGAAATGTCATCCTATCCAAGGTCCAAAATTTCTATACTAATCTTTGCCTAGCCTAGCTGTTATAATAAGAACTGCTAAATATTTTTAGAGCTGCGTTAAGAGCAAAACATCTTCTTATTCTCGAAAGTGGAATTTATGGGATACTTCATTTTTGCAGCGAAGAGCTATCAAATTCACTAGCTGTAGTAAACTTCTGCATTTCGTTGGTGTAAATGCAAAACCTTGTATGTCGATTCGTGCGATTTTCAAATAACAAACTTGTGTGTCCACATTTTACAATTATCGCAGGTTTTGAGATATTTTTACCGATCATTATCAATGATACATTATTTATAAACAATACATGTATGTCCAAATTTCAAGTAAAACATTTTAGTTTGGGAAAAGTTATTACATTTTCCCCTCTCCTTTAATTTTTTTTGAAAAACGAGATACGAGGTTTTGCATTTACAACGACGATTTGTATAAACCTGATTTTGTCAGGCCTGATACGCATTCTTTGTAGCGTGATTTTTTATATACTTTGCGATTTCTTGGATGTTTTATATAAAGTGTTCTCTGTTATAATTTAAGCCACTCAATGAGAGTGCATACATTTTTAAAGCCATCATATGAGATAATAATTCTGAGATAATAAATGTAGGCCTACTCTATGTTTTTAACGGGGCACTCGGAAAACCTTGGTCAGAATCTTAAAACATCGTGTTAAAGAACACTTCATCTGACAACATCATATGATATTGTTTTAACCCGTTCCCAAACGACAAAATTTTAGGTTGAGCCAATTGGAAAGCTGCTACAAAGACAAAACAAAAGTCGATAAAGAAAAGATTTGTGTACAAAATATCTGAGAAAGTATTGAGACAAAAGGGGGGAAATGCTGATTGTCAGCATTTTCTTATTTTGACTCAATGTTTTTCCAATCCTTTTCTGTCAGGGACGTAAAAACCAGGCCCCGGTTTCTCGAAAAAACTTAAGTATCTTATCATGCTCAAATCTGAGCATCGTGCTCAAATCGCACGAAATCCACGTGAACTTCAATTAAATACCAATCAACGTTGATTGGTATTGAATAGAAGTTGAGCATGAACTCATGAGAATATACTTAAGTTTTTTCGAGAAACCGGGGCCAGGTCTTGATTGGGAAAGGGTTAAAGTATGCACCTCTGGTCAAAACCCCAGATCAGATTTCTCATTACCAATCTCATTTGTATATCCTATATTATTAATCTATAATTAAAGATTTAATAGAATAAAATGGTCTGAAAATGTTGTTTCAATTTTGAAAAGTCAAACTGTTCTGGATATTCTTTGTATCATTACTTTCTGTCATTCGTTCATTTCATTTTTATACATGAGCCGAGATCAAGAAAAGGGTCCCTTGTAGTGTTTAAGAATACCATGTTTCAGGATCAGCAAGTTCCAAATCAATATTTGCACATTCTGAGGAGTGTTGATTTAGACTGTTCTTAATTGCAAATGGTTGCTGACAAAATGGTGGATGTTAAAAAAGGAATTAGTTTATCAATATGGTAACAGAGCAATTTTTTTGGCAAAATTTAAAGATGCTAATTATCAACATTCTCTTCTTTTGTTTCAATGTTATGTCTTTCAAAGCTACTGTGGATGTCAAAACTTTTTTAGGAAAGAGTTTCTAAAGGCGTGGTACGTTCAAATCATAAGCTGATGTTAAAGGGACATTTCATCTCCATTTCAATTTTTTTTAAGTATGTCTTGATGCCAAGATTGCTTTTTCTAATGCGTATAAATGCTATCAGATTTTTGAAGTTGTTGATGATAAGCCGTTAAATTAAGTTGAGACAGAAACAACAAATTCTATAAACATCTGAACTGTTGTGGACAACAATTTGTTTAATTTTAACCCAAAAATATGTATTTCTTGTGAACGGTGCAATATTTTGGCTTGAAATATTCGGAATTTTCATAAGAAAACATGTTCTTTCAGATAAAAATGAAAGTGAAATTTATGAGAAAAAATTCTGAAATGTCACTTTAATATAGATGGGATTTATTTACTATATAATACAGAAAATATTAAAGCAAAAGGAGAGAATTCTGAAAATGTTTTACTGTTTATCAGCATTTTCTTATACCTTAACGTTTTTTCTAAATCTTATTCTTTTAGGGAATTCAAAACCAGGTCTTGTTTCTTAAAGGATTTAGAAACTATAAGGGATTTTTTTTGTGATAAATGTTTTAACGTTTTATGTTCGTATATCCTGCAACTATAAAATCTAAATGTATACATTCATAATTCAAAAAGACAATCTTGAATATATATTCATGCTGCATTAAACCCTTTCCCAAACAAGAACTGGTTTTGACGTCCCTAGATGAAACCTTTTTTGGAAAATATCGAGGCAAAACATGAAAATTTTGATAATCAGCATTTTCTTCTTTTGCTTCAATATTTTCAGTGATACGTGCTCAATATTAATTCTATTTTTATCATTGCACATTTTTTCTCCTGCATAAGTTTCTAAATTGGACCATCCTAAAATAATGCTATTTCAGAAATGGTTAAATAATTTAATATGTAGTGTACTGTTTTGTTGGTATTTATATAAGCATACACTGAATACTAGCAATAAATGCTAATTGAACACAAATGTTACCTTGACTTTTCTTAGTAAACCCCAGTCCTTGCTTTCTTAATTAGTAACCAGAGTGATAGGCACGTTATCTGTCATTTCCTACTGTGATTATTAACTTGCATTAATTATATCTGGATCCTCAAATTGAGGCTGCTCTGTGATATTGTTCGTAAAGGTGTATTAGTGAAATACAGCAATTTTTATCAGCTACACGTGAACAAAATGACGCAAAACAGTGGTAACTGCATACACACTTACGACTGTCTTGCTCTAAATAATCGATTTCCATCATGAGGAGATCATTTTCGCGTAATAAATACACTTTTACCGTCGAAAATGGTAAATTGTGATGAAGTGTTATATTATTGAAAATATGGTAGCGAAACATATTGGTACGAAATATTTAATTTACTACAGTAATGACCGAGTGTTCCGAAAAACTGGAGCATTCCCCCTTAAATGCTCCAGTCACAACGATATGACCACAGCAGTTGAAAGAGGCCTATAAACTAGGGATGTAACGACACATCGGACTATCGATATATCGCAATAGTGACCTCTGTAATTTAGTGCTATCGTGATAGGCAACTGGCAATATCAGTAGTATCGCAATAGTGGTTCCACTATCGCAATAGTTTTGATAGTTCTAAAATAGCAATTTCTCACATGACATTGTCTAATTTTGGCCAAAACTCTGTCCCTTGAATATCAGACATCAATGACAGGCTACTCAAATCATGAAATGTCACTCTCTTCCTTCAGACTATTTATCTTACAATTCTGCAAACTAATTCATTTATTTAAGATATTCAGGAAATGTGATTTTCATGAAAAAATACCCGTTTATATAAATAGCACTAAAAGCGTATAACAATAGTATCGCAATAGTATTGCAATAGCATGGAATCTGTACTGAACATGGGTTCAATTCCGATAACAATCTCCGGTCAGCAAAAAGGTTTAAAAAATTTAAGTGCACTTCAACCGATTGCCAAAATTATCACTTGACCCTTTCCCAAACATGCCGTGGATTGACATTCTTGATAGTCAACGATTTGGAAAAAAGGGGAAAAAACGTTCATAATCATCACAATTTTATATTTCCTCTCAATATGTTGTGGGCTACATTGTACACAAATCCTATCTTCTTTATCAACATGCATTTCTCAACTGCACAGCAGATAATAATTATATTTCATATTGGAACTGTCCATAATTCAACCCTTCGGGAAAGGGTTAATTTCGTCTGTGGATTCCGACGTCAAGGTGATTGAATATCGCTATTTCCGGTTTCAGGTGAGATCAGACACCCGGATGCAACAAGAGGAAGCCCGGATGTAATTAACCCTTTACCAAACGTTAAAATTATGGACATTTCCAAATTCAAAGAATTCTCACTGAATTGTAACAGACGATACTTTCAAGTAAATGGGAAATTACATTTTTCAATCTTTTTGGATAGAAAATGTTGTAGCAATTGTAGAAATTGCTTGTCACAAGCAATTTCTTCATTTTTCACGATGTTTTCCATATCCACCGACTTGTGGGGAGTCAAAGAGAGTCAATGTGTGAGGTCGAGCCCTGATGGTTCAGTCGGTAACTTCGATAACTTTGGAGTCTGTCAATCCAGGGATCGCAAGTTCGAACCAGAAAAAGGATTAGAAAACCATAAGGGATCGTTTTACAACTCCACCTAAAATAGTTATTCGGAAAAGGGTTTATTTTATGGCAGGTGAATAAACTGTGGGTAATTAAATAACGTGTTGATAGATAGGAAGATCAACTAACGATTTGTGTGGTTCCGGGCTTCATTAGATTGGTTTAGAACTTATTTATCGTGCAAATCAGCGGTGTTATTGCAAAACCTCGTATCTCCATGTTTAAACACATGGAGATACGATGTTTTGCAATAACACCAACCAAATGTGAATTCGTGATTCATCCCGATCGCACTCGATTCTGCACCTAGGACTAAAGTATCCGGGTTCGATCCCAACATACTTTCTGACACAACTGTCTCCACCATTAGTGTGATAATCGTTTACTATGAGGGCGAGCAGCTGGAGGCTCGGTTAAGGTGTTGTGGTAGCATTGGTACGAGGAACGACAACAATCCATGGTTCTAACGTTTTCCAGCCGCCGCGATACAACCATGTAGCAGCTGATATTGTCGATAAACTCAATTTAATCAACCAATTTTTACCTATATGAGCAATAAATCGAGAAGGGCAATTTTGACGTCACCCGTCATATATGTGTTATTTAGCCTCACATACAAAAAGGTATACCATATACATGTACATCGAAAGCTAAATCGTCGCTTTTCAACAAAAACTCGTAACTGCAGCTTGTTTAAAGCTGCAGTTACAAGATTTTTGTTGAAAAGCAGCAAAATGAAGAATGTAGTACTCGAGTCCAGCAAGGTCGCCATTTGACCTCAATGTTATGGTTGCGGTGTTTAGTTTACTGTCCACCCTGCTGTAAGAACGAGCTTTAACCCTTTCCCAAACGGCAAGTTTTAGGGTGATCCACTTCAAAACTGCCACAATTGACAAAATGGAAGGTATGAAAGATAGAATTGGTGTAAAATATGGCATAGAAAATATTGAGACAAAAGGAGAAACTGCTGGTTATCAGCAGTTTCTTCTTTTGTTTCAATGTTTTCCCAAGCCTTTTTATATAGGACGTCAAAACCAGGTCTTGTTTGGGAAAGGGTTAACTGTCAAGATGTCAGATTACAGGTCTCAGTAACAAACTTATTAAAGATAAAGCCAACATGGCAATTTTAAATTTGACCCCTTTAACAGTATGAGCCGAGATCTAGGAAAAGGGTACTTGTGACATCTGATATATTAAACCATGCATTTGGGTTGGCGTATGTATACGTTACGTCAATGCAATTTCGCATTTATATCTAAAACCAACAAGTTTTGACTCGTCCAATTAAGCTTTGCTCGTCCAAAAGACTAAAACGACACATAGAGATAACACCATCCTTACGTCACGTTAATTTGACGCCAACCGAAATCATCTTGATAATGTTTTTACATAAATTGCATAGCTCTTCGTTAGACAAAGTAACGACTGAACGTTACATCAAAATGAACATCGTTTACCATAGTAGTCACGTTTTAGTGCCAGAAAAAAGACCAAAAAACTCACACAGGGACGCACTCCGTTCTTACTTTAGCTTTATTTGACGCCAACCAAGACTTTCTCTATAACCTACCGAAATTATGTTCATTTACATGGCCCTTCGTTAGACACAGTGATGACTGAAAATTACGTCAAGGGGTCACCATTTATCAAAGTAGCCTCGTTCCTAGTGACAAGTGGATATTAACTATCTTGTTTATTTCTATAATCACATGCTTAATCTGGAATTAATCCTTATCATATTTCGACATATCATGTAATATACCATCAGGTAGCTCTAACCGAACTTGAGACTTATTGTTTAATTTTATTTCTTCGTTATATTCCAAAGAGGAATATAGCCGTGCGACACTAGCGGTCAACATGTGCAATATCGTTGAAGGGAGTCCACACATTATAAGATTTCCGCGACGTCCGAAATGTCGTGCGACGTTGCTTTCATTCTTTAATAATTTAATACCGGGGTCAATGGAATTGACCACGGCTTACGGTATTGTGAGCGTATAGTTTTGAGCGATCTTGTTACTTTGTGAGTTTGGCTCAAGCTGTCTTAGCCTCGTTTTGAGCTCCTTCCGGCAATCGGATTTCTCGGTAGTCTTTTTGCCGGGCTATATCAAAGATGTTGAGACAATTGGATCACCAAGGACAACTATATCGAATCATACCTTGGATGCATCTCGTAGAACTACTTTCAGACTATGAATAGAATAGAATAGAACAACAATTCAAAACGGTCGTCTGTGACTAATGTCAACAATGACGCCACAATGATACTGAAATACATTGTTTGCAGTTCCAGTGTCCTCTCTTTTTAGAATGATTACAACCTGCAAGTCCCGTAAGTTGCCATGGTTGTGCATTTGGTTGACCTCGAAAACTACTTTATGAAGCGTAGGTACTTCCGGCTAAGAAATCCGATTTTTTTTAAGATTTCTTCATACACACACATCCGAGTCGATGATTCGATCTTTGGTCGACATTATCCGAGGATATCCGAACGGATGTTGAGATTGTGAATTGGTTTAGAGTAAAATTACATCCTTTATCTGAATCTCCGTATCAACAAACTATACCAGTTTAGTGAACCAGTCAACTTTTTTATTTGTGACGTCATAGCCGATATGACGTCACGTCATTTTTTCTGCGTTCCCACGACGTTGACGTTCCCGCGCATTATCAGAACGTCAAGCGAAGTTATTTTGCGGGTCCTTTTGCAAAGAAATGGTACTGTTAAAAACAAACCTTTTAGAAGGAAACATTGTGGGGGGGGGGGGGATGTAAGCAAAACTACTTATTCTAGAACAGTTGATGAAAGAATGTATAAAAGCAAACTGTACATAGATTTTCTACAGGTCGATCTACTATATAGATTACAAAGAAGCTGTTGATAAAGATAGGACCTGTATAATTACTAAATAGAAAAGAAAGTATTGCGGCAAAGGGAGATGTTTGTTTTTGACAATTCATTTTGTCTCCACGTTTTCTTAAGCTTACTTCGCTAGGGTCTTCAAAATTTGATTTGTAAGGGTTAAATCTTTGCAAAGTGGCTGGAGTATAGACTGATCCAATTTTACCCTTTCCCGAACGACAAATTTTATGGTTGTCCTATTTGAACGTTGCCGTTGATGACAAAATACTTGTATAGGACCTATACAGGTGTGATTTGTGTACAGTAGGCCTATGCCCCTTTCAACTGATATGGTAATATCGCTGAGGCTGGAGCTCCTAACCGTAGATTAGGCTCCTATCGATATTTTCTCACCAGTAGAGCCACAATATCAAATCCGATCATCCAGCTTCTCTCACTTCTAAGATGATTCACATCCATTGGTTAAAGATTTCTTACTTTTGTAAGTTGTCAGCGCGTATATTAGCCGACTCGGGTTCGAAATCGCGGCCCATTGGTGGAAAGACTCCGCCGTCACCGACTGGGCTATCTGGGCTCGGCACTTCTCAATTGGACTTAAATCACTAAACAATTACTTACAAATTCAAAAGCGTAATTCTCATGCTTTGCTATTTTTTTTTTTTTTTTTTTTTTTTTTTTTTTTTTTTTTTTTTTCAAAGAAAAAAATCAATAACGGCTGTTGACCCCGGTCAGAGGCTTTGCCCTTTTTTTCATATTATTAGTTGATTTCATCAAAATCCGAGCGTTTTGATTGGCTATTTTTTTTTTTTTATAACTCCATGAAAAAAATGACTTTGCCGGAACTTCTTTAGGTGTCAACAATATGGATAAATGGATGTGTTCTGTACAGATAGGCATATTACATTCATTTTGAGTAATAAATTGCAAGTTTTATCATTAAATCGTACTCTTAAATAGATTTTCTAGTTGAAACAAACTCAATTTCAAAGACTTATTGCTTAAAACACACTTGAGAGGATGGAAAATAACGTTACGACTTCTGAATTCGCTGTAAACAACGTTGCAGTAATGCACGCTTTTTATGACGTCATTTCAAGTTTTCGTAACGGAAAGGCACGTGCGTAACATCTAAATACCTTGGCAGCGGCCAGATATTGCACATCTGTCCGCTTCTTTGAACATAGTTCAGGCGATATCTAATTTTTCTAGTCGCAAAATATTACTGTTTACGGTAACAAAATGTAATATTAAATTATAATGAATGAGTGCAATTTTATTTTTTTTCATACAGGTATGAAAAATTCGCGGATTCATACAGTGTGATTAGATTTTATTTTTCATACCTGCATGAAAAAAATAAAATTGCATTCATTCCTTAACACATCCGAACCTATTCGGGTGAACATTGTAATGTTCATATTTGTTCTCACTGTTTCCCATTGTTGTTCGTTAAGCGAAAATTAATGTAGACAAGACTGGTTACGCCATACATCCATACAATTATAAGTGTATTGTAGGCCTACCGCTGCTTTTTAACAAATTTGTCGTAACTGCAGCTCGTTTTAAAGTGACATTTCAGAATTTTTTGTCATAAATTTTACTTTTATTTTTATCTGAAAGAGCATATTTCCTTATGAAAATTCTGAAAATTTCAAGCCAAAATATTGCGCCGTTTACGAGAAATCTATATTCTTGTGTTAAAATTAAACAAATTGTTGTGGACAACAGTTCGGATTTATATGCAATTTATCGATTATGTCTCAACTTTAAATGCGTGTTTCTCGCTTATTGGCAACAACTTCAAAAAACTAATAGTATTTATACTCATTAGAATAACCAATATTGGCATCAAGACATACTTTAAAAAATTGAAATTGGAATGAAATGTCCCTTTAAGTTGCAGTTATGACGTTGTCGAAGAAAATCGACGGAATTTATGAATCATTATTGACTACGTGCTAGCACATTCTGACAACTATTGATATTCTATCTGTCATCAATTTTACGTTTGACTTATCAAATACATTTGAGGAACATGGTCTCGTTTTCGAGTACCCAAAAGGAGAACTGGACATCTTGTCTGTCAGTTTTGACATCCATAAAGCCATGTGCTTTGGTTTCAAAACAACCTATTTTCTTTCGTCTGTAATATCACATCGACCCTATCCCAGTTTTGACGTGTCTTACTTACATGGTGAACTTAGGGAAACATTGAGGTAAAAGAAAGAAATTTTGTTAATTAGCAGTTTCTTTTGTCTCCATATTTCATGTTCATGTTTCATGTAAACAAGTCTATCTTTTTCAACATCGATTAAGTCGTCTGCATCAGCTTTATAATTGAACAATTCTAAAATCACCGTTTGGTAAATCAAATAGGTGTACGCATTATCTGCAACTTACATTATAAACCATCAATGAATTTATTTGAACAAACATTTTGGGAAAAGGATCTCTTTTCGAGTGTCGAAATGAGTTTTGGACATCGTGTCTGCCTACTTTGACATTATCCGTAAAGCTCCGTGTTTTGGACGACGAATGGTAACAGGGCTACAGTACAAGCTGAAAGGAATGTCGTTAATTTATGAATGGGATGATTTAACCCTTTTTGAAACAACACTTCTTTAAATGAACTGAATCAAATGCAGACTACAGAGCGTATATTTATGTTCGCGTTATTAACACAAAAAAATATCAAAGGGAAATAGGCTTCCATTCCCATTTCTTGATACAAAGATTGGTAATTCTAATGCGTTTAAATGATATCAGTTTTTAATTAGATCTGATAAGCAAAATAAGCGTATTTTTTAAAAGTTAAAACGAAAATGACAAATTCCATTTACATCTGCTGTATACATAAATTAGTTTCATTTTAAGGGAAAAAAACTCGTAAACGACACGATACTTTCCAAATGTTCATAAGTAAGAAAATGATAATGTTCTTTTGGGTAAAAAAAATAAACTAATATTTATGAGAATATAATTATAATGTGGAATGTCTCTAGCGTGTGTGAGGACATCACCAACATTACCAATATGTATGTTAGCATTTGCAACATGACTGTTGATTAGAATCCATAATTTCATCATTCCTGATGGCTGCTGGTAGCATGCATAGTTCCTACGCGCTCCTCCAGAATAAGATCAATCTACCCATGAAGTTTCATGATTCTACCTTAAGGACAGATCCTCCATTTATTTCCTACGGTAAGATTTTCTTTTTATTTTTTCTGTACTGATATTGAAATATATGAGAAGTAAAAAAATGACTTAAAAACTATAGGTCACCAAGCGAATTAAAAAGTTATTTGATTTCAAGGAAGACTACTCTTGTCTAAAATTGCAAAAATGAGGTGTCACTTAAATACCCACAAAAAGGTGTTCGAAATGACTAGAATTACATAAGTAAGTCTTTATTGTGTTCAATATGTTTTATTCTGTCTAAATGAATATCAATTTGGGAACATTTAGTGGTGATTTTGAAATTTTTAGTAAAGCATTCTTTCAAAAGTAGCTGAAATTGCTCTTTTTTCGCAACGTTTCTGATAATAAAAAATATTCCAGCGGTAAGATTTTTTTTTCTTTTTTGGTATAGACATAGCGCTAAGTCATACCTACAAAAACAAAAAAAAGAAAAATATATCAAACCAAGCGTTTTTCTTACTAATAAGTAAAATTTGGTTTACTTTTGGCAGCTCTGTCCGAAATTGTTTCACTCTTTTTATCCATTTTCTTCCCTATTACCAGCTTTAGATAACAAAAAGTGTTGTCTTTTGAGTCCATCTGAAGCGAACTAGCTCATAAAGACATCACTTTGCTTTTGTTGCTCCGTTTCCTATCGCTAACGCCACATGTTGAACGTGTAACAGAAAGCGAAATGTACCATCCGAGTACTATTACTTTAATTGACCAAACAGAGAAAATTGAAATAACCGAAAAGGGTCTTGTCATTTATCAACCAAACATAACTAAATGTAAAAAATACATTTGCTGAAAAGGCAAAATACTGAAACAGCTTTATTTCGTTATTTAGGATATGCGCAGTAAGTTGCGCAGTAACAACTGGAGGATCTGTCCTTAAATGCTTTTCGAGTGATGCTCCGAAAAGTTTTGGTCTACGGACCGATCGACCATCAGACTGACACCTGCAAAACAATATACCCCCATTTGCTTCGAAGGGTGGGATAACTATACATTGCATAAGAGAGAATCGGGGTCTAAGTTAGTCCACCCCTAATGAGGTTCACGCGACCTCGGAATTTTTCGGGCGACGTCGTAAACGTTCGGTGGTGGAATGTTCCACCGCCGAATGTCTACGACTTCGCCTAAATAATTCTGACGTCGCGTGGATCTCACTATTAAAATTTGGACAACATTAAATGTAAAACTGTGATGCAATATCTTAAAGAAATAATCCTGCACATAATTTTCTCTCTGGTCGGGAGCAACGAGTTGATTTTCAAAACCACTTAAACTATCATGATGAAATATAACACCCATTATAGACAATTTAAAGAACAATGGCTCCTTTGTTCAGTCTCATTGATATAATGTGTCGGTTGTTGGTTCATTAAATATGGTTCAAGTGCATGACACTTGAAAAAATCACTGGTCTGCGTTTTTTATACATGGATCTGGGTGTTTATCTGTATGCCGGAATCTTTTTTAAATGAGGGTTAAACTAGAAATGTAGTTTTAAAAAATGCGTTTGCTTTGGTCTATGAACATAATGTTGGCAGTTTTTGTGTTTTTTCGGCATGAGTATAATCCATTTTTATTCACATCACAGGGTGGAGCTAAGCGAAGAGGTTATTCGACGAGTTTACTTCTCGATATTTTGGTTGATATAAGAGAAAAACGTGCGGCACGAGCATGAACACATTTCGAAATTGAAAGAACGTTCTATTGTAAAATGAGTTGTTATAAAACCTCGTAACTACAGCCTGATTCACGCTGTAGTTATAATGTTTTGCAATAATACCGACGATGTACCGCTAAGCGAGAAAGCTGTTTCTCCTCAAGCTTAAATGTAATGAACCGTTTACTAGGCTCCGCCCTGTCTCCCGAAAAAAAAAACAGAATATACCGATGAACTAAACTTATGAAGCAAAACTTATATATTGCATGGACGTTGAAATAGTGAACGTAGTTAGAAGTAATACTGTCATAATGTTCAAATCACATAGGTCGGTGTTTTTAAAAGCAATATAATTATTTATATTTTTACTAGATTTACTAGCATGGTGTGGATTACTTTTAAAATGAAAAGGCTGTAACTTCAGCGTAAATTCAAGTAGCATTTCCAAGCGTAGCCAAAATATAGATTCCAACCAAACTTACCGAATAAAACATATTCTATGGAAATACAACTTCATTGCAACTACAAAAAAACAAAAGAGCTGGCTATTTCAATGCTTTCCAAAAAAGGTTTCCCAAAACAGAATACTCTGATAGATTTAGAAAAAGCTTGGGAAAACACTGAGGACTGTGGGAGAAATTGCTGATAACCATCATTTTCTTCTTTTCCCCAATATTTTCTTTCTTTAAAATGATTTCATTTTATTTATTTATCTATTTTTATTTATTTATTTATTATTTTATTTATTTATTTATTTTTTTTTTTTTTTTTTTTTTTTTTTTTTTTTTTTTTTTTTTTTTTTTGACAACGTTGAATCCGTCGTCAGAAACTCGTTTTGATTTTAGTGTTCGACCTACTTTTTGGACCAATGAAATTGCAGTATATTTTAACATTTCGCCGCTCTATTTCGCATAAACGGGCTGTCGGCTAGTTTATGTGACGTCTATAGATAGCCACGACCAGTCGCCAATGAACTGCTAGCGAACACTAAGTCAGATAGAGTCTGTATAGTACAGCTGTGCGCATTTGAAAGTTTATTTCGCGTAGAATCTACCATACAGCCTCTATCTAATACTGAGCCAGTCAAGAATTTAGCCTTGGGAAAGAGTTAGCCTGTTGCAAATTGGCAAAATTCTATTGTGTCTAAACGGCCAAAATGGATATAGATAAAGATTGCCATGGATTTGTGCGAAATATGAATTTATAAATTAGCATGGAAAATTGAGACCAAAAGAGAAAATATTGATTACAAGCATTTACTTCATCGAAACCTTGGTCTTGTTTGGAACAGGGTTAAATGGCGATTTTGAAGTGGCCATCAGAATAGAACAAAGCATCACTTTTCAAAGAAAATCTCGTAACTGCAGCTTGTTTAAAGCTGCAGTTACGAGATTTATTTTGAAAAGCAGCGAAAGCGAAGAAAAAGTCAGCCAGTCTTCACAAACCCTCAAACAAACCGGAAGTGCTCTTCACTTCAAAAGTCGCCGGATGTAATTATGAAGTGAATGAAATTTACATATGAAATAAACATGCTTTCATGTTACGGGGGTTATTTTTCATTTTGCTGATTTGCACATTGATTGCACAGGTGCAAATGGTGACAGTCGCTCTTCTTTTTAAGTGATCCAGGACATGGGGAAAAGGGCCCGTATGACTTTTGAGACCCAACGTGTGTATGGATCAAACTGCACCTAAAAACAGCCAGATCAGGTAGTTACAAGTAATAGAAAGGTCCGTAAATCTATTGGAGAACATCAATGATTTTGATCGGAACTTGCGACAGTTTGCATTTTACACAGGGTGATCTAGATCTTCGCTGTTCGCAAATGCTATAAGAACCACCTTTCAGATGCCGGTCCGTATATACCCTATCCTGGAGAGACTATACTTTCAAATGATTTAAACATTGCTGAAATTGTAATACGGAAGATGATTGATTCTAAAAAAAGAAGAAACATCATCGCATCTATTTACTCATTTAAAGTGACATTTCACGATTATTTTTACATAAATTTTACTTTTATTCTGTCTGAGAGAGCATGTTTTCTTATGAAAATTCTGAAAATTTCAAGCTAAAATTTTGAACCGTTTACGAGAAATATATGTTTTTGTGCTAAAATTAAACAAATTGCTGTGGACAACAGTTCAGATTTATATAGAATTTGTCGTTTCTGTCTCAACTTTGAAGGCGTATTTTTCGCTTGTAGATAACAACTTCAAAAAACTGATAGCGTTTCTACGCATTAGAATAAATACTCTCTTACGAACAGAGCGTATTCTCCCTACATTCCATTTCGATAGAATACTCTCTGTTCTCGCGGGGTCGTTTCACGTCTAATCTCGGGGCCTTGGCGGGATTTCGGTATCCAATCGTCGCCAATATACTCATAAACAATCGAAATTTCTGATACAAGAAATGATTGGCTAACGCTTCAAATTACCAGCTTCCGCCAAAAATAGAGTTTGAGTTTGAGTTTATTGGGGTTTTACGCCGTTTTCAACTACCAGGGTCATATCGCGGCGGCTGGAGCACCTAACCGTGGGTTCCTGGTATTTCTCGCACCAGTACAACCACAATATCCAAACCGAGCCTCCAGCTGCTCTCTCACATAGATGATTCACACCCATTGGTGAGAGACAAATGACTTTTGTCAAATGTCAGAATGGATACTGGCCGAGCCGGGGTTCGAACTCGAGACCCCTGGATTGACAGACTCCGACGTAACCGACTGAGCTATCCGGGCTCGGCCCGCCAAAAATAGAAGCGACGTAATGTATACGTAATCAAACCAGATCAAACTGAAAGATTTTGATTCGATAATTCAAATGTTACCGGCTTCAGCAAAAAATAGAAGCGACGTAATGTATACGTAATGATCATGCAAGATAAAACTGAATGATTTTGATTCGATAATTCAAATGGTGTGCTATAATTAGATTATGACGACCAAATAGGCTGTTGGCGTACCGAAAACTGCAGAGGTCATATTTGATGGTTTAATCAATAGAGCTCGGCATGGAGAGTATAGAATAAACAATCTATGCATCAAGACATACTTTTTAAACAAATGAAATAAATGTGAAATGTCACTTTAAAACCGGTAAAAAATGAAAACTTTTTATCTTGAAAAAAAAAGAAGAAAATATGCTAGCTCGGATTTTTTAGGGTGACGTCCTTATCAGTCGATGGGAGAAAGTGTCGATTTTTTTTTTCAACTCGAAAAGTGTTCGTATATATCGGACATGTCACGAATTCTTTCGACGACGTCTTACGGAAAAAATCTGATTTCCTGTGAATCATAAAATGACAAAACTAAGTACGGGTATACTACTTAAAAATCGCCGTTACTCTGAACATTAAATTATGTAAAAAAAAAAACAACAACAAAAAATCATAATATCCTCTTCTTATAGTTGTCGCCACATCGTATGGCACAATGTTTATGTTTTGTTCAAATGTAATTGAACGTTAAAGAAAACATAAACACGTGCCATACGATGTGGCGACAACTGTAGTTTCCTAAAACACACAGGTTATGTGTTTTTATTTTGTTTCTTGTATTATTCTTTTTATAGGAATAAAATAGAGCACTTTGCATTTTCCCACGTCTGTATGCGTAGTACAACTTTTCCAAACCCTATGAGAGTACTTGCTAGATAAGCCAAACAACAGATAACCGGGGAGACAATGCATTTAAACTATTTTATTTCAAAGTCAAACCCTATGTTGTGGTACTCATTTGAAGCGTCTCGAAGAGACGATTCAAATGAGTACATGAGCCAATATTTATTTTCGTGGAAATCTGACAAAAAAAGTTCAATTTTTATTTCCAATTTATTCTGTGAATTTCTGGTTCAGGATGAAAGTACTACATTTAAAGTAATGAGTAACGTTAACAGGAACATTCCGATGCACATGGAAATACTCGAGATCGTCTTTTATAAATCTATGGTCTCAATAAAATGTCCTCGCTGTAACAACCAGATTTTCTTTCAGAAATTCGATTTGCAAGTTTTAAGATTATTTCAAAGTATGTTTTTTGAGAATAAGAATCCAGACTGAAGGAATTATGTTCAAGTCGATTTCCAAAAATGATTCGTTTGGCTTTTTTTCAATGTAGTATTGTATTTTCCTAATTAAATAGAGAAATTTGTCTGTGTCAAATGTAATAAAGCTTCTATCTAAGACAAAATGTATGTGCATGTACTTTAGACTCTAGAAAATAATATTCTCTTTGTATTTCAGGCAATATAAAATTAGCGTAACACTTTTTTTGTGAAATAATTTGCCGAAAGTGCATCGTTACATCGAGGACATATTAGTTATTGCAAGGACAATATTCGTTATTTTATGAAATAAACAGAAAGAAATTAATTTCACAATTGTATTCAAGCTTCAAATAATTAGGTTAAAAAACATACCAATTTTACCATCAAAACACATGATTTTTATTGAACCATGCTGTAGTTTGTAATAAAAAAAAGTCTTTGTTATTGGAATGACATTTACCATTACTGTGAGGACTTATATTTAAATATTTTTCCATTTCTTACATTGTATTGACTTATATATGGTCTTTAAATATTAAAATCAATGCAATTGTAAAAAATGTATACATTTAAATGTAAAAGTCACTTTGTTAAACCCTTTCAAAAACGTTAAATTTTATGCTATGTTACAACTGCTGATCAAGATAAATCGATCGCACTGACTGCTCAAATGCGCCCATTATTCCCGACTTAAAGACTTTTCTCGTTCTCTACTCTATCAACCCGACCTCTACCGTCTATTTGATCGAATGAACAGATAAAGCACAGATCGAGTTGATCGAGATGTGGTTGGGAGCCACATGAGTAAAAGGCCATGTGATCGATATAAAGATGTTTATCCGATCACACTCGATCTCCAGTTTTGATTGATTCCTGATCTGGTCGATCGCCTTTCCGATCAATACACGATCGCTTTTCAATCAACTTTCTACCTAATCTTACACAAATATTTCTTTTATATATAAACAAAAAGAGAAAGATGACAAAGTGGTGCGGATAAAGCTCGATTATCACGACCATTCCCGATTACAAATGGCGATCGAGTTCGATCTGTACTCGATCGCTTGATTCGGCATGGTCCAGTTGATTTGATCGGCAGTGGATACCTAGCACAAAAATTATACAACTTGAAAGCTGTTGAAGACTACAAAAACGAAGTTTATCAAAACTTGTGTGTACAATATACATGTAGATGATTGGATATCAAGGGATATCAAGGGAAACGGAGTCAGAGCTGGTAATCAGCATTATTTTTACTTCTCTTACTTTAGTGTTCGTAAAACCTTCTTCTTTGTAAAAAAATGAGAAGACCCGAAGAAAGTTAAGCAATTACAAATATGACGAAACACAGAGAAAGAATATGGAATGTCTTAAACCTTCTCGTCAAACCATAAAATATCACATTGGGAAAATAATAACATAATGAAAATTCAAGTAAAAAATATTCAAGGTATAGTAAATCGTTTAGGAGCGAAAAATCTCGACCATAGTCTGACTGTACAGTCTTGGCATACTGATTGGGTTCGATCTTTTTAGCAATATACGCAGATGATTTGTTGTTGTTGTTGTTGTTGTTATTTCTTTTTTGGAAGATAGCTCACATAATAATTTAGATACACGGTTGTAAGACGTTGAGTGTCCTAAAACTGATTGTCCAAAAAACAAAACAAAACAAAAAGAAATAAAGTAATTTGAAAATGTTTTCTTCTTAACTTTTTGTTTACCAAGATAAGATAATATTTGAAAAAAAATCATCTTTTTTTTCGGGATGAAATGTTGTGATTGCAAGATTACATGCACGATTCGAATCAATGCATGTAAATTGCCTTGAAAATTAATAAAAAAAATCTACATGTCTTTCCACGGCACCCCTATAGCACCAGGAACTACTTTGCCATGACCGGTTTAAAAAGATGACTTAGTAATTTCTTCAAAACCCATGGAACAAAGATATACAGATTCATGCCTTAAAAAGAAATAGTCTATAATGCCTCTCCGATATTGAGGAAAGGTCATTTCAGAACGATCATTTAGAATTAATCTTGTCAATTAATCTAGAATTATATCCTTCATACACCATTCCAAGGTGATTGGCAAACTATCTCCATTAGACTAGTGATAAAATTCATTCATTCGTGGTACCAAGAATCCATAAATGTGTAAGGAGTCCTTGCAATAACGATTTCAAGTCCGCTCCGTAACAACTGATCGGTACACATGTTTGGTAACAGTAATTATATTTTTTTCAGCTGAAATACTTCGCTTTCCTATTATAGTTTGAGACAATTATGCACCAAGACCCTTTTCTCTACGGCAAAAAGTCCATATTACATAAGAAAACTTATTATGTCTTTGCGGTAACGATTTTCGTACTTCCAGTAACAAAACTGTCGTTATTGCGAGGACCGTTATTGCGAGGAATTCCGCGACCATTCGCTCCAAATTACACACAAGAATAACTAGGGAGAAAATACGTTGCATGCTGTAAACGACGTGATTCTATATCTGAATAAGTAAAGCTAAACGATTCTAAGATCTGAGCAATATAGTGTGGTTGATCGCGTTGCATAGAAAACGAAAAAATAAGTCTACGCAGCCAACGGCCTACCTAATTTGCCTCGCAACTTCGAAACCAACTATTACTTTGTTTTCATTTAAACATCGTGGCTTTGATGAGTGTTTCCACCTCCGTTTGGGTTGTATTTAAAGGAAATCTAACCAAAAATACTTTGATTACGCACATGTAAGTTATTGCGAGGACATTTCGTATCAAAAATCCAGGGACAGACATATATGGCCAAAAATCTTCGTCGAATTTGTATTTTCTCAAAAAGGACTGACACTATCAATAATGTGAGATATAAAGCATTAATGAAATGAAGAAAAATGCGATCTTTACCGATTATTTCATATCGAAAATCATGTTGGAAATTGATAATTTTTTCCAGGGACAAGAGAAAATGGTCATTTTCCGGTACAAAAGTGCAATATTTTCAGAAACATTCCATCTGCCAGGCCAAATAAACTGTCTGTATTGTTGGTAGTGATGGTCGTTACACGGTGTACCTGAAATGACATGTTTATGAAAAGCCATTTCCGAGAAAATGAGCAAGGACAGCGATTTCCACGAAATAAAATATTGGCTCACATACAACATAGGGTTTAATGAACATTGAAAGATATTTTTTTAGTTTTTGTAATTCAAATCTTAAGGAAAAGCATGCTAGATAAGGTGGGTGTCTATGTGCGTCATAGGCTGATTGTGCCGTTTGATCTGGAGTACTAGCAGAGACTTTTTGATAAAATCACAAGTGCTCTCTGATACACTCAGGTCATACAGTGTTTGATTTCGGTTGTTGTTGTTGTTTTTCTATGAAGAGCATTTGTGACGGTTTTATAGACGTTATGGATTAAAGAAAATTAGAAATAGGATTACTCGTTTTCTCAAAACAGTTTGTTTTGATATTTAACAGGCAATATGGATTCGAATAAATGAAATTTGCATGTCTCCTTTTCTCAAGACAGTTTGCTATAATATTATATGCGACGCATACACGTATTTTTTTGATAATTTGGTCTGCAATGTTTTTAAACATTAGAACAATGCCAAATGATGTGTCTTCATGTAAGTGGCTTTATCATATCTGTTCAAAATAAGACTATTGACGTCCACAGTAGAAATTTTTAGGGAACAGATTGAGAGAACAAGAAGCAGAAATTGTTGAGAATTTGCATCTTCTCCTTTTCGCTGAAAAAATACGGCAATTATTTTGTCTTCTACGGCAACTTTCAAATTATTTGAACATTCAAAACTATAATTGTCTGAGAAAGGGTGAATGGAATGGAGATTGATCTAAAGTATGAGGGCACTATATGGTTGACGATAAATGACCTTGCAGAACATCTCAAGCTAATAGCTCGAGATGCCCTGCCAGGTCATTTATAGTTTAAACATATTTTATTGCCATCAAGCATACATACATATGTAAATTTTTACAAGTGAGAAATCAGCAGTCATTTATCGAGACCTATACTAGTGTTCGATTCACTTTTTAATCGCAAAAATGCCAGCTGTTGGAATATGATGAGAAGTATGTGAAATATAAACCTGGGTAAAAATTGAACGGAAATGCCGACGGCTTTACCTGAATAACTTCTGAGAGCCGCGCCACTGTAAAAATGTTAGGTGTTACGTAAATAACGGGCTAAGCATTTTGTCCAAGCTACAAATAATTTTGATGCTCTTATTTAAAGGCTGCTACAGATAACAAAATGGGTGTTGATACAGATAAGACTACTTTACACCATAAAACAACACCATTAGAAATCAGCATTTTCTTCTTTTGTCTCAATGTTTTCAAAATCCCATTCTAGTCGTATAATGAGCCTCAAAACAAGATCTTACTTCGGAGAGGGTTGGATAGTACAAACGATCACAGAATTAAAGGTAAACGGATTTACGAATATCGTCGGATTGTCTAGGGTTCTGAAATTTCTGGTCAGGTTCGATATTTTTCGCATTTATTCCATTAGACACATTTTAGCATGACGCGGTTCAATTGAACATTTACGAAATACGTCAGATAGTTATCATTCACTTATCTTTGAAACACACGTTTTTCAGTCTAAGTAGGTTTTTGGCCATGATTTAACCCTTTCCCAAACAAGAACTGGCACTTAGTGATGACTCGGGAGAAGATTTAGACAAAAGATGATAATCTTGATATTTTTTCTCAATAATTTGAGAAAAATTGAGCACAAATCCTATCATTATAAAACCACATTGTGTCTTCTATAGATATATTCAAACCAGGACAGTATAAAAATTCTTGCCGTTCGGGAGCGAGTAAAATGTAACATCCTTCAAGACGATTATATAATTCCTTACAGAATAATTTAAGTCCTTACTGCCCTTGATATCTATGATGAACCCGTGATAAGAAGATATCTACATCTCTTGGTTTTGAAAACAGTAACATGAATGGCCAATGAAACATTGAAGAAAATACAGATGCCAGAGCCTCTCCATAGGTAATTTGTTGTAAATGTGTGCATATTTTCAGCATAAGAAAGTTTAAAGGCCGTTTTAGGGACTGCATTCAGCAACGGTGCTAAATAGATTGTTTAATTCTACATTAACAGTCCCTGGACTAGGCTCCATTTGACTGAAACCGAGTAAAGTAAGATGTAGAACTGATAACACAGAGCACCGTGAAGGTGCTAGTTGGGGAGCCTAGTCTCTTATCTGTTAAATTGTACATTCATTTCGTTGTCTGCGATAGCTTTCAAATCTAAAGAATATACAAGCTATAAATTTCAGAAACTACATATTCCTCAAGTCATTGACCTAGTGCTGTAATGAAATGACAGATAATAAATCATTTCTGAAACACAACATGGGTGGTTGTATCAAGGTACCTCATAATCAACCGATATTTCTAATTTACGGCTTTTTTATTTTTACTTTTTTTTCTTCTTCTTCTTAAAGTGACATTTCAGAATTATTTTTACATAAATTTTACTTTTATTCTATCTGAAAAAGCATGTTTTCTTATGAAAATTCTGAAAATTTCAAGCCAAAAGATTGAACCGTTTACGAGAAATATATATTTTTGTACTACAATTAAACAAATTGTTGTGGACAACAGTTCAGATTTATATAGAATTTGTCATTTCGATCTCAACTTTGAAGGCGTATTTTTCGCTTACAGTACGGAATATCAGGAATTTGACAATCAGAACGGAACGTGAGCGATCGGTGAATGCAACCCGAGCGGAACTGAATGATCGCGATTGAACGCTGAACGTTTTCATAATATGCCCAAAAAACAATCATTCAATCTTTGCGATCAGCTGAGTGCTATTTTTGAATGAACGTTTATTGCCTCATTAATAGAATTATTTTTAACGAAATTCCCCCAATCCTTATTTTTTTAAATAACAGTTTCCGAGCCTATTATTATAGATCTATCTAGATCTATTTTTTTAATAAATAAAAAAATCGTTTTCAATGTTTAATATTTTTTAAAAGCAGCAGATGTCAAATTGAGACCGATTTATAAATTACTCAAAATAATTTCGAGTTATTCCCCTTTTTGATTGGAAACGGGCGGCATTTCCAAAATGGCTGAATGTCAAATATTTGGCGAACGTCACCTCTGATTTACCTTTATCCTTTCCAATTAATGTTTACATATATTCTCTCACTGCTGCCCGTAGTTTAGTATTGTTTGACCACTTTAAACTCATACTGATTAAATTTCGTGTGCAAAGTCCGTTAGTTGAGTGTCGTAACAAAACAATGAACAGTAGATCTATAATAGAATGAGAACAAAAATAGTAAATTTTGTGTGTATTTAACCCTTTTCCAAAATGAACAGTAGAATGAGAACAAATCTTTTGTCGTTCGGTGAACCAATTACCCCAACACATCTTGTCCAAAAACACCTGGGAGCACAAGGCCTTTATCAGGCCCATCGGAGGGGACAGGAGGCGGGGATTCAAGGGAATCTCACCTCTTGCCCTTTCGAGGGGCCTGACATTGGCCTTGTCAAGGACAATTAACCCTTTCCCAAACGACAACATTTTAGAGTGGTTCACTTCAAAATCTGCCACAAATGACAAAATGGAAGTTATTAAAGATAGAATTTGTGTAAAATATGCCATAGAAAATATTGAGACAAAAGGAGAAACTGCTGGTTATCAGCAGTTTCTTCTTTTGTTTCAATGTTTTCCCAAGCATTTTCTATCAGGGACGTCAAAACCAGGTCTTGTTTGGGAAAGGGTTAAGAAAGTCCTGCCGTTGAAAGAAGGCGGGCTCCTGGTGGAGGTGTGCTTGGCGGAGCAGCTCATTAAGCTACTCAATCGAGACTCCCTTATCATCTGTGGTAAGCCGTGCTTTGCGTACCGACCAGATGATATGGTTACGGTTAAGGGAGTCGTCCGTAACATCCCTGTGGATGTGGATCCACAGTGATTTAGCGAGACCCTCGCGGCGGAGGTCAACAATAATAAGGTCCCTATCATGCACGCCTGGAGGATCTATCATCCAGATGATCTGACGGAGGCGCTGATCGTCACATTCTTCCGCAATACCTTGCCGGGGGAGGTGACGGTCAGTGGTTCTGTCCTATCCCTGCCGGTAGCACCATACTACAAACCACCCCTCAGGTGCTACCGATGTCATAAAGTTCGGGCACACCTCTGCTAGGTGCCCAAATGAGGGTAGATGTGCCCGCTGTGCGGGTACTCATGATAAGCGGCTGTGCGACGCTGACTGAAGCGTCCGCAGGTGCGCAAACTGTGGGGGATCCCATTCCCTACAGTCTGTGTATTCCCGGGAGTACCAATTGGCATCCCAGATTCGAATGTACAGAGATGCCAAGGGGTGCTCTTGGGCTAGGGCAGTGAGCGAATGCCCCGCAGCCAGGGTTGCTGCCACAGAAGCCCCCCGTACAAGAGGCCCAGATGAAAAAGACCCCCCCAGCCCCATCCCAGCCCCCCGCTATAGCTAAAACTATGCCCCAGAGGTCTGCTTGAAATTCCCCCCCTCCCATCAATCAATCAAATTCAAGTAATAAGGGTAAGTGCAAAACCCCATCACCCCCAAAGAGCTAAAGAGTGCCAATTTCAGTCTAAATTATGAAGAAAAAGCAGAAAATAGCCGAAAACCGGGCTGCTATAAAGAATGAGCATCTGCTCAAAGCAGCCCCGAGTCAGCGTGCTCCCCGGAGAAACAAGGCCCTCGATTCGAATTTAATTATGACAAAACCAGTTCGGTCCGCATGCTGACCTTCACCAATACTGACAAATCAAAAAAAGTTGTCCACGCCATGTGCACAATTGCCAAAGGTCACGGTCACTGGTCCGAGCATGGTAGAGAAGGAGCCACACTGTAACAAGAGTTGTCCGCGGACAACATAGCTCGCCTATACGGGAGCTTGTCACAAAAACAGCTATTTTTTTTAAAAGTACATCAAACACCAAGGTCAAGGTCACAAGGTCAAGGGTCATGGTCCCAAATGAAAGGTCTTGGCAGGAGGTTACTGTCCATGTGTGAAATATCAAGGCTCTATCAATAATAGTGCATGAGATATAGGCCAGGTTAAAGTTTTTCAAAAGAAGGTCAAACTCCAAGGTCAAGGTCACTAGGTTAAAGGTCATGGTCCCAAATGAAAGGTCTTGTCGAGATGTATCCATGTATGAAATATCAAGGCTGTATCTCTAATAGTGCCTGAGATATAGACCAGGTTAAAGTTTTTCAAGTGAAGACGCGACGGGACGGGACGCGACACCGACACTAGGGCTGTGACATTAGCTCCTCGGACATAAAGTCTCGGCTTGCTAAAATTGAAAAAAACACCAGTCAAGGCCCTAAATAACTCAGGCTCCTTCTTGACCATCTCCAGCTCCGATAGTTCTGGAGTTGACATGCTGGGGCCACTATCGAACAAACAACAGCCCCATCTCATACCCAAATACCCACAACAAAGGGGCCTGTAGCTCAACGCCAAATGACAAGGAGGGCAGCTCGACATTTACCGACGTCTCACAGGTAGACGACGTGAGTGTCGCCCCCCCCCCCCTTGTCAAGTCGGTCCGGGAAGTCGACACTCAAACCACTGTTGAAAGGGCTAACGCAGACAGCCAGACTCCATTTACTCAAAAAAATGATGCTTCAGTGCAGCCGGTGCCTCAAATAAACAGTAAAATGATCCCTATTAATATTAGTATTTTGGTTACAAATTTGACCAGTCTAATATCTAAAAACCCACAACCAAATGAAGGTCTGATCAGGATCACCGTTCTAGAATCAGTTTCTCAATTTCACTCTGGTCATCCTGGTAAGAGGAGAGACAACCCGGACCCAGATCAGGTCGCACGGCCGGCACAATGGGCCACTCTGGCCAGAACGGGAACCGATATAAAGAAACCATGGTCGCTTCCGAAACCAAAAATCCCTGGAGGGGCTCCATTGATTTTCCCAATATCGACTTCCATGTTCAGTCCAATTATGGACCTGTAGTCCAAAAGCTGGTTAACCGATATCGGCTTTCATGATAGGACCGATATATCGTCTCCTATGATCGGTCTGATATCCTCCGTCAAAATCGGGCATATATCGGTTCTGTAACACCAAACGATATCTGCCGACATATGGTAGAATGATACATGTAGGCTTAGTCAACTTATCAAGAAATTGCTGATAATTGAATTAAGGTAGTGAAACCCTAATGAGATTCATGCAACTTCAAAATTTTCCGAGCAACATCGTTAACATTTGATACTTAACGGGAATTTATATGTGCGACGTTGTAAACATTCCTCGGTGAAAAGTTCTACAGGCATATGTTAACAACATGACCCAAATAATTCCAACATCCTGTGAATCTCATTTTGGATGGACTGCCTTAGGAAGATGTTGGTAATGTCCGCTGTACTTTGTCAGATGAATGGCTGTATTCTGGTATTCTGCTTTGATGGCTTATGGCTTTGCCAATGTATGGTAGAATGATACATGGCGGCTTTTAAAACTGAACAATACATTGCTCATGATGATTGAATTAAGGTACTCAACCCCTAAAGAGATTCATGCAACATTGTTATAACATTGTTACCTTATCCAACTTATATGGGCGACATCATTAACATGCACTGGTGGAGAATTCCATGGCTGAATGTTAACAACATTACCGGAATACTAATCTGATGTTGCGTGAATCTTATAAGGAATGGACTACCTTAAGAACATGTGGGAAATGTTGGCTGTACTTTTTCAGATGAATGGCTGTATTCTGGTATTCTGCTTTAATGGATTATGGCTTTGCCGACATATAGTAGAATGATAAAAGTGTATGTCGGCTGTGCCAACTTATAAATAGATTGCTGATAATCGAATTAAGGTAGTCCACCCCTTATGAGATTCATGCACATTCAGAATTTTTCGATCGATGTTGTTAAATTTTGTAACGTAATCCGAATACATATGTGCCACATTGATATTATTCCGCTAATAATTTCAATGTCACATTAATCTCCTTTGGGAATTGGACCACCTTAGGACAATGTTCGTAATGTCCGCTGTACTTTGTCAGATGAATGGCTGTATTCTGGTATTCTGCTTTGATGGCTTATGGCTTTGCAGATGTATGGTAGAATGATACATGTCAGCTTTTACAACTGAACAAAACATTGCTGATGATTGAATTAAGGTACTCAACCCCTAAAGAGATTCATGCGAAATTGTTTACATAGTTACCTAATCCAAACTTATATGGGCAACATCATTAAAATGCACTGGTGGAGAATTCCATGGCTGAATGTTAACAACATTAACGGAATACTAATCTGATGTCGCATAAATCTTATAAATAAGGGATGGACTACCTTAAGGTTTACAGACCCTGAAAAATTCACCACTTTCCTGCTGTACGAAATGCGTCAAATTACACACAATTGTAAATACACTTTACATAAGTTGATTCACATTGCCGGATTTCAAGATTATGCTTCTTTTAGAAGAAAATAATTTACAAATATCATTTTATTCTATTTTCATAAGCAAGGGAGGTAATCTTGAATATTTTTGTCAAATATTTCCATAAGTATGCATTAATTCAACATTTCAAACTGTTCAAAAAGCTTAAATATTTGTATTTGAAATGGAAATGCAACACAGTTTAGGAAAAACTTGCACTTTTAAAATTTCACATCTGGGTTTTTGGTGCTTTTGAGGGTCTGGATACCTTAAGAACATGTTGGAAATGTTGGCTGAATGGCTGTATTCTTGTATTCTGCTGGTTTTGCCGACATATGGTAGAATGATTCATGTCATCTTTGCGAACTTATAAATAGATTGGTGATAATTGAATTAAGGTAGTCCACCCCTTATGAGATTCATGCACCTTCAGAATTTTTCGATCGACGTTGTTAAACTTTGTAACGTAATCCGAATTGATATGTGCCACATTGATATTATTTCGCTAATAATTTCAATGTCACATGAATCTCATTTGGGATGGACCACCTTAGGACGATGTTGGTAATGTCCGCTGTACTTTGTCAGATGAATGGCTGTATTCTGGTATTGACTGCTTTGATGGCTTATGGCTTTGCAGATGTATGGTAGAATGATACATGTCAGCTTTTACAACTGAACAAAACATTGCTGATGATTGAATTAAGGTACTCAACCCCTAAAGAGATTCATGTGAAATTGTTAACATAGTTACCTAATCCAAACTTATATGGGCGACATAATTAACATGCACTGGTGGAGAATTCCACGGCTGAATGTTAACAACATTAACGGAATACTAATCTGATGTCGCATGAATCTTATAAGGGATGGACTACCTTAAGAACATGTTCGAAATGTTTGCTGTACTTTGTCAGATGAATGGCTGTTTTCTTGTATTCTGCTTAAATGGATTATGGCTTTGCCGACCTATAGTAGAATGATAAAAGTGTATTTCGGCTGTGCCAACTTATACATAGATTGCTGATAATTGAATTATGGTAGTGCACCCCTTATGAGATTCATGCACCTTCAGAATTTTTCGATCGTCGTTGTTAAACTTTGTAACGCAATCCGAATTGATATGTGCAACATTGATATTATTCCACTGTGAAACGTTCCACAACTACATGTTAACGACATTGCAGGAATAATTTCAATGTCACATGAATCTCATTTGGGATGGACCACCTTAGGACGATGTTGGTAATGTGCACTGTACTTTGTCAGATGAATGACTGTATTCTGGTATTCTGCTTTGATGGCTTAGTCTGGCTTTGCCAATGTATGGTAGAATGATACATGTCAGCTTTTACAACTGAACAATACATTGCTGATGATTGAATTAAGGTACTCGACCCCTAAAGAGATTCATGCGAAATTGTTAACATTGTTACCTAATCCAAACTTATATGTGCAACATCATTAACATGCAGTGGTGGAGAATTCCCCGGCTGAATGTTAACAACATTACCGGAATACTAATCTGATGTCATGTGAATCTTATAAATAAGGGATGGACTACCTTAAGATCATGTTGGAAATGTTGGCTGTTCTTTGTCAGATGAATGGCTGTATTCTGGTATTCTGCTTAAATGGATTATGGCTTTGCTGACATATGGCAGAATGATTCAATTGTTGGCTTTGCCAACTTAAAAATAGATTACTGATAATTGAATTAAGGAATTCAACCCTTATGAGATTCATGCACCTTCAAAATGTTTCGATTGACGTTGTTAAACTTTGTAAGGTAATCTGAATTGATATGTGCGACATTGATATTATTCCGCTTTGAAACGTTCCACAACAACATGCTAACAACATTGCAGGAATAATTTCTATGTTACATGAATCTCATTTGGGATGATCTACCTTAGGAAGATGTTGGTAATGTGCTCTGTACTTTGTCAGATGAATGACTCTATTCTGGTATTCTGCTTTGATGGATTAAGGCTTTGCTGACATATGGTAGAATGATTCATGTCGGCTTTGCTAAGTTATGAATAGATTACTGATATTTGAATTAAGGTAGTCCATCCCTAATGAGATTCATGCAACATTCTAAACATATGTTACCTAGTCCGAGCTTATTTGTGTGACGTCATTAACATACGGTGGTGGAATGCTGCACCGCAGTATGTTAACCACATTGCCGGATTCCGATGTCGCATGAATCTCATTTGGGATGGACTACCTTAAGAACATGTTGCAAATATTGGCTGTACTTTTTCAGATGAATGGCTGTATTCTGGTATTCTGCTTTGATGGCTTATGGCTTCGCTGACATATGGTAGATTATGATTCATGTCGGCTATGCCAACTTATTAATAGATTGCTGATAATTGAATTAAGGTAGTCCACCCCTATTGGGAATCATGCGACATTGGAATTTTTGGAGGACATCGTTAAAATTTGTTACCTAATCCGAACTTATGCTTGCAACATCGTAAACATTCGGTGGTAGAATGTTCCACTGCCACATGTTAACGACATTACCCGAATAATTCAGACGTCACATGAGTCTCATTTGGGATTGACTACCTTAAGATTATGTTGGAAATGTTGGCTATTCTTTATCAGATGAATGGCTGTATGCTGGTCAATTGTCTGTGAGTATTTGACCCTTTACTAATTTCTTTATACATCTAACATGCTGATGGGTTGCTGCTATCATATAATGCTCTAACGCGCCAGCAATGCTTTTTTTGGTAATATCGGGGAAGTTCTAGGTGATTAATCGGAGATGCATAGTCGATTGATTGTGACGCATTGGCCGACAGAAATAGCAGTTTTTGTATGATCGGCGACATGTCGGCCAATTTGCACTTCAAGTTAAAATCAACTGATCATTCAGTGGCATTCTAAATACGATTCAATACAATATTTTTATTGGCGCTAATTAAATTTTGGCAATTAGTCAATGAGACTTCACCGACTTCTTCAAAACAGAGAAAATTCAGCTGATTGATAGGTTGGTTTTAACTAGCAGAATATATTGGCTGACACGCTGCCGATCATGAAAATATTCTGTTTTGTTGACCAATGCCTCTATCAATCAACGACATAGGCCTACCGCCAACTAATCTACGATAATATCTCGGATTCTAAAAAAATATATGCCAGTACCACATCGCCGGGGTGTCGGAACGTTTATGTGAACCCCCCAGCCCCCCCTCCCCCCATGACGCGTTCAGTGACGCATGAGCTGCGACTCAAGGGCTGTGACATCAACTTCCAGACATGAAGTCCGGACTCACTTGACATGATTTGACAAAAACAACGACAAAAACATCACCTGCACGTCCGAGTACTTCTGTGACATTATAAACTCCGTACCGTAAAATCCATATATATAGCGAAAAAGGAACTGCATTGGTTTTATTTGAACAACAAAGACTCTATGTAATTATGCTTTGTGTATGTGCCATAACGTCATGTGGTGTCAAGGTAATGTCAGATGACATCATCAATGAAGTCACTAAACCGCAAATGCGTTTCCTACGCCAAAAACTAGATAATGGCAGAATTTCCACAAAATAACACATTTAGCGTGTGCATTTTCTTATTAATCGTGTTATAATGGAGATAATAACAAGTTTAGAGGTCTTTATTTGCCAAATAAAAACCTCTGTGCTCTGAACTACATGTTAAGGCAAATACCTCAGCGCTGAGCACCTTGGTTTTTACCTACACATGTAGTCCGTCGGACATCTTTTTTTATTTGGCGATTTAAGACCTCTAAACTTGTTATTATTTCATAACTAGTTATCGATCAACAAAAATCAACAGATCAAACAGTGGCATTTCTTGGATACAATAAAGTCGATAAAGAGTTGGTGACTACTCATCGGCGATCAGGCAGAATATTGCTACAAGTCTATTGTTAAACCGAAGTGACAGTGCGCTGTGAATATTTATAAACAAACGTAATCGTCTGCAATATTGATAATAATGAGCGCTAGTTTACTTCGGTTAAACAATAATAGCCAATGCCCAACTTTGTACACATTGCAAACATGTCTGACCCATTTAATTTTGTCTTAAGTTATTTTAGATCTGAGCTCTAGCTGCTGGCTTTACAAAAGCAGGAGACGAGGGCTGACTTCGATTCGCAATGGCTCGCGCCATCGTTCGAACCATCGCCCCAACCGAACACCGACAGTGCGAGCTATTGACGTCATTTCTGCAGCTATAGCTCCAAACGAACAGCAATGGCCCGAGATATAGTCCAACCACCGGAAAAAGTGTGGTCCGGCCATCCGAGCCATTACGTCATTCGGAACACCTCGGATAACAGCGAACCAATTAGTGTCGAGGTAAACAAAGCTTTTGATTGGCTGACTTAGAACGGGGAGGAATTCAATAGACAGAACAGCGCTGGTTCCCAATAATGGTTCCCGATCGCACGAGCTATAGTCATAGTGCCAAACGAAGTCAGCCCAAGCGTCCCCAAAATTAGATGTCGCAAGAAAATGTTAAAGAAGAAGAATCTTTAGAAATGTGTATTAATTTAGGCATTTTTGATTGAATGGAATTGGCCCTTGATAATTCAAAGTTGCTAAAAAGTGAAACATGTATAGGCCTAGATATGAGAATAAAAAGGAACAAAACGTATCCATAATTCAACCTACTGTCGAGATTTCGATTTGAAATAGTCCTTTACATAGAAAATATTGGTGGAAAAAGGAGAAACTTCTGTTTATCACCAGTTTCTAGCGGCGGATCAAGGATTTCTGTGAAGGGGGTTCGTTTGTACACAAAGGGGGGGGGACTCGTTTTATATCACACACTTTTCACTGAATTTCTGCATGAAAATAAAATTATCAGGCTTCATATGGGGTTCGTTTGAATCCCCAAACCCCCTCTGGATCTGTCACTGGTTTCTCATTTGTTCTCTTTGTTTTGAAAAGATTTTCTCTGGCAAATAATTTATTTCTGGGCAAAAGGTATGCTCACAAAAGCGGCCGTGGCAACCATTTTGTTGTTATTGTTGTGACAAAAAAGCGAATCGGTTTTAGACGAAACTATTGATCAAACGGTAAAACATGATTGAACGGAATGATCGCTTTTTTCGTGAATGCTTTTTTTAAATAAGGCCATGATTGAACGCAATGATTGGTTTTACATGCTGATTGAAAAAAACATGATCGCTACCGGAACGATCGTGAGTGGTGATTGAACGGAATTGCCCGCGATTGAGCGGAACGCACACGCTATGATTGTCAAAATCCTGATATTCCGTACTGTATAGATAACAACTTCAAAAAACTGATATCATTTCTACGCATTACAATAAACAATCTTTTCATCAAGACATACTTTTAAAAAAATGAAATAAATGTGAAATTTCACTTTAAGAGTGCGACCCAATTACTACGTCACCTCCAAGATTGTGTCAACATCTCCATTGTTTTCGTAAACACAAAACACATAAATTACTTTTGACTATAACTATTTTTTCTGGAAGGCCTATTTAGTTTTTAGTTTTTCTTCGATTATCAGATTTGTTGACCAAATTACGACAAGATCTCAAAGAGACAAATTGAGATTTCGGTGTCGACAGTTGTCGACGTTTTAGAAGCATAATAAATAATTTCCTTGTTGGCTTTGTTTATTTATCATTTTTTAATGTTCTATTTATTTATTTATTCGTTTATTTATTTATTTATTTTGTTCAAAGCTGCCATTCCTCTATTCAAGAACCTATTTCTTTTATGATAATAAAACCGCCGAATTTTCTGAACATTCCGAAACTTAATTTTTCAAGTCATTGACCTACTGTTAGGTATATAGCCTATCGATGGTTTTCAACAAGAACGTCGTAACTGCAGCTTACTTTAAGCTGCAGTTACGAGGTTTTTCTTGAAAAGCGACGATATGTTGCGTTGGCAGGCAATAGATCATTTCTAAAACACAACATGGGTGGTTGCACCAAGAGACCCCATAACCGATAGGTCCCATTTACAGTAGGATGTGTTTACAAAACAATCTAGGAAACAACCAGTTAATGTATTACTCATGTTAGCGGCTGAACATGCTTGCCAACTTCTAAGTAATTTACTTTTTTAACCCTCTTCCCAACAATACACCGATTTGACACCCCCGATCAAACTTCAGTTTCGAAAAATTGTGAGGACTGGACACAGGGAAAATGTTGAGTATCAATATCTTTCATATTCTTTCAATGTAACCAAGTATCAACGAGCATTTACCTTTCATTTGAATTATATCGCTGACCGAAACATCTCAATTTCGACCAATGAGTTGATGAGTTTATTGATGGAGAAAGGGTTAGTTGTTTGGAAACAGATGTGTATAGTCTACAAAAGGGCAATAATTTTAGTCACCCTAATGTCAAAATTCAAAAAATGGCTTCGCATAATTTAATTGCATTACATAATTATTATATTTAATTATATGTAAGAGAACATTTGACCCCATGTTTCATCATGACTTTAGCCACTAAGCAAACTCATCTAAGGTATGTACAAATACAAGCCGAAACAAAACGAATCCTAGTATTGCCAACAAATGGGCGAACGGTCAAAGATTGTCCTCAATGCATTTTAATTTATTCATTTTTGGAAATATTTATCTGTAGGTCTACAATTGGGTGCAGATCGTTCTAAAAGTTGATTTTTGCAGTTACTGTAGGTATTATTCTAACTACTAAATCATCAAAATTAATGTTGTCGCACTTATACATGTATATCGTCACTTTTCTTCGAAAACAGTTATCAACTGTCATACGGACTCTTCTTTTTTCACATTCCGTCTCATTTGTTATTTTGTAAATCATTGTACATGTGATTCATTATTGTTAAGAAACGATGTCTTTTATTTGGATCAATTTGCAATGACGTCATCTGATGAAAAGTTGCGAAGTATTTTTACATGGATGCTTTACATAACATCATAAATATCTTAATTTATAACTTCCTAACTGTTCTTTAATCCTTTCCCAAACAAACATTGTTTTTGACGTGACTGGAACAGATAACTGTGCAAACAACAAAGGAGACAGCAAAGGAGAAAACAATGCTAATAACCAGGATTTTCTACTACCTCGTGATGTTTTCTAAACCATAGTTTTTACATGTAGTTATTCTTATTCATTGAAGATGTTTCAATCAGGACATGTGTAGACTTTCGTCATCTTGGACAGGAATTTCAAGCTTTTTGAAAACATTTTCGATTCGGAAATTTAGATGTTTAGTTCACAGAATCAAACATTTTTTTCTCTTTTCGTAAATACAGTAATGCACTATCCGCTACACTGCATGTACAAGAATCTTTCGATATTTAAGTTACGCATATCACTGCTTGTTGTTGTTGTTGTTGTTGTTGTTGTTGTTGTTGTTGTTGTGTTGTTGTTGTTGTTGTGTTGTTGTTGTTGTTGTTGTTGTTGTTGTTGTTGTGTTTTTTACAAAATGTTGTAACAACTGCTATTATCAAACTGAAGTTACAATGTTTTCGAAGATATTCAAATATTTATAAACCAGAACTTGTTTGAATCCAGATAAAAGTTATAACCAGGAATGCTTTTAAACTAGTTTTATAGACAAAGAAGAATATGTCAAAGAGTACAAAAATTAAAGTGAAACTTCTTCAACTTCAAAGGTGGTGCGCTCCTGATGAAATTCACGAGACGTCTGAACTTTTCGTGCGACGTCTTGTAAAAATTCGACTGTGGATATTCCACCGCCGAATGTTTACGACGTCGCCCGAATTATTCCGACGTCGTGTGTATATTATTAGGTGCTTCTGCTAACAAATCCCATTACTAAATGAGGTAGATGTTGTGCTATCACATTAATTAAAAGCAACTAGAGGAAAGGCGAAAATGACTGTTTGGGTGTGTTGTTGTTGTTGTTGTTGTTGTTGTTGTTGTTGTTGTTGCTGCTGTTGTTGTTGTTGTTGTTGTTGTTGTTGTTGTTTTCTTTTGTCACAATGTTTCATGAAAAATTGTTAACATGTAAATGGGAAAGATTTTGAAAAATGGTCGCAATTCATTGAAATCATTGTAATTTGCAGACGAGAAAAGTTCGCATCTCATGAAAAAGGATGAAATATGTTCCAATTTTCAGGAAAAGCGTTAATAACTGAAGTTTTGTTCCCGTGCCAACATACTTCAATCGCAAGCCGGTTTCCAATTGAGAAAAGTCCTAACACGCCCAGATAATGTGGCGAGTCAGCACAAAATGTTCTCGCATGCTCGCTGTGGCATAAGAGTACAATGCTTGATTATATTAAGCAAAAACGTAGGAAAGTTACAACATTATCAAAATTGGGATGATCATTCGACTATTTAGATTGATAATTACTAACTTACAACGTAAATTTGGGAATAAAATACATTGTATGTTGATCGGGTTCAAGGTTACGTCCAACAATGGTTAATATACCCCTAATGAGATTAGTATACCCCTAATGAGATTCGAGCGACGTCGGAATTGTTCGTGCGATTTCGTAAACATTCGGCGATGGAACTTTCCACTGTCGAATGTTTACGACCGCACCCGAATAGGTTCGAATTCGTAACGGAGACGCCCGAAACATCCGATGTTTTATGAATCTGAAAATAGCCGCATTACGGGTATTCTACCTTAAGGTTTTCCCTCGATCATTAGACACCAAACACTTCGTACAACTTGGGCGTGGCCCGAAGCAACAAAAATTGACGTTGCTATATCCTTGTCAATTTCCGGGCGTCATCCCTGGCAACGGTAATTGACGAGGGGTACCCTCATAAGGTTCCACTGCCACGGATGACATTCGAAACTGCATGAAGCGTTTGGTATATCGTCGGTGTAAATGCAAAACCTCGTATGTCAATTATCGCAATTGTCAAAGTAAAAATTTGTGTGTCCAGTTTAGACAATTCTTCTAGGTAACGAGAGATCTGTACTGATCAGTATTACTGACACATTATTTGTGAACAATATGTCCAAATTTCAAGTAAATCCTTCCAGTTTGCTAAAATTCATTACAATTTTTCCTGTGCCTTTAAAATTTTCCAAAAACGAGATACGAGGTTTTGCATTTACAACTGCGATATGTATCTTATTACGGATGGAATACCTTAAGTTTAAATTCGGTGTTCACTGTTGTAACTACTATAATTAAATTTAAGCATTCCTCGCACCGGTGCCAAACAACATCCAATCCAAGTCACAAGCAATATATTCCACTTAGCATATTTATAAACAATTCGATACATTCGGAAAGACAGATACATAGAACATGTTGAGGGGATTGGAAAATTGTTGATTTACAGCAACGTCTCCTTTTCCATTCTACTTTGTCCGAAGTCATCCAGGGATCATCTTCGGGAAAGGTTTCCAAAAACTGTATTTACGGTATTTTAATGTTTTTGTCTATCAGATTTTCGTGTCAATTTATTTTATAGGAATAGTTCCCTGAGGTATTTGTAAGTCTAAGCGATATCCGTCCGATATGAACTTTTTCTTGAACTGTTCCGCTTTCTGGACGCACAGGATTCAAACGAGCTCAAACCAAGATCTTATTTCATTACAAAAATTCACGGTGGATAATCACATGATACAATATTTTCAGAAAATCTTCAATAATTTTGTTAATATGAGACCGATTTGAATTCGGTTTGAAGCAGAGAATGTGGACAGACGTCACGCATTAGATGGACGTGTTGGATTTTTGAAAACTGATAAAAAGTTATTGAAGATAAACCAAAATTTTGATTTATCTTCAATAACTTTTTTATCGGTTGATCATCAGCAGTTTCTCATTTTGCCTCAATGTTTTCTGTGCTATATTTTACAATTGTCCAATCTTTATTTACCTAAATTTTGTTGAAATCAACAGCTTTCAATTTGAACTATCCTAAATTTTTGTCGTTTGGGAAAGGGTTAAAAAAGATCCACCCGCACGTCTGATCTGATTCTACACGACTTGAAGAGTCTAAGCTATATAATGATTACCAGCTATCGTTACGTATCGCTGTTTGTCAGCAAAATACTCGTAACTGCACCTTGTTTTAAGACGCAGTTACGAGGTTTTTGTTAAAAAGCGACGATAAATTAATTACATTTAACCAAAACTAAATCCACGAATGCAGTATTGTTCGAACAAGTTTTCGCTGCGAGTATTTGCAGGGTTCTCTTCTCTTTTCTATCCCGAGATAGCCAAAGATCATAATAAACATCTTACGATTAAGTTTTTGTGTAAACTGTGTAACAAGATATCTGATTGCACGAGAAATCCGACTGAGCCAATCAGGGCTGTTGTTACAAGTAATTATGCAAAAATCAAACGTACGATCGTTTACGATCGTATTACAAAAGTAATACGGGCCCCAGGTTCGGTAGATTTACGGCATGTTCATGTTGGAGCAGAATTCCGGACCGGCATAACCTCCACATTGCGCCCAAAACATGCTGTACGTTTGGAATTTCTTGAACGTGCTCCGACCGTGATATAAATGAAGTTGAAGATGTGACCAGTTGTGGAATTGACACTATGCTTGCATTTAACGATCTGGAACCATAATGGATTTCGGTTATTATCGCAGATGATCGGGTATTTACGGCACTCGGTTATTTCCGTGAAACGCACTTCGGAAAGATTCGGTTTTGTTTTCACCTCGGTTTACTTTCTCGTAAATATTAATATATATCGACCGTGTAAGCTATTTAAAGTGTAATTTTCTGCATAGATAGAGATAATTCTCGTATTTCTTGTTGAAAGTAGCATGAAAAATGCTTAAATATTGTCGTTCTGAACACTCTGGCGATTAAACGTATATTAAACGTACATTCATTCCATTAGAAAAGGAAATACATGAAAAATATTTTTTCATGTTGTATTCTATAAATAGCAACAAAAAAGAAAGTGAAAGTACAGCGAAATAGGGAACGATTTTATCCAGTTAATCGTGACGATATTTCGGACATACAATAGTAATTCGTTGGAGCTGTTATGAAATCTCGTAGCTCGTAGCTTAAATCAGGCCGTAGTTACGATATTTTATGACAACACTGACGGTTTATCAAAACATAACTTTAAACCCAATCTATTGTTAGCACAAAATCCTTTGCTATTCACATGAATTTTCCGCGGTTTGTTCAATTTCAACATTTCCTTTCATAGATATTTTGATATTTTCAGTAATTTTGGGGTTATCAAGGCTTTAAACGGTAAATTTAGGCATCTTAGGATATTTCTGATCTTAGCTGTGAGCATGTTTCGTAAAACGCACTTACGCAAAAAATTTGAACTTTCGTTCAAATCTACGAAAATAATGTGCGTAATTTCGTTGATAAAACGGGGCCCAGATCACTGGTAGAAATAACAGAAAAACACTAAGAGAAATGAAGAAATAACTGTTTCAATAGGCCTACAATTGTTATGAATTTACTGATTTGGTTATAAAGCGCAAAGCACTGATATATCCTTCTCTTAACAAGTCTGGTTTTGACGTCCATTGTAGAAATAATTTGAGAAAACATTGAGAGAAAAGAAGAGGTTGTTGATTATCATCAATGTGTTATCATCAATGTGTCCCTTTTCCTCAGTGTTTTCTGTTCTTTTGGACTGGTACAGTTTTTTGGGGGGGTGGGGGGGTGGGGATGGGTTATCTATGCACCAATACACTTGATTGATTCAAGATCTATACGAATAAATGCTTAAGACCAGGATTTGATATAGTATCAATATTGCGTCTTCTGTCTTGATTTTTTTTATTATAGTCCAGTCACAATATAATGACACATGCTTACAACTTTTACAGTTATAAACAAAAGGTAATCCTTGTTAATTTTCAGTTCAACGTTGCATGTCTTGGTTCAAATCTTGAATGTGTAAGGGACCTGCAAGATTCGAACCATCACATGCAAATTTACAGTAGTTATGACTTTGCTATTGCGTTTTTTGCAAGGGTAAATTTTGTAAACATGTGCCATAATATCGTTAATTAAAGGACTATAGGTATGTAAAGACCCGGTAATCAAAGATACATGTTCGTGTAAGATGAGCTTAATTTGATTAAAAAAGGCGTTCTTATACAGTAGTATATGACACCAATTAGCTTAGAAATATTATCATACAATTGCCGTGGTTTAAACAATAATAAAAAAAGATTTGATCTATTCACATTATTTAAAGAAAAAAACGCTGATATTATTTGCCTGCAAGAAACGCATTTTACCGGGGATGTTGAAAAAACAGTTTATTCAGAATGGGGTGGAGATTGTTTTTTTAGTAATGGAAATCACAACTCAAAAGGTGTTTGTATCTTAATGAAAAGAAATTCTGGTATTACAGTTTTAAATACTAAAAAAGATAGTAAAGGACAATTTCTAGCTCTAGAAATATCTTTTTCGGATCATAGATTCCTTTTGGTAAATATATATGCACCGAATAATGACGATCCTAACTTTTTTCAATATATATTTCAAACTATTGACTCAATGAATAGTGATGATAAATTTATTGTCTGTGGCGATTTTAATCTTGTTTTAGATCCATCACTTGATTATAATAATTACAAAAATATTAATAACAACACAAAGGCTAGAAAACATCTGTTATCAGAAATAAACAATAGAGATCTTATAGACCCCTTTAGAAATATTCATGGAGACAGCAAAAAATTTACATGGAAAAGGTTCAATCCTTTTCAACAAGGAAGATTAGACTTTTTCTTAACATCTAATGACATTTTCGAATTCGTGAAAAATTGTGATATTGATATAAGTTACAAATCTGATCATTCTATTATTTTCTTAGCATTAAAATTCTCAGAAACTAGATACGGAAAAGGTTACTGGAAATTTAACAATTCCCACTTACATGATATAAACTACCTTAATTGTATTAACGAGAAAATCGATGAAATTGTATTACAATATTGTCTACCAGTTTACAATCCCGAAACAGTTTTAAATATGGATAAATCAGATATTCAATTTGTTATTAATGATCAATTATTTTTAGAAACCTTGTTGATGGAAATACGTGGTAAAACAATTTCATATTCGGCTTATAAAAAACGAGAAATGGTGCAACGAGAAAACAAATTAATATCCCAAATCATTGAAGCAGAACAAAATTTAAATGAAACAAATAAAGAACAACTTTTAAACTTGCAATCGGAACTAAACGAAATCAGACAATTAAGATTAAAGGGCGCCTTTATACGATCAAAATCGAAATGGGTTGATGAAGGTGAAAAAGTTACGAATTATTTTTGTAATCTTGAAAAAAGGCATCAACAAAATAAAACAATACCCTTTATTGAAAAAGAAAACGGGTCTCGAATATATTCCCAAAGTGAAATTTTAAATGAAACTAAAACATTTTATGAAAACTTATACAATGAACGTCCTCATAAAACAGATATTAACCTAGATAGAGAATTCCAAAATGTTGAATATAATAAATTAAGTCATCAAGAAGCAAAATCTCTGGAAGGCTTACTTACTTACGATGAGGTATCGAAAACTCTAAAACAAATGAAAAATGACAAAAGCCCAGGCTGCGATGGTTTCACATCAAATTTTTTTAAAGTCTTCTGGAAAAAATTAGGTCCTTTTGTTGTTAGATCGTTAAATTATGCATACATGAATGGCTGCTTTTCTCGAAACATAAAACTTGGTACCATCACCTGTATTCCAAAGGAAAATAAAGCAAAACAATATTTGAAAAATTGGAGACCAATAACACTATTAAACGTCTTATATAAGTTAGCTTCTGGTTCAATCGCTAATAGACTAAAATCAACATTAGATCATCTTATCTCCCCCGACCAAACAGGTTTCGTACAAGGTCGATATATAGGCGAAAATACCAGATTGATATACGATATTATGAAACATTGTGAAGAAAAGAAAATACCCGGACTTTTAATGCTGATTGATTTTGAAAAGGCTTTTGACTCCTTGTCTTTTAAATTTATTAAGAAAACTTTCTCTTTTTTTAAATTTGGCGACTCTATTCAAAGGTGGATCGAACTTTTTCTCTACAACACCGAAGTGTCAGTACAGCTAAACGGGTTTATTTCAGAATATTTCCATGTAAAAAGAGGTTGCAGACAAGGAGATCCGATCTCATCTTATATTTTCATCCTTTGTTCGCAAGTCTTAAACTTAATGATAAAATCAAACAAAGACATCTCCGGTATAAATGTTAATGGCAAAGAATTTCTTCTTTCACAATTTGCAGATGACACATCCCTTCTTCTAGACGGAAAAGATAAATCGTTACATTCTGTTCTAGACATACTCAACCATTTTTCTGAATTATCAGGTTTAAACGTCAACTTTGACAAAACAAAAGTTATATGGATAGGGTCTTTGAAATACAGCACCCGATCCATTAAAACGAGATGGAAGTTATCGTGGGGCGAAACACAATTTAAACTTTTATGTATTCTATTTGATGTTGATCTAAACAAGATGATTAATCTGAATTTTTCCCCAAAGTTAAAAAGTATAAAAAACTCTATTGCATTCTGGAAAAGGCGAAAATTAACACCAATAGGGCGTATAACTGTCATAAAGGCTCTTCTTTTACCCATGATGAACCACCTTTTTATCAGTTTACCAACACCGCCATCAGATTTTTTAAAAGATTAAAAAAATTAAAACTTCCATACTAATTAAGGATTACGAAGACGGTGGGCTAAGATTTCCTGATATTGATTGCTTTATCAAAACTATGAAAATAAAGTGGTTAAAGAATATGGTTGTACACCCTGATAGTTTGTGCTACCAACTAGCTAATGATTTATTTGATATAGATACACTTTTCAATACTGGAAAATTTTTCGGTGAGTACATTATTAAGATCATAAATAACCGCTTTTGGGCTGATGTTATAAAAGCTTATATTTCATACACCGAAAAGTTTGTCCTAGAAAATTGGACTCAAGTTTTACATTTCCCCCTCTTTTATAACGACAAAATTACGATAGATTCAAAGTTTGTTTATAACGATTGTCTCTATCAAAACGGTATAAGATTCGTTAAAGATATTCTGACAGAAAATGGCACTTTTAAGAATTACCAAAATATAAAAGATCAAGTAAAAGGTAAATTGCATTTTTTAGAGTTTTACAGCATTCGAAATGCAGTTAAAACTTTTTTAAGAGAACAAAACTTTGAAGTTGATAACTCCAAGCTATTTACAGTACATAACCCATGTGCATCTTGTTTTATCTTTCCATTGATCACCAAAAATAATATGAACAAAAACATTTATTCATCTTTAATAAAAAATAATGAAAACCCAACAAGCCAAACTAAGTGGCTTTCAATTTATAACCATTTTAATACAGACTGGAAAACTATTTACTCTAAAATTTTCAAATTAACTAATGATACTTACACGCAATGGTTTCAAACAAGAATATCTCACCGAATACTTCCAACAAACTCTCTTTTGAAAAAAATGAATATCACTGATGATGACCTCTGAACCTTCTGTCAGTCAAATGAAGAGACTCTATTACACCTTTTTTATGATTGTGTTAAGGTGAAGCCGATAATTCATCTACTAAACCTAAGTATCAACGATTTTTATACCAATTTTCATCTAAACAGCGTCGATGTCATGTTAGGGTGCAATGATAAAGCAAATATTGATATATTATGTTTAGAATACAAAAAGTATATCTACATGCGTAAATTGAAAAAGACTAACCCATCTGTTAACGGATTTTTAAACTACTTAAAGCTAACTATTGAAATCATTGATAAAACAAAAAATAAAGAAAGGCTTAAAATAAACTGGGCAATTGTTAAGAGAATGGCACAAAGAACTTAATATCGTACACGAAAATGTAAAAATATAAGATCATCTAACATTCTTTAGTTCTATCTTTAATTAGCATCATCTTTGTTTATCCTTATTCTTTGATTATGTAAAACAACACATGTTTTTCGTAACTAACAAAATTATACATCATTCCATCGCTAGATATTGTATTACTAGATAACCATATTCGAATGTTTTAAGCCATTGCTAGACGAATTAGTTTTCGAGGAAATCCTCAATATAATACACAAGCAAATGTTGAAACAGAGATGTTTTAATTATTCATTTCAGAAAAGAAGACTATATCTTTTATCGTCTTTTCCCACTACACCTTTTCCTCATTTTGAAGCAAAGATATAGGAAAAATCGATTCGCTAGCAAGGTATTAAAACTATAACATGTATGCTGTTTATGAAATTTCAAGTGTAATTTGTTTATATAGTATGACAACATGTATGACAACATGTATTATTTGTTGTACAAATTGGATAAATAAAGCTTAAAAAAAAAAAAATGACACCAATTTCAACCCTCTTCCACCCCTAGAATCTTATATCATGACGGGGAATCACCTGACATAATATTTTCGATATTTTCCAACAATTCTGTCAAAAGATGGCCGATTTGAAAAGAAGAATTTAAGCAGCTCTAGACAGCGGGAACACTCCATGACTTTGCTGAATGCCAAGGATAATCTTTGAAAAATCAGCTGATAATATTATGAAAGTTATTGACGACCAACCAAAACTTAATCTGGTCGTCAATAACGTTTTTATCACCTGATTTGTAAAAGAGTTACCACCCATCTGATATCGGGCGTTTTACACTTTTTTCTGTTTCAAACCGATTTCAAATTGGTCAACTATTTACAAAATTATTGACGATTTTCTGAAATTTAGTGTCACATGATTCCCCACCGAAGTATATAATGCCCTTGTTTTGTTAACAATAGTTTATGTAGTAACTACAGGAAAATCTGGCAATGAATATTTGATAAAAATAAGTTCTTTATATAAGTTACTATAAAAAATAATGTGTTGTTACATTTGACCTTACAGTGAATATTTGATGGAATTGAATGACCTATTTTGGATAATTTTGTCCTTGTTTTATGCGCCCCTACTAAGTTTGAACTCATAAAAAACCAAAATTTAACGGTAACTTTTTCCCATTCTTGTTTTATTTGAACAAGTATAAATTAAAGATAATTTTGGTGTAGGTCTCATACCCTGCCAGTCAATATTACAAAAATTACAGATCAAAGAAAAATGTTCATTTTTCTTAAACATGGAAAAAATTCAGTCGCAAAATCATAACCCTTATGTATAATCAAGTGTTTTTTTCTCAATTTTGTTTTTCATAGTTTTGTATTTAGCTTATTTATGTTACATACATATCTGTTGTAGCATACAAGCTGAAAAATGTCAGATATTATCATCTTCTGGGAAAAAATATGAGATTTACGGAGTTGGTGCTTCCCCTTTTCCCGCCTTTTTTTGTAAAAGGGGGGTCACTAACTAAAAAAATATATAAAATTCCAAAATATCGGTAAAAATTGTTTTAAGTTTCATTTTACCTCCGTCTTATATCATAGAAATAATATATAACAATACTTTTTGTATTTTCAAAAGTGTCTATTATGGTTCCAGATCGTTAATCATGTCGGAGACAAAAACACATTCCTGTGGTTGAAGTTGTACCTAATACTACAGGTACTTATCTCTTTGAAAATATAACGGCACTCTTTGTGTCGAAGTCGGAGGTGCCGTCAAAATACCTCGACATATCCGGAGTTCGACTCATCCGATTTTGTTCGGTTTCGATAAAATTGATAATCGACCGTTTTTGAAACTAATGAAGTACGATTATAATTGAAATATAGTGGGAAAAGGAAAGAAATTGCTCGTTTCGAGCAATTTCTATCCTTTTCCTACTAAATTTCAATGGCTGTACTCAGTTTGATTTTTTTTATTTGAAAAAATTTATGTCCATTGATGAGGACTTGACCAGATTTGAACTTCGACTTAGGTGAAAACTCGACTTATACGCTGTCGACATAACGAGTGTCGACTGTATAACGACATCAGCAACATGACTGTTTGACTGCTATCCTCCCATCAACGATTTGCATGCTTTTCTTCAAAAACTTCACAGGCCCGTAGGAAGCTATTAAATATTAGGGGGCTTAAGCCCCAGTGTCTCAATATTGGCGGGGGTAAATTGGATTTTCAGTGTAAAATAAGGAAAATTAGGCATTTTTGGCCAACTTTAAACCCCCACCCCCTGTTCATACGGGCCTGGTTCGAACATTGTAACTAACTTTTTTTGACAGTTTAGAGGCATT